>CM034472.1:8381182-8981182 GCA_019925255.1 Litchi chinensis
TGCTGGTGATAGAGATGAAGAGAGATGATGGTCGTGGGCAAGTTTAGTTATAACCAAAACTTGGTTTTGGTTTTTAGGTATTTTTTATTTTTGATTTCTCATTTATTGTTTATTTTTTGGAGGCGGGCAATTTACCGAAAACCTAATGGATTGAGCTTTTATATGTTTAGAAAAAATATTGGGTTGAATTTTGGTTGAAGATTAACGTGAGAAACAAAAATATGAGTTTCATTCCAGTACAAGACGAATAAGAGAAATAAAGTTATTATTTTATATTATAATTTTTTATTGTTATTATTATTTTATAAATTCTTTATTTATATTAAATTGGAGAGATAAGGGCATATCTATCTTTTTTACCTTGCCACGTGTGAAAATGACCATTTTAACAGAAGGTTAACGATAGGGGCATTTTAGATGTATAGAAAACTAGAAGAAGTATTTTGGTGAATATGTCCAATTATAAGGGCCATTTAGGGAATAACACAATTAATCATGCATGCACGTTGTGACTCATTTTAACTTACTTTAGAAAGCTTGATTACAATCATTATTAGCATCAACACAATCCATAGATTAATTTAGCTTTTTTTTTTTTATGTATATATAGTTTTTTTTTTATATTTTAATTCATACAATTAAATTGAAGTTTAGAGAGGGAAACATAATTGGAACATACAACTTATAAGGTGTAATTGTAAAGGTCATTAGATCAATCTTATTTTATCAATAGATTAGCGTATGTTTGGAAGAGCTTCTTTACTATTTAAGATATCTTTTTAATCTCAAAATCTCTTTTCTATTTTTTTATGCCATATGGTTATCCTTATATTAAAAAGTTTTTTTACATGGGAAAAGCCCAAATTTCCAGCTATTTTAAGTAGTTTTTTTTTTTTTTTTCTTTTCTTCAATATCGAACTATAAAATTTTGAGCTTTTAAAGATAAAAGTAAAAAATATGCCCATGTTTTTGTAGTAGTTACATTACACTCTTCCCTAAATTAAAATCTTAAAACCTATTCGGTCCTAATTCTTATATATCCCTTTTAATTAATTTACTATAAAAGTCTTTTAAATTTAAATATCCAACCAGTGTGGTTTGGTGGGATAGAATACTCATTTAGTGTGACAATTACCAAGGTTTGAAGTTGCCTCATCACACATGATATCTTAAATAATAATAATAATAATATACATGATCTAAAAAATTTAACAATCAATTACCATTTTTTTCTCATAAAAATTCTTCTTCTGAAAAATTTACTACTAAAAAGTAAAACTTTACTTGAAGAAGCTTTGCCAAACATATTAAAAGAGGTTAACTAAACTAATGGGGTATTTTTAATCTAAAATTTGTGAGAAATGAAAAGATTTTAAAAGTTTTGATGTATTTAATTAATTCTTTTTGAAAGTTCATAAAAATCTAGGTATATTCAATCCAAACTTTTAAAGATTTTATTGATTTTTATGTGTATTAAATTTATAATCTAGTTGTATTTAATTCGGACTTTTAAAAGTCTAAATAAAATTTGATCTATTAAAAAAATTATTGATTTATTTTTTTCTTTTGGGTACCACATAGGGAACAGGTGACTTAAATTTAGGTCATGATTAGCTAGAATGATGTTCTTTGCCACTAAACCACAAGTTGTGGTGGTTAAAAGAAAAAAAAAAAAAAAAAAAGAACATTGATCTATTAAGTGAAGATTTTTAATGAATTTTAAAAAAATAATACTACATTTCTAAAAAATTTTATTTGAAATTATTTAAATAATATAACATATTAATTTATAATTACTACATTGACTTTTTGAATGACGTACTGATGATATGGTAATTATGCATAAATTTATAATATTATTTGAGCAAATTTTTTAATAGTGTAGCATTAGTCATTTTAAAATGAACTTATAAATAAAAAGAACTATAACAAATCTTGATCCATTCCTGACAAACTTCTTATGGAATTTATGAAATTTATAAAATTTAATATTATAAAAAATAATCCACAATATAAACTCCATATTAAATATTAGATAGACCCTAAATTTAGAGAAAACATGAAAGGCTTTGTAACTCCCACTTCTCAATAATTGTTGTATAATTTTGAATAAATGATGCAGAATCAGGGAGTATCTTGTTCTAATCCACGTACTAAAGGGTTTGAAAGAGACTAATCATCCTTCCGTCTCCCTTAATTGACCTATCAACGAACGAATCACCTTTTTATTTTCATAATCCTTTTTTTTCCAATTCAATAATGATTTTCTCACTGTTGTAATCAACACGCCACCAGATTAAAGACCACACACAAGTTTCACGCTTAAAAGAAAAAAAATAAAACAATTTCACGGGCTTAACTTGTTTTGTTTTGTCTCAATAGTCAATTCAATTGTTGAGATCTTTTCGTGCCTTCCTGGTAAGTTCACATAGATCGGAATGGATCGTGTCTGTCAGATTCTGCCACCCTGAGAGGTTTGACCTCTAAGAAAAAAATGGATCAAAAAACCATGTCCCAGATAAATAAACAACATGGGGTTAAATGGATCTGCCTGAGACCAGTCCCAGTTTCAACCAGTTGTGTCTGCGGCTGGTACTGTTTGTTGTGTCTGTGTGGTTGGCCCATCTATTCCACTCCTCTGTTTCTATTCATTTCATCTTTATATTTTCAACCCACTTTGTGTGTGGCTTCCCCGTCCGTACCCACCACCGTCGCTTCACCTGCTGCTTTTGGTCCTACCACCACATCTATCACCAGTCCACCGACAGTACCTCCTTTTAAACCAACAACACGTGTTGACTCCAAAATCATCGTGGCCGTCTCTGTTTCCGCTGCTCTACTAGTGTTGTTGTTGTTGTTAACGATGGCCTGCTTTATTATCAAGTTTTTCAGAAGCAAGAAATCGAGAAGACCCAGTAATTCTCAAGTGGGTAGTGTTGTAATTGAGAAAAGAGAAACCAAGGATGTTGTTGATGATGCTTGTTTGGTGAAGAAATACAGCTGGGTTGAGATAGAGAGGCTGTCCAGGAATTTATCACAAGTGGTTGGATCTGGAGGGTTTAGTACAGTCTACATGGCTCACTTGCCGGCCTCAATTAAGGGGGCAATCAAGATCCACTTTGGCAGTGAACGTCTCCGCCAGGTCTTCAGGCAGGAACTTGATGTACTCCTCCGCCTTCGCCATGATAATATTGTCAAGCTTCTAGGCTATTGTGATGACAAAGGTAAAGTCTTTTTTTTTTCTCTTATGAGTTCGTTTTTATTTTCATAGCCTGAAAATTTTTGCGTACTAATTACGGTGTGTTGAATTCAGATGATCAAGAGGCCCTGGTGTTTGAATACGTGCCAAATGGGAGCTTGCATGAGAAGCTCCATGAGATTGGTTGTGGTGGGAATGTGCTTTCTTGGAGAAGCCGCATGACTATAGCCTTCCAGCTTGCCCAAGCAATTGAGTATTTGCATGAGAAATGTACTCTTCAAATTGTCCATGGTGACATCAAAGCTTCAAATATTCTACTGGATGAGTATCTGAATTGCAAGCTTTGCGATTTTGGGTCAGCAAAGATGGGGTTTTCTTCCATTGTGATGCCTTCCAGTTCAGTTCCTTGTCCATCCAGGACCAAGCAAATGATGATAGGTTCTCCAGGCTACACAGATCCCCACTATCTGAGGACTGGAATAGCCTCCAAGAAGAACGATGTGTACAGCTATGGAGTCATCATTTTGGAACTTGTAACAGGGATGGAGGCCTTCTGTCCTGAGAGACAGAGAGGCCAGCTATTGACATCTATAGCACAGCCGATGTTGAAGAGTGTTGCTGAAGGTGAAGCCATGAATGTGGCAGATGTGGTGGATCCAAAATTGGGAGATGACTTGGACCTTGAAGAAGCCAAGACCATGCTTTCCATAGCTGCACTCTGCCTTGGCAACTCCCCCGTTCTCAGACCCTCTGCTACTCAAATCTTGCAAACCATCAAGGATCAAATCTCTTCCATCTCCTTCCTTGCTTCATCACCAACCCAGTTGCCATTATGCAAGTAATTCTTTGGCACAACAAGGTTATTGTGTTGATTGTGTAAAATTGTAAATCAGTTTGTTTTTTATTTTATTTTATTTTTTTGCTACACTATCTATCACCATTGACATAGGGTGTGTGTGCCGACCGGCCCGACCTTATGTAAACACTTGTAATCAGTACAATTACATTTTAGAAAAGGTAACAAGAACAACAGCATTGAATTTGAAACAATTGGCTTTCTTTTCTTATAGTTCTCTCTTATATTGTTGTCCCTGATATGTGGTTAGAGTTTACCCTTTGTAATGGAGATCCCCGCCTATTGTATGTTTAATAAGTCTCAAACATAATGGTACTTGGGCTTTAAGACTGATCCTTGGTTGTTTTTCATAAATAATCTATATTGATTTGGATCCGTGTTATTCTTCCATGTTAGAATACCAAACAGTGGCAGCTCATATGCTTATCCATTGCATCCAGCTACGTTCAAACCACAAGGCACTTTGTACCCAAGATTTGAAGCTAAGATTCATGGGGCAAGGTCACTATGCTATAAATAGAGATTTGGTGTTGGCTACATGTTAATAATATCGTTTTTACATGTAGTGTCAGTATCAAAGGATAGCAATCAGGAAAACCGACACTCAATAGTAAGCTCTTCAGCTATGCGATTTCGACGATACGAGCTGCTAAATAATAGTCTAATAGAGCAGAATGAACTAATTAACCAGAAAATTTTAACTAGAATATAAGGCACTAATTTAGTCAGACAATTTTTCGGGTTTGAGTGGTGACATTATATGATGCTCAAACCACAAGCCGCTTTGTACCCAAGATTGAAAGTTGAAGCTAAGATTCGTGTGGCAAGGTCACTATGCTATGAATAGATATTTGGTGTTAAAGGATAAATTTATTCAATCTATAATTTATTGAGAATTGATGATTTTTTTTTCTTTTTTAATTATAGATTTTGGTGGAATTAATAGATTTTATAAATTTCATATTGATTTTGTTAAAATTATTTGAGAAATTCAATGAAATCTCTAGGAAAATCGTAAGATTTTTTTATAATTTTTTCTCATAAAAATCATTTTATAAATTCATCAAAATTCATTACTTAAATGAAATATGTGAAGTCAATGAGTTTTTTAATATACTTAGCTTTCATTGAATTTCATAGAAATCTAAATGGAATATATCTAAATTTTAATGAATTTCATATAAATTTAAATTAAATACACATAGATTTTAATAGAATTTATTCAAATATAAATTAAATACACTTAAACTTTTAAAATGTTTTGAATTTCAATAGATTTTAAATTGAATACACCTCGTATAGTGTCAATATCAAAAGGAATAACAATATGAAAAACTGACACTAAAGAGAATGTATTCAATCTATAAGTTATTAGAGTTTGATAGATTTTTTTGTTTATGATAAATATTGGTGGATTCATAGATTTTATGGAGTCTATATTGATTTCGTTAGAATTCTTTATAAAATCTAATGAAATCTTTGAGAGAATAGTAATTTTTTGTTATAATTCTTTTTTTTTTTTTTATATAATCATTGTAGAATTTATTCAAATTTATCACTAAATCAATTACTTTTTAAATACACCTACATTTCATTGGATTTTTTTATAAATCAAAGTTAAATATACATATATTTAATTGAATTTCCTATAATCGAAATTGAATATAACTAGGATTTTATAGTGGTCAAAATTTAAAAGGATAATTCCAATTTCCCCCTTATAGTTTAAAGTAATCGTTAATTACCGCCCACCCCACCCTCCCTCCCCGTGGTAGTTTCTCGAAATTCCATTTTACCCCTTATGTTAACTTTGTTAATGAGAGATGAATTTTGACCATCACAGTACAAAAAAGGCCAACTACCCCTTAATTAAAAATTAAAAAAAATTAAAAATTAAAAAAAAATTAAAATTAAAAATTTTTTGTGCAATAAAATTTAAAAAATATATAAAAAAGTGGAGATCCAATCTTCAGATTGGATCTTCACCGTCAATCAATGATGGAGAAACATTGGATCTCCCAGTTATCGTACCCTTGTGTTCTTTTTAGCATGAAGAACACCATTATCATCCATTAACCAACCCAAACAACTTCACTCATCTTCATTTAACCATCCATTCAACCAAACTATTATTAATAGCAAACACCATCATCAAGAAACCTCCTAACACTGTAACAACAATATCAAATACAGTAGCAACATTTAAAAAAAAAAACACAAAAAACATAAAACACAACTTTTTGGAAGCAAAAAAAAAAAAATAATAAAAAAATAAACACAAATTTTTAGGTTTCTAACGCTAAAAATCCAGAAGTTTTCAGGTCGAAAACCGTAGGATTTTTAGGCTTCCGCACCGGAAACCTAGAAATGCTTGAGTTTTCGAAGCTAAAAACCTAAAGATTTTTAGGTTTCCACATTGAAAACCCATAGATTTCTAGGTTTTCGGTGTTGGAAACCCAAAGATCTCTGGGTTTTCGCATCAGAAACCCATAGATCTCTAGATTTTCGCCTAAAAAATCTAGAAATCTATGGATTTCCAATGAAAACCCAGTTTGGTCGTCGATGAGGGGTTTCCATCGATGGAGACCACCGTCGAGAGAAGAAGAAGGAGAAGAAGAAGAGAGAAGAAGAAGAGAAAGAGAGAAGAAGAAAAAGAATAAAAGAGAGGAGAAGAAGAAGAGAAGAAGAAGAAAATAGAGTCCGTCCACCGTCGAGAGAAGAAGTAAAATAAGAGATAGATAAGAAGAAGAAGAAGAAAAGAGAGAATGAGAAGTAAAGAGAATGAATGTATTTAAGTATTAATTTTTTTTTTTTATTTTTTGGGATTATATCCACTTCCATCATATTAATGGACGGTTGACATAATTTTAAAAAAAATTATTAATATTTTTAAAATTTTAAATTTTTTTAGTAGTTTTGATCACTACCATTTATTTTAGAGATGAACAGTGAAGAATTTTTTTTTTAATTTTTTAAATATTAAATTATTATTTTATTATATATTAATATTTTTTATATTTTATTTTGTTTTGACAATTTTACCATTTCACATAACAGCCAATCATTGACTTTTAATGTCCAAATTGACAGTACGGGGTTTTTTTTTAGGTATTTTAATAAACTATGAGGGTGTTTTTTTTTTTTTATCTATTTTGTAAATCAAAAGGGGGGATATTAGTGATTTCTTAAAATAATGGGATTTTGGTTATTTCATCAAATTGCAGGGGAAATTTGGGTTATCCCAAATTTAAACCTATGAATTGAATGTGGGCCAAGTTCTTTTTAACAAGCCCAATGAATATTTGAAGCCCATTGTTTTTATCCTAATACCAATAAGCTCATCCCATGGTCAAACTATATAGCAATTTGACTTGGTCCAATTGACTAAGTCCAACTGACCAGACTCTGTTAGAGTCAAATGAGGAGCATCCCTAATAATCGGGATTTTACAACCAACCTTCAATAATCACCTGTTTAAGTACTCAAATGAGCAAGGGACTTTTAGCGGTTCATATAATCACTTGACTTTATTATCTTTCAAACTTCATCTGTGATATCGCATTCATCATTCTGCAGTGAAGAACACTAAGTTATGATGAAAGATAGTTCAAGAGCGATCTATTCATTTGTGCCTATTATCCCTATAGTTGTAAGTTGCCCAGTAAATTGACAGTAGAATGAACGATTTACCTATGCAACTTTAAAACACAACATCTACGTCATATACTCTCTCTAGACTTCATTTGTAATCAAGTCATATTTTACTGGTTTAGGTTACTCATGACCTGACGAAAAAACATCGCTAGAGCATTCTACCGATCGACTGATATCTATCCAAAATATAAGTAAACGCTTGCACATGAAGTATTTCACACCCTTTATTTTCAATCTACCACTTAGCTAATATATAAATTGATTTGAGCATCGAAGTGTCTTTGACTTGCATCATCTCAATGTCAAAGCATTATATGTTCATTGTGCCCTTTTTGCAAGTTGTTGGTGCCCTCAGAAGTTGATAGTATAACCAACAGTCTACATCAACAATTGTAGATTTAAGCATTTACAATTTTAATGGATATCATATAAATTTATATTGAATACACTTATATTTTAATGAAATCTATTCAAATCTGGATTGAATATGCCCAAAATTTTAAGAAAAAAACTTCATTTTAGTCTCTAATTGCTTAATCAAAAATCCATATTCAAAACCCATATATATATTTTTTTAAAAGGAAAAATTGAAGGAAAAAAATTGATTGAATATCTGGGTTTAAAACCTAGATATTCATTTGAAGATTTGAGTTTTGAATCTAGATTTTCAAAAAAAAAAAAAAAAAAAACCAGAGATTGAAGTTTTGCGTTCAAAACCCAGATCTTCAAAGAAGATATGGGCTTTGATCTTGATCTTTAAAAGATTGTAGCAAAAACCAAAAGGATGAAACAAACACCACCAACAAACATCTTCAACACTAAGAAGAGCCATAAGATTCAATTGAAAAAATTAATCATCAAAAAGTGCAAAAAATCCGAAAAATAAAAATGAACAACCATGAAATTTAATTGAAAAAATTAATCATCAAGAAGTACAAAAAATCCAAAAAATAAAAATTAACAACCATAAAATTCAATTGAAAAAACTAATAATAGATCATTATTTGGGTTTGTTGAACCTAGATGAACAAGTGGGTTTGTCGAACCCAAATGATGTTCATTTGGATTCCACAAACCTATATGATGAAGAGGACGACTATAGGTTAGGCTCTTGGACCAACGTTGGTTTGCTCCGACCATCTCCATTTCTTCTTCTTCCACTTGCACTTGCACTACCACTCTTTTCTTCCACTTCTCTCATCTTTTTTCTTTTATAAAACAATATACAATCTAGATTCACCTAGTTTATGAAACCGAACATGGAACAACATAACTAAGTCTCCTTCAATGGACACTTAGAACTTTAGGTCTTCAACGATGGAAACCCGACTCTTCATCATCGGAGACATAGAGGTTTGATTAGGATGACGTCTGAATCTTTTTGGCTTTTCAATATATAAATATATATATATATATATATTGATGGCTTTCGAATTTTTTTTTTGTTAAAAGAAATTAATTTTTTTAGTTCTTTTAATTCCTACCATCCATCATGTGATGAATGGTGAAGATCTCTTTATTTATAAGATTTTCATTATTTTTTAATTCTTTGTTATATTCTATGATTTTAAAATTTTTACATAAATACTTTTGGGTGGAGATCCAATCGAGCTCTCCATCACAAAAATATTTTTATTTTATTTATGGATAAAATAATTATTTGATCTAAAATCTTCATCAACTATTAAAACTAAAAGAAATTGAGGAACGACGTGGGGTTTGGTCATTGGTGTCATAAAAAGGTTAATACGTCACGTGATTCATTCTTAGATGTAATTGGTAAAGATAATATTTAAGAAAGGTGGGTGGATTCCACCTGTGTTTATTTATTATTTTTTCTTTTACATAATTATGAATAAATAAATATTTAGTCTACAAAAAATTAATAAATAAACATTTTATTAAATTATTGTTACAAGACACAATTTCTATGTTTTCATTTTCAAAATATTGGTTTCAATAATTGCTAGCATACAAGTTTTTGAATCTGTAAAAACATAAGATCAATTATTCGTTTTCAATTGAAAACAAAAACAGAAAAACAATATAGAATAAGCCCTAAATTTCACGATTTCCAAGATTCAAGCTGTTAAATAAATATTAGTCCAATAGACAGAATGCACTAATTAGCCTGAAAATTTTAAATAGATCACAAGGCAATAATTTAGTTGGAGAACTTCTTTTTTTTTTTAATAATTTTTGAGGGAATGAAATGAACCCAAAATACAATGATATGATCCGAATAAACAGTTCCTATAGGATTGAGAGTCATCCACATATAGATGGAAGACAATCCATATACATTAAAAAAAATCATATTATTATTAGGTGAGATGCGGCGTTGAATCTTGGTTTTAAAATGAAGGCAGCCTATGCATTTCCACTAACTATAAGGCCAATAACTACTTGGACGATATCACGGGTTCGAGTATTACGCTATATTATATTAAGTGGTGATATTGACCCCCACTTAAATTCTGCATGTGCACCCCTTTTTGCTGTTCACGTCGTTATTATGTTTAAAAAATATTAAAAATTTACACTCACACCCTGTAAATGACTAATATACCCTTTTTCTTATTTCCAATATTTACTGCTACTATTACCATCACCATCACCATCACCATCACGTTACTCTCCATCAGTATTCACCGTCATCACCGCTGCGGCACATGGGGATGTATCCTCATTCCCACATGGCCCCTGTGCCCTACCCGTGGATGCCTTGTGCTGCACCTTACATACTGAAGCCGTAGGTCTCATTGGTGCCTAGTCCTAGGTTGAAGCCTCAGCAGACTATGTCCAAGGCGAAAAGGAGAGATACTAGTATGACTAAGAAGGTTACAAGTTTAGTTTGCTGCCTTTGCCTGTTTTTATGATGTTGTTTGTTGGATTGGCGCCTTTTGCGAATGTCAAGTACGGAGGTATAGGGGATGCTGTATCTGGTGGTTATTTTGGTAGTCGGTTTAATGATCAGTGTAGAGGGAGCGTGTTAGCTGTTAATGGTCACTTGAATGGAAGTCGTGATGTAGGGTTCGGTATCTCTAATGGGAAAATTGGCATTGGAGATCAAATACGTTGTGCAACAGGTGTTGAAAATCAAGAAAGAGGGCCTCAGTCTGCGCGTAGTGTGGATGAGTTTGTTCGTTTGGGTAATGCGAGTGAGCCACTTGTTGCCTCTTTGTATGTGCCGAGAAATGATAAACTTGTAAAGATTGATAAGAATTCGATAATTCACTCTGTTCTGACCAGTGAGAAAGCTACTGCAATTTGGTTGTTGATCAATAAATCAAGGTGGAGAATGTGACGAACAGGAAGAAGGAGGAGGAAGAGAGTATTAGCAAATCGAGAAGTATTAAGCATCGCAAATCAAGCAACGAAATTATGGTGATCAAGAGGAGATGAAGAGGAAGCCTAGGCTGATGCGAAACCGAGACAGTGCTTAGTTGTCCAGACAACGAAAGAAGCTAGAGGACAATGTTGGAATTTGAAAATAATCTTATTTTGGGGTGTACATAGAGTTTTTGAGCGTTCATTAACATTGGGCTTGAAGCCCACCCCGTTTCAATACTACAAAGTTGAAGTCGAGTGTATTGGCAATCTACACTCGACTTTGGGGTAGTTACAGGAGACTGAGGATGTCGCTCTCCGTGTCTACAATGCTGATTCCGACGGTGGCCAGGGTGTGTTGGGATGAGCATACCAAATTTTCACCTAGCAATTTGAGAAGGGAAGATACACTACAAACGATCAGCTTCTCTTCCTTCGTCTCTACTGCTGCACGTCGTTTGAGGAATGAGAAACGCTACTTCTTGAGCTCACGGCGTCGTCTCTGCTGTAAATCCCAATTGACATTGGCAGAGGTTGCACCTGCCACCTCCGCTGCATATGGGGTTTTGCTTCTCGGGGGCGGTCTCTTTGCCTGTACATTATTATACTTTGACTTGTTGCTTCTGAATTGCATTGTTGTTACATTGCCACTATAACTTACAAACTTGTTTGATGGTTGCAGTTTCAAAATCAGGAAGCAAGGGTTCGCTTTTTGGCGGACTTACTGGGGCTGCTCTTATGGCTTTTGTAAATTATTCTTAACTTTCACCTTCTTGCTTGTTCTTTAATTTACTTAAATATGTTGGAAGCTATTTAGTTAAATAGCTACTTTCTTTTCTTTTTTTAATAATCCAAAAATCCCCCAAAATCATTTACCAAATTCAAGTTCGAAACTAGAACTCCCACTAAACTCTATAGTCTTTGACCATATTGGTACCCACGAGGGTTTGAACTTTAGTTTTTGAGGGAGCATTATCTGGCATTAATTAGCTACCTCTTTAAACCATCAAATTGAGCATTATTTGGTAGAGTTGGTAGTTAATCTTTAAGTACGACCCTTTTTAGTTAAAAACTTATTTTAAGGTAATGCCCACATGAGGTGGTATGCGAATTGAAAATATAATATAAATTATGAAATGAACTGATAATTAATGTGATGTGTATAATTAAGAGTATGAAACCTAGGCCTCTGGATCTTTGATGTATATGTTTTATCACTATGTTTTGAAGAACAATTTGAGGGAGGCAGTTGTAGGAGGAACATTATCAATTGTCTAAGGCAAGAGTCTGTTTCCAGAAATGGAAGCAACTGAACAGTGATATTCAATATTCTCTGACATTGAGTTATAAAGTGTCAAAAGCAAGTTTAAGCTAATATATTAAATATTTGTGGAATACTCTCTTAGGTGGTTCACCCTGCACAATGTTTGCTTCTGCCTTTATAAATTTTTATTGCAATAGTAAGTTCTTGTTCGTGTCTTTGTAACATGGTGTTATAGACTTGGCTTTTCTTGCTGCTTTTTGTTCTTTTGGTAAGTTCTTACAAGGTTCAATTCCATGTATGGGAGATTCTATACTACTGCAAAGGAAATTTTTTCTGTACCTCTAATTTGGTGGCATTACTTGATTCTTTAAATATTATGAGTTTGGAGTATCTTTGGCAATCATGACATGGACCATTTTCGATTATCTTATTAAATATGTAGGATGATGTACTTGTCATAGTTGAGCACCTGTTGCTCATGTCATTTGACAGTTGACTTTACTTTGGAGTAACTATATAAAATCTCATGTTTTGTGATACATCTAATTATTTGATAGGGCTTAAGATTTTACGTTTAGAACTACTAAATAATCATTCACGTCATACAGCTGGTCCTTTAAGACTAAGATTGATCGTACTTCATCATTGATGTTGTTCCTTAATAGGCTTAAATGCACTGTGAGTATCCTAATTGGCTGACCTAGATCTAAGTCTTTAGTGAGGGTAAAACTTTGGAGGTTGAGGTCCCATCCTTAGAGATTCCCCCAAAACTCGACTTTTGAGAACCTCCTAGGAACTACTAGTGAGCACTTCACAACCGTTGGAAGGAAGAAATTTAGACTGAGTTCTGGTTTGATGGCTCACTATTTGACAACCCCTGAACTCTGTGTCTCATTCTCAATTCCATCAGGTCTGCCATCATTGGTTTGTGCTAGACAACTCATCACCTGCACAAAAATCCTCCTAGCACTGATAAACATTAAGAACAATGTTCATTCAGTTAGGTAATTATCACCTCAAATATTTTTTATTTTTTATTTTTTATTTTTTTGAGAGATTTAATTTTTTATTTTGATTGTAAGCGTATATGTTGATATTTGAGTGTTAAATAAACCAAAGCTAAGAACGTTAGGAAATGTATAATATTAAATGGGAAGATTTTTTGATATTTTTAAAGTCTTAAATTGCTACTACGGCAATTTGCAGCTTCCTTTTCTCATAGTCTAGGAAAGAACAGTCGGTGCCTGGCTGTTATGTGTAATACAGTTTACGAATAACAATCACTGTGTAACCTGGTAAACAAAGGTAAATTAATTTTTGGGTATAAACATTGGAAAAAAGAAAGAATTTAATAGTATTAATAGGCTTTATTGTTTTTTTGTCTTAGATTGTAGACATCTTTTTCTACACGGTCATAATTTTAGATGCCAAAAGAGTAAAAACAATGAGACTACAACCGAAAGTTTTGGGGAATATTGTGTTTTAATAGCATGCATTTTCTGTACAAATTCAATATCTTAATGAACAACATTTGGTTTTCCCACATATAGGCATATTTTCTTATGCAAGCACCAGAGAACAAAGCTATTGGTGATGCCCTTGGGTTTGGATCCGCGTTCCTTTTCTCTTCTGTATTTGGTATGTATGTTCTTCCCCTGCTAATGTTATTGCTTCACACTTTTTATCTTAAATTAGAGTGCGTGATGTTTTTAGAACTCAACAATACACTCTAAAATCTTTCTAGTCCATTTTTTTCCCTTCTTCTTAATGTTCTATTTATTACGGTTTTAGGTATACGATTGGCAGCCACTCGAAAATTGGTCCCTGCGGGACCTCTACTTGGTCTTTCACTTTGCGCATTGGCTGTGTTCGTCTCCGCATATATGCAAGATAGTCTATGATTCGGGAGTTGTCCTTGGATTTTGGCAGAAAAATTATCTGAAAATTGGATATTATGGTATTTGATATGATATTAGTGAGGTAAATGCAAGCAAGTAGTTAAGGCTGAGTCTATATAGGTACTTGTCCAAGAGTTCATCTCTTGGTTTGGCAATTTGCTTGGGTAGGGGCCGATCCCATTTGGATGCATATACACTATACTTTTTGTTTAAGTGCATTCACTGTTTCAAAAGTAATATTATAGCTTCTTGCACTTTAAATATGTGATGTGAAGCTGATGTGAGCCAAATTATCAGGTTGACAGAGTCATCTTGATCTAAGCTATCCTAAAAATAATATATTGTATCGTAACCAGGAATTGTGTGTTTTTTGTCAAACCTTTTAGACACAATGGTTGGTTATTATTTTTGTGGCTTGTGATTTTGACTTTACTCATAATAATAATAATAAGAGTTATTTGCAGTTCCCTCTTATGGTTGGCAAATCATTATTTTTCTATTTGATGATTCAAGAAACGTCAAACTGCCTCCTACCATTAATTTACCCTGTTTATTGTTTGAAAAAAAAGAAGGGCGGACAAGTAATTTTATGAAATCAAATATTTAAATAAAAAAATAATACTTTAAACCAATATATATATATATATATATATTTTTAGAAGTATCAATTATTATAATTAAAAATCAATATAATATAAAGTTAAAATTAAAAGTAAACATAAAAATAAAAATCACTATGAGGTCTCTCATCTTCAAAAATCATTATTAGACCTCTCTCTTAGCTCCTCTCCCACGTCTTTCTATTCTATTCTTCTCTTCTTATTTGTGGATGGACACATGAATTTTTATTTTTTATTCATTACTAGCTCAAAGGAAACGAAAAGAAGAGAAAAGAAAAAGTATGAACTAGGAGCAGGTAAACGGTGAATTGGCAATTGGATTTTGTGGTTTTGGCATTTATGGAGATGATGATTTGGGAGATAGAGATTTGGGTGTAAAGCAGGAGATGTGTAACTGTTTTTTTTTGTTGACATTGATGAAGAGAAGGATGGTTTATAAGTGATAACAATGATGAATAATTATTAATTTTTTGCAAAAATTTCAATTCAATCCCTAACATTTAACAAAATATTTTTTTTTTTACTCATTTGTGCATTTTCAATACCTGTCTTTTTTAACGTTTTAGAAATTCATTAAATTGGTCATTCTATCAGTTGACCATTTTTAAGGTCCAAATTCTAATAGATTTAAAAAATTAATTGACGTCCAAAGTTTAAACGAGCTAAAATTAACTTAAGTGGTTCCAAATGAAAAAGAAAGGCAAAAAAAAAAAAAAAAAAAAAGAAAAAAAAAAAGAAAGGATGTAGACGATTTTTAAGCAAAGTCAATGTCCACAAGGAACCCATTTTGGTGGCTGGCTAAGAAAGAGATTAGTGGCCAAAATTTTATACAAAAATTGGACAAGTGTCATCCTAAAAATTGATAACAAATTGATATGATTGTTTTATGTCAATTCCAAAACTTGCTATTCATTGCTTGACCGGTGACTTAATGAGCAGTGAGTAATTAGTTACTTAACGAGTAATCAGCGAGTATTCAAAAAGCACTATTTGGGGGGTGGGGCACATAAATTGACATTTTTTTAAACGTCAAAGGCCATGATCAAAATTATCCTCACCATATATAAAACACACCAATACCCGATCAACATTTAAACCTACACATTCTCTCTCTCTCCCCCTTCTCCTCTCTCATCCTTTTTCTCTCTCAAAAATTGCCATCATTGTTGTAGTTCCAATGAGCCATCACCGTCGTCGTCATCGTTGCTATTGCTGTTCCAATAAGCTGTTGTCGTCGCCGAAGCAGAAGCCAATATCTCTTCATCTGTTCATCGTCACCAGCCATTTCAAGTCTCCCCCTCTTTCCTTTGCACAGTCGTTCAAGTCTCTTTCTCTTTCCTCCTTATCATCAACGTTGTTCCTTTAAGCTCTCAAGTCATCGTCAAATTGTGTGAGGGTTTCACTTGTTTCTCTAATATTTCATTTGTGTGTGTAACTTTGTGATTTGTTTATGGATTTGATTATAGTTGTTGCATATTTGTAGGGACTAGGGAGTATTGGATCTTGTAATGGTTTCTGGCTAATTTTTTTAAGGGGAAATATTAATTTGGTCCCTAACGTTTAGCCAAATATTACTTTTTTACTAACGTTTGTATTTTGAATTTCCGTCATCCCTAACGTTTTAAAAATGTATCAATTTAGTCCTTCTGTTAGTCAACTTTAACAAAGAGAGGGTTACTTTAGTCATTTTATTTTGAATATATTTACATATATTTTAATGTATATTTAATATAATATATATTTCAATATTTTTAATTTAATATATAAACAATATTTTTAAATTAATTATTAAAAAAAAAAGTCTCCATGGGAGACCGGGTCTCCCATGGAGACCGCCCCGTTCCGGCGAGACGACCAGAAAACTGGTCTCTCTCACCGGAGTGGAGACCAGCCAGAGTGGAGACCAGGCCGGTCTCTACTCCGGCCTGGTCTCCATACGCTGGAGACCATCTGGTCTTAATCGCTGGAGATGCGATGGAGGCTTCCATCGCGTCTCCGACGATGGAGACCAGTTGGTCTCCATCGCTGGAGACCTGATCTTCAGCAGTTGGAGACCAGCGGTCTCCAGCGATGGAGACCATCTGGTCCCCATCGCTGGAGACCATTGTTGGTCTCCTCGCTGGAGAGGTCTCCATCGTCGGAGACCAGATCTGGTCTCCGGCGATGGAGACCAGAGGGTCTCCACCGTCGGAGACTGGTCTCCGACGGTGGAGACTGGTTGGAGATGGCGATGCCATCTCCAATTTTTTTTTTTTTTAATTTACATAAGCTTTTTTCTTTTTTTAAATTTGCATAAACCTTTTTTTTTTTTTTTTTAAGAGTTGGAAGATGTTTGGTTTGATGTTGATGTTTAATTTGGGTGATGTTAATTGGATGAAAATGATAAAGATAATGATTTTGAGGAATGTAGAAAATGAAATTGGAGATGAGGAAGATGAAAGAAATTTTTTTATATATTAAAAATATTATTTTTTAGTTAAAATATTTATTAATTGTAAATTGAATTTAAAAAATTGATTAAATGATGTGTCATAATTTGATTGGAGGTGATCAATGGTAATTTTGTAATAATAGAGATGATTATTTTATAATTATAAATTTTTGAAAGGGTAATTACGTCATTTTAACTACTTTAAATTATATCAAGGGTAAATCTGTCTTTTTATCATTTCTGTCATGTTTGACTGTCAATTTTTGGTCAAAGGGACTAAATCGATACATTTTCAAAACGTTAGGGATGAGGGGAATTCAAAATGCAAACGTTAGTAAAAAAGTAATATTTAGTTAAACGTTAGGGACCAAATTAATATTTCCCCTTTTTTAATGGTTTTTGGGATTATTTTTTGCTAATTTTGTGATGGTGAAAGTCGCTTAGTTGGTTGAGTTGGGCCGAGTCCGACCGAGTTGGACCGAGTACCTATCTTCAGCGAGTAATACCTCCAATCTGGGGGTTTTCGAATCGACATATTGCTGATCAGTAAGAATTTGGTGAGAACTTGACAAAACTTGCTAAGTTTTTAAACAATGATTTGTGTACATTTATATATATATATATATATATATATTCAATTAGCAACTTAAAACTTGTTAAACATAAGGTTTGAGAACCAAACAACAGAAGAAGAAAAAAGAAAACAAAAATCATGGTGAGCCGAAGCAAGGAAAGAAGGTAAAAAATATATTTTGGATGATTAAATAGGAAATATTTTGATGTCTGAATTATCCAAATAAGTTATTTTACTTTAATGGGATTTGAAATCTACAAAATTAGTTAATTTTTTCATAAGTTCTAAATTGAGTTTTATATAATTTTAGGGCAGATCCAAGATTATCAAAAATTAGATGCGTTTTGGATCCAAATTTGAGCAAAAGAGTTTGTAAGTGGATTGTTTTATTTAAATAGAATTAATTGTTTATAATTATATATTTAAGAATTATTATTTATGAATTATTAGAAATGAATTATTTGTTAGTTAATTAATTTCTCGGATTGTCTATTTTAATTAAATTAATTTATTATAATTATTTGAACTTCAGATTTTATTTATTTAATTGTTATTAGAAGGAAATTATTTAATTAGACTATTGATTTATTAATTATGAATGGTGATTTATGATTTGATTATAAAATATTTATTTTTATTATGAAAAAATGGGATTTATTGGGAATTATATTTATATCCAAAAATAAAATTATATAAATTATATATAAAAATGATTTGAGATTTGGAAACAAAGAAATGAGACTTTTAAAACACCAGGACTATACTCTTCCGTCTAACAGTTAACAGACTTCATGTGTGTAAGTCTTAGAAAATTACTCAGCATGTATATGATAAATGTCTGGGGAGTCATAGGGTCGCCCAACACATATATGGTCAGATGTTATCCTTCGCTTTGCATGTGTGTCATAAAGTCGATGTCGAAACAAGATATAACCAAATGGAGAAATTGGCAATTGCCTTACTAGTAGTAACTCACAAGCTTAGACTGTACTTCCAATATCATTCGATCGTGGTATATACAATCTTCCCCCTTAAGAACATCCTACATAAGTCAAAGTTTTCTAGTCAACTCACCAAATGGGCAGTAAAACTAAGTGAATAGAACATCTCTTTCTAATCCTAAACGACCATAAAGTCTCAAGTTAAAGAGTTAATGGCCATCATAGAAGGAATAAAGGAAGGATAATGGATGCTGTAGGTTGATGGAGCTAGTAATCGAGGTGGTAGTGGCTTGGGAATCATCCTAACATCCCCAGAGGGAGACACGCTTCAGCAAGCCATTTAATGTCATTTCAAGACTACAAACAATAAGGCTGAATATTAAGCTCTGATTGCAAGTTTGTACGTCGTAATAGGGATGAGAGTTACCCGAATCCTTATCAAAAGTGACTCTTAATTGATGATTAACCAAGTTAAGGGCGAATATCAAGCAAAAGACTTAAAGATTGGCGCGTACTTAACCAAAGTAAAAGAGCTCAGTTTAAAATTTGAGTTGTTCAACATTCTTCAAATCCCTTGATTAGAAAATACTCATGCAACTACACTTACAAACCTTGTTTAATTGATTGACGGAAAGAAGGACTTATACATCCCATTTGTCCATTTGTGCTGGTCGACGGTCTAACCTCAAGAAAGAGAAATTTCTTCGTCGACTGAGAGACAAACTGGATGACCTCAATAATCAACTACCTCCTAAAATGGCGATCTGCCTATAGATAAAAAAGAAGCACACAAAGTCAAAATTCGAACCATTCAATATTACTTGATAAATGGTAAACTTTACAAAAGATTTATCTACGGATCGTATTAGTTGTGTGTTAGCCTATCAGAAGCGAAGTATATGTTTAAAGAATTACGCGAAATGGGAAATTGGGAATCACTCAGGTGCCCGAAGTTTAGCCATGTGAGCCTATAGAACCAATTATTTCTAGTCGACTATATACTAGGATGCGACCAACCTTGTTGTGAAATAGGACAAATGCCAAAGATACTCATAGGCCTCATATCATCCTCTAGAAGCACTATTAGCAGTTATCGCACCATGGCCATTTATAAAGTGAGGCATGGACATAATCGGTCTACGTCCCTCTTCACAAATGGAGTGGATGAGGGGCGCAAGGAAGAGATATCTACTTATTCTTGCAAACTACCTAACCAAGTGGGTTAAAGTGGATTCCTACAAAACCATCAAAGATGAATAGGTAAAATCCTTTGTCTGAAAATTTATAATTTATAGGTTTGACATTTCAATGGAGATTGTCACAAATAATGGCTCCCAATTAATTTCCTATAACCTTCAAGACTACTGTGATAGACTGGAAATCAAGCTAAGTTTCTCCACCCTAAGATATCCTCAGTTGAACTAATAAGTAAAGTTGACTAACAAAACCCTTATGAACACGTTGAAAATAAAAGTAGAAAGCGCGAAAGGAAGATGGGTCAATGAATTACTAGATGTCTTATGGTTCCATTGAATGACACCAAGAGTCTTGACAAGCCAAACATCTTTCTCACTCGTCTATGAAATTGAGGTTGTTTTTCCAACCGACATCAAACTCTAAACAGATCAGAGAAACATTGATGAACTCAAGAATTCTCACACTATGGAATTCGAATTGAGGACCGTCAACAAACTAAAAGCACGAGTACTTTTCTGCATAGTATCCTATCGACGGATGATTGCCAGAAGTTATAACAAACATGTTGCATCCGAACATTCATAGTAGGAGTTTGAGTCCTACGAAGAGTCTTTCACAATACCAAAAATTCCCAAAGAAAGGAAACTGGAAGCAACATAGAAAGATCCTTACTAAATCACCACAGTAATCGAACGAGACACCTATAAACTTGAAGTTGCAAATGGACGTGAAATCACCAACAATTGGAATGCTTTGCATCTCAAGAAGTATCACTTTTGATACTTCACCTCGTCGACTGAGGTAATATTTATTAGTTCGATGTAGACACTCTTTTTCCCTTGGCAAGTTTTTCCTATTGGGTTTTACTATTAAAGTTTTTAATGAGGTCTAGTTAGAGATGATTATTACTACATTGCCTCTACGAACATTTATCTATTTTGCTTTTTAATAATCGGCTAATGTACTAGTTCTCTTGAATCAATAAAAAGCTGGCTTCACCAGCATCATTCGCTATTTAATTTATATGTAAATGCGATTATATTTCACTAATTCTTAAATGCAACTAACACTTTAACAAAATATTGTCCATTCAACAAGAAATCTTACGGTTCAAAAAGGATATGATCAAACCATACCTTCATCATTCAACATTTAATTGTGGTTCTCAGGATGCAAACCTTAACCACATAAATATACTAACATGGTTGAAATCTAACTTTCACTATTGTAGTACCGAGCGGCTCAAGGAAAACTCACTTTCGCCATTTAAATGATCAGCAAACATGATTGAAATCTAACTTTCACTATACGTTGAACTATATTAAGCATTAATAGATCATTTGGCAAAAGCGCCAGAGTCTAAAATGCCATAAAGTCGTTCAACAACGAACATATAAAAGCCAACTAACGAAATGTCGCATTATCTAACATACGATGTTCAACTCATTTTATGACGAACCGTCACAAGTCGAAAACATAAATTTCTAACAAACTGGGACAAACGTTAATTGTGTTTAACATTAAATACTTGCATAATAAGACATCAAACGAATATCTATTTCAATGCTGGCCAAACAATATTGACTCATCCAACATGGTCAGAAAAATAAATATGAATTAATTGGATTAAGTGTAACTTAGTTCAATGATAATGGTTATTATTGCGAAATCACAGGTGCACGTAATAAGCATAAAACATGTTATTTCGCATACATGATATCATATCAAAGTACTTTAAAATTGTGATGAATTAAAGTCCGATCAACGGATAGAATGATCAAATTATTCAAATATTTACAAACCAAAGTTCAAATGTGTCTGTCAAAGTGGACATGCAAAAAGAAGTCAAACATAAAGCTTATGGGTCGACCTCAGCATCAATAGGATCTATGCCTTCGACAGCCATGCCATCTTTAGCCCCCTAGTCAACCATTTCAACATCAGTAGCATTATGGGCTTCATCCACCTATTTGTTCGGATTGACCTCAATATTTTAGTCGACTGACTCACCATGTTCAAACTCCAGGTGGGCGGATTCCTACTACTCAATAGTCTTTTTGGGCTCCCATTCGTTGCTCTTGCCATCAAGGAACTCTTGCATCAAGTTGACTATAATCTTCAATACTGCTCCTATAGCAATCTGTTCGGCCTGCTTTCTAGCAACTTCAAGTTTTTTTTTAAGACTAATTTTTTATGCTTCCATTTCTCTCTCTCCTACCCCAAGATCAGTTTTGCTTTAGCCTTCCATGACTACAATTGCAACTCGGTTTACAAGATGGTTGTCAACTTTATAACGTGTTCACGAATAGACGATGGTCCTAAACATGGTTCAACGGTAGGATGGAGTTTCAAAGATGGCCATCACGAATAGAGTCCTTATGGTTGGTTGGACTGGCTCGACCATTAATGTTAAGAGGGTTTTAATAAAGGTCATTATTGGCTTTTCACTTCAGTAATTACTAGTAAAACTTAAATAAGTTTTCTAGTACTAGTGAAACAAGTCCGCGGTTATTATGTGCTATTTTATAAGATTCTCGAGGTAAAATGATGTTTTCTAAATCATTAGAGAAAAAAACAATAATTATCAATTCTTAGGGAAAAAAATGAAAATAACTCTAATAATAATAATAATAATAATTTCTTAGAAAAGATAAAATAAGATTGATTAAGTGATCTCATGTTTATAATTTAGAGGTTATAAATTCAAGCTAATATTTTTTCAAACTCTAATAACAGAATAATAGTTAAAAAAAAAAATTAAATACATAATATCGACGTCTGGAATTGGTCGATTTGAAGATTCCTAAGCCCAGACTACAACTTTGATAATTAATGAGAATGAATGATGATGAAGGTTGGTGAAAACAATTAAAAAGCAATTAAGAATGAAGAACATAGAGGAAGAACAATACAAAAACAAAGATTTTTACGTGGTCCGGTAAATGTGCATACGTCCACGGGCCACTCTGAATATATTTTGATAGAGTGATGGTAATACTAACTCTAAACTTGTTTTTTACAAATGATTTTACCCCTATTTATAGAGAGAGAGATTACAATTGAATGTAATTCACGTCAAATGACAATCATTACATTTAACTACTCTGACTTGACCATATTGCATTAATTGCTACTGCACTAATAATTCTTACATGATCATACCTGTATTAAATGCTCATATATGGTCATTCCTGCATTAATTAACCGTCACAACATTCATTACTCTTTGGGATCCGAAATTACATAGATCTCATTAGCATCAAATTGGAAAGTTTTAATCCGAGAGATCAGCTTCTATAGAATCTCCTGGCACAAGCTCAATGATTTGATACAACATCTTAGCGAGCTGGAGATACACCGAGATAGACTTGATATAAGCTCGAGCTGAGAAGGTAATGAGCTCATCATACGACCTCAGTGTTGGGCTATTTGGGCTTTTCATCACTAGGTCCAGTCATTAGATCTTCAGCGGTCCATTTATCCATATCGTGAAAACGAACATAATACATAACATCTTAGAAAAAATAGCAGATAATGTTTTCCTATCGAAGCCTCGGTAATTGCATTTGAAAAAATAATAATTACCATACTCTGATGCCAGCAACTACGTACCATATCTAAAATTTAACCAGGTCAAAACTCAAAAGCTCTGACCACCGACAGCTATTCAATTGGCTAACCCTACGTTTGCATACTCAAGTACGTACAATTATTAAGTACACACTTGAGTATTCTAATACAATTATTAAGGTACACATTTTTAATACAATTATTAAGGTAGTCGTTGCGCAGTGACTTGCATTTTTATGTTTTAATATTCTCCAATTACTTTCATAAAATAAAAAATTGAGATAATTTAAAACGTCCAATTACCCTTTAATTAATTAATGTTGGGGGGAATTCTTTACAAGTTTGCCAAAAAGGCAAAAATGTCTGGGCTGCATAGAATTAAATTAGAAGATTATGAGCCCCAAGGGTGGTGAAATATTCATTGACATCTGTGACCGACCAATCACGGAATTGCAAAAATCATGATTTGAGATGACTAATTATTTACATTGATTTGATTTGGATCTTTTAATTGATTGCATAAGAATGTGTGTGTCAGTGTGGGATTGGATTTTGAGTCACAAAGGACAAAATTAGATTTGATCGATGTGTTGTTGGCATGTTCCATGATAAAAGGGAAAAGAAGATGGCAGATGTTGTCAACGACCTAATCAAATTCATATCAGTGAACAGCGACACGGGAACGGTCCCTTCACCACATGTTTGTTGTCAGGGAAAAGCAGAAATGCTGTTGCCAGGTCATACGAAACGGATGGAAACTTCTGGTTGCTTACCATCGTTGGTGGTGCTTACTGCTTGATTAGGGTTGCCTGGCTGGCATGCTTATAAAGTCGATGAATTGCATCAAAGAAAATAAGTAAAAAAAGAAAAGAAAGAAAGAGGAAAAAGAGATGAGACGACCTTCTCATTCTTATATTTAGAATCATCATATGGAGTATCCTCCACTCAATAAAGCACGTCCCAAATTTAATTTGTGCCACAGATATCAATTCCATTAAAGCTTATTTTATGGTCAAACCCCACCAAGGTTTACACATGCAATCATTATATGAGCACAATCAGCAGAAACTTTTGCTCTTCCTTGATGTGTTTTTCGATCACAAATATGATGATGAAAAGCATATTTCTCTGCCTAATTAATCACTTTTTGACTCCCCTATAGTTAATACCTTAAACAATGTGGGTTCCACAAAGCTATAATGCTAATGTATTATGTGGAGGAATCATGAGAAGTTGGATTTGTTTCTTTCTTGTGAAATTTTTGTAGCCATTGAAAACTAAACTTAAACCTATAAGTGTTTTAAAAGAGCCGGATCAAAATATGGACAACAGAAAAGAAAGGTGGCGAGTTTCCGGCTTTATTGAATATAATTTCAACTTTCATAATTGAGCTACCCTTCCGAAAGGACCCCCACTACTTTTTGTCCACAAATGCTCTTATAATGAAACATCCATTTCTTCTTATATATGCAACTTTTCACTTGTTATATCATATGGGGTCATTAGGGGTCTTGAGATAAATGAGGTCCCAAGTAAACTGAATGAAGAAGCTATACTAATTGTCAGAATACCCACCCAATATTATATGAGGATACTACGCTAGCTTTATTTAAGTTACATGTAATTCAAAACAAGATATATATACTTCTTTGATGGTTCAAAGTTAGCAAAGCACAGTAATCAAGAGAGCCCACGAGGCATGCTAATGAACTTAGGCAGTGCAGCCAAGTATTCTGCATGTGATTTAATTTGCAAAGTTAATCAAAGTATAAAGCCTAATATTTAATCAAGCATATATAATGTTGCAAGTGGTAGTCTGACGGAGGAGGAATCAACCGCCTTTTTGAGGGCCACCAATAACGTTCATTTTGTCCTAAACAAACTAAAGGTTTGTGTTTAAAGGAAAGATGAATGTATATAAATATGAAAATAATGCTAGATTTTTTAAATTTTTATCAAAATTCATACTCAAATGATGTTGATAACTCACATATCATATCATTTGGATATGAATTTTGATAAAAAAACTTGAGAAGCATAGCATTATTCTAAATATAATGTGTATAATTGATTCAATTGATTAAAATTTGGACAATAAAAAAATTACAAGTAATTAGTAAACATAAGACAGCCTCTGGGCTCTAGTTGAGGTATTTATAGAATAAAAGATTACCACATACGAGGGAGCCATTCACGAATAACCTCAACGAGTAAGAAGTGGTTTTAAATTAAATTCCACCAACAGCTAGCCACACCTAGCTTGCATGCGTATAACAAGGTCTACTAGTTCATACATCGTTTCTATTACGTACCTTCTTCGAACTCACTCGATTTATAGAAATAAAATAACAAAAGCTTGGGTCCATTCCTAAACCATGTTCATTGATTGTTTTTACACATAGTATTATATTTTAATACAATCATGTTCTCGCGCTCTTTTAAATTAGTTTTTGGTCCTCTCCTTGTGTTTGTCGTATATTAACATGTACAAGAGTGGCTGTAAATCGCAGATAAAATAAATAATAAATTAAACTTGATCAAACTTTATAGCTAGAGTCAACAATATCGTGCTACTTTTAAAATAAAAAGACTTCACGATCGAACCCTGAACCTTTTAAGATGTTTGCTTTGTGTAGTCAATTGAACATTTAAATTTCTGACAAGTAAAAAGTCAATAAAAAAGAATGAGAAAACTAAGGATATAAAATTAATTGCAGTATCAATTTCTTATTGCTTATTAACACCAGACATGTGTCTTTAATTTTGGCTTTTTGGCCACAATTAGTTGTGATAGAAAAATAAGTACATAAGAGACGATGGATAATAAATATGATATTCCATGAGAAATTATATATATTCTAAAGTGAAAAAGATGATTTTTTATGAGAAATGAAATCTTAAAAGGACAAATCATGATTTTATATATATATACATGTGTGTGTACGCATGTGTGATTCATTTATTTTATTATCGAGGCTTTCATATTGTCCACAAAAATTCAAGTCAATTTTCATCAATGCGATAGAGTAGACTCTTCAAGTGGGTTTAAATATATTAAAAAAAAAAAAACCAATATGATAAAAACAAAAGAAAAATTTTATAGAAGTGGCAAACCAAAGATTTTGACACCTGTGCAATGGAGACCCTTCACCTATAATACATATATATTAATTAAAAAGCATTATGACATACAAGGGCCTATCTGTAGCTTGAAGATAGTTCGACCAAGTGCATAACTAAAGTCGATTATAATAATTGTTCCTTTGGATGCTCTTTATATTGATTAAGGAGGATTCCTTGCTTATATAATACATTAGTGGGCGGGTGGTGGAATTATTTATTTATTTAAAAAAGAACAAAAACAAAAACAAAAAAAGAAAGAAAGGATGGGGTGACGGAGCCTGCGGGAGCTTTTGTCATGACTGGATGCCTAAGTGAAACAACTTGTGTATTCAACCTGATGCAATCATGTGTGTTTTTACTCACATCACACGGTACCTGTGGACTGTCATCAACCTCAAAATGGGAGAGGCAGGTGACTTTAGTATTCTAAGGTGTTAAAGTAAATGACTATTGAGGTGATGGGACGGGCGTTGACTTTTTATAGATTTTGGGGTGAGTTCTAACAAATCTCTCAATTTTATGTAAAAATAAAAAATACCCCAATCTTTTTAAAATATAACTTTTGCACTCAATCGGTAAATTTCGTGAATTTTTATTTGAAAATAATTACCTTCAGAAGGATAGTGGATGATGAAGTAAAAAAAAATGTAACTACAAGATACAAAACTTTTATTTTTAAAAAATCAGAGTGTGTTTTTTTTTTTTTTTTTTTTTTTTTTTAATTTTTCATATAAAAATTGGGGTTTTTAAGAATTCACCCTATATATTAAAATAATGTAATACATGACAATGAAATGAACAAGTTCTTGCCTCTCGGTTTGTGTATATATAACGACAATACATTTATACAATCACCGAATGCCTCCATAACTTCCCAATTCCAACCTCTCCTTCGTCATCTATATTATCTGTTACGATTAGAAACCATTATAATAATCTTTTCTCTGCTTGAGGTTTGCTCGGTTAATGTCTGCATCTGTTTCTTCTCCAACCTATAATCTTTGCAAAATCACCCACTTCCTTTAGCGTTTTTAAACTGGATCAGTCCACTTTCGTTGCTCCTTGATCACAGTTTAATAAAAATCTTTCAAGCATGTAATATTTTGCTTTCCTGAAAAACCTATTCAGATAAAAAATCCCAAAAAAAACAAAAAAAATCAATTAGTTGTTCATGCAAGAAGGTAAAGTTAGATTTGTGTAGGTGTAGAGTTGTATAACCTGGCTCGTTTCATTTTTCTTCTTCCTTAGTGAAACATTTATAAAAGCCTGCAAATCATGTAAGTTCAGCCCTTTTTTCTCTTCCAAGTCAAAAACTCAAAAAGAAAAAAAAAAAAAAATAGTAGCGTTAGTATACATGCATGTTTTGGATGTTTCCATAGTATTTTGATATATCCGTAGCGTTCCCAGTCTCGCTAGGTTTAAAACGATCGCGTAGCAACAACTTTATAAAAGCTGTCAAATCATGTAATCTCGCCTTCCTAGTTATCGCCATTTCTGTCCTAAAAACCCAAAAAATTTAAAAAAAAAAAACAAAAACAAAAAATATATATCATTTGCTTTGCTGTTGGGAAATGCCGGAATCAGAGGCAGGAACGCCGACGGCGTCAGCACCGGCAACTCCGGGGACGCCAGGTGGACCGCTGATGTCAGCAGTGAGAGTGGATTCGATGTCCTATGATCGAAAGTCAATGCCACGATGCAAATGCTTGCCGGTTAGTGTTACCGCACCAACATGGGGTCAACCTCACACATGCTTCACCGATTTTCCTGCTCCCGATGTTTCTCTCACCCGCAAGGTACCTCACCTCTCATCTTACTTATCTCCTTTTAACAATTTGAATCTCCCTTTATGCTAACCTCAACTCCCTCTTCTCCTAAGATTTAAATTTGAGTGCTGTATTAGAGAAAAAAAATCTATTAATCTTGATCATTCATTTTTTTAAATGTTGATATGTCACTGAATTATCAAAAATTAAAAAAAAAATGATAATAGAGAATATTTTTTCCTATCTTGATCCTAAAAAATTAAAAATTCAAGTTAAATTTTTATTCTTTAAAATACAATATATAAATTATCTAACAATGTACAACTTATATGCTTATCTGATAGTTTTATATTCAAATTATAATATATGTAGTTTATAATTGACATGTTATACAACTAAAGTTCCTCCTACTCCACCCCAACAGTAATAAAGTTGAAATACAACATTTTATGTAACTAGGTGAGCAAAGTTATCTATGGTTAGTGGTTATCGAATTTCTTTTCTCATAAGTAATAAGGATTTAAATTTTACTATATTTATCTACTAATATTTAAACTTCACAGTATTTATTAAATATGTGAAGAATTTTTTCTTATTATAAGAGTAAATATCTCTTTCTTATTGGAGAATAGATGTTTTCTGACATGAAATTTTTCTTTGAAAAAAAAAATGAAGTAACTAGCTAGGTGGTGCATATCTCTTATTCATGAAAGTGACTTTGAATTTGGGCAATTAATTATTGACAATTTGTTTGGAACATCATAAATTAATCATTTATATTAGAAAGTGAATTATGTCAAGACTTTTAAAACAGGCGGGATTTAACCAACAATTAATTTTAATGGGGTCTCTATTACAATTACACATAAGAAGAATGTCAAACAAACAAACAAAAAAGGGCCGTCACCTACTCTCCATATATACTATTTAATGTAGGCGGTGCATATTCACAGAAGGTTGATAAGATTAATTTGAGTAGTTAGAAGAAAGTTGGTCAATAATAATACTGACTAGCGTGGACTATGCACGGCCATGGATGCAGGTAGGAGCTGAGTTTGTGGGAACGTTCATTCTGATATTCGCAGCAACAGCAGCACCAATAGTGAACCAGAAATATAACAATGCAGAGACACTGATAGGGAATGCGGCATCAGCGGGGCTGGCGGTTATGATAATAATATTATCAACGGGACACATATCGGGAGCTCACTTGAATCCGTCACTCACCTTAGCATTTGCTGCACTGCGTCACTTTCCATGGGTACAAGTGCCGGCATACATAGCAGCCCAGGTATCAGCCTCCATATGCGCTTCTTTTGCTCTAAAGGGAGTTTTCCATCCCTTCATGTCCGGTGGCGTTACTGTTCCCTCCGTTAGCACTGGTCAGGCTTTTGCACTCGAGTTCCTCATCACTTTCAATCTCATGTTTGTTGTCACTGCTGTTGCCACGGATACTCGTGCGGTATGTACATCCTTAATAGATTCGGCTATCTTATTAGTTTGATAACTTTATCAACAATTATATCGATTGGTTGTAATGATATATAGTTATTGAATCAAATTTAATGGTTATAATTATTAGATAAAATTGATTATCAATCAATAAGGTAGTTAAATCCTTAATATTATTATGGAATTAATATGTATGCTTAATTTTTCATGACCTAAAATCGTTAAGGATAATGTAATGCATAAAAAAGAAAGGAAAGGAAAAAAAAATGAAAGAAAATAAAATAACAAACTCTAAAAGGGACGAAATCTCGATCCATTATTATTATTTCTATGATTTCAACACGTATTGATGATTGCCAATTTGCCCCCTTATTATATTTCTCTCTTATGTCCTACTAGGTGGGAGAATTAGCGGGTATCGCAGTTGGTGCAACCGTTATGCTCAACATTCTCATAGCTGGGTTAGTAACTTTTTCCTCACCTCTTTTTTAATTTCTAGTCGGGTTATTAGCAAGAAGGTGGATCAACACGTTTGATTCATTTGTCTGCTATATGCAGATCCATCCATTACATACTTTTAATTATGGCTTTTAAGAGGAAGATTCGAATTATAATATGGTAGTTAAGTTTTATTATATTAAAATAAAATGAAAAAATTGTTTATTTGAAACATATATATCAAAATTGATTTGTAATAATATCCCCCTACATATTAATATTGATATCTCTCTCATATCCACACATAAGGAGTTGGATACATTTAAGAATTATACCTTTCAAAATTTCTTAATGAATTGCCTGAAGAGTCAAACAGATACATCAACACTTCATTCTACTTTTAATAAAGTGGTTGAATGCTTTCTCCTTCATCATTGTAATAGGAATTCAAAACCCAATGACATCATATCCCTCCTTCTGTGGGAGTTGTATTTCAAGTCATGTTCGATAGGCATTCAAAACCCCAATGGGATGAGATGAGATTCCTCCTCTTATGTCATGTTCGATAGGCATTCAAAACCCCAATGGGATGACATGAGATTCCTCCTCTTATGTCATGTTCGATAGGCATAATAGGAATTCCTCCTCTTTTGTATATCTGGTCATGTCTGTAGCCTCTGACACGGTTGGTGTGAGATTTAAAATAATAATAATAATAATATAAAAAATAGACAAACATGAGTAGGACTAGTTAGAATCATCATTCAATATATTCGTTACACCAAAAACCAAGCTGATGATAAGAAATAAAATTGTCGCACATCCATAGCAAAAGATTGAATTATTGTCATCTCTTATCTCTGACCTAAAACAAACAACCCTAAAATTAGGTAAGATAGGTTGGCAACGGATAACACGTTTGTCTTTGAGGAAGAAAATGTTTGTCTAAAAAATAATTTGATTTGGCATTGTCAGGCCATCAAGTGGTGGTTCAATGAATCCTGTCCGGACTCTGGGACCGGCCGTTGCAGCAGGAAACTTCAGGTCACTGTGGATATACCTTCTGGCCCCCACTCTTGGAGCCCTAGCTGGTGCTGGTAGCTACACTCTCGTTAAGCTTCGAGAGGACGAGGCTGATCCACCACGCCAGGTTAGAAGCTTCCGTCGCTAGACAAACCGAGCTTCTACATCTTGCAATCTGCTACAATTATCATAAGTTGAAGCTGTTTTGACAGTGTTGTTTGTGGTATGCATTATAGACTTTAGTGCTATCAACAATAAAGGCAGGCGATGTGACTGTGAGTCCACGCTTAACAGTTAAGTTGAATAATTGTTGCGCCCGGTGTCTGCTGTGCCATAATTGCACCAGGTCGTTGTCTTTTATGAAACTGTTTCTTATTGTAGCATTTGTCTTTGGCTCCTTAGAAGTCAAATGACTTGCTTTGTGTGTTGTGTGATGTTTTCTCGCAATCGATAAAGTGACTAGCATACGTGTTTGTTTTTGATAATTTTTACCTCTTAGAAGCAAAGTCACATATATAATATTATCTTTGCAGATGAATTTCTTACCAATAATGCCCATTGAAAAGGTAAAATAAGAAACACACTAACCGAAACATATATATGATCACTGGTTTATCAATTCAAGAATTGCATCTTGGACTCCAAGTAGGTGGATTTTTTTTTTTGGTTTGGGATGAGCCCAAGAGATTATTAAGATCAAATTGATAGAATCTTAATGATACGATCCGAATTTTATACTGTTAAAAATTAATCATATCTGAATGAGAGATAACCAATATATATGGAAAAAAAACTCAGTTTTATTACTTAAAGTGAGAGTGTTAAACCATGGTCTTAGACTTGTGTGTTTTCCACAGGATTATTTGGCCGTTGACAGAAGGGAAAGGTTATTATTGAAGCAAAGTCTTAATACTTTTCTCGGTCTTCACGGGAAAACTACAAAGCATCTAAAGCAATATTAAGATTTAAGCTTTTGGCCCACATAAATTTTAGAGCCCCGGGTCAGCTAATTGAGTCAACCTTGATGAGATAGAATAATGCAAAAGATCAAAGCTTTAGGTAAAAAGGTCTGACGAGCTAGCTAGGTAGAAGTTATCCTTTAAAGAGCGATTTGCTTTTATAAAATTAAAACATTTATGGATTGCATTAGCATGCACTCATACTAAAAAGTAAAACACATTTGCGAAAACTTTTTTACACTTGCAAAACACACACACACACAAATTTATTTAGATTTTTAATTACATTTTTAAACCATTAGGCTCCATTTTTGGATCATCGTATGTAACAAGGGATTGGTTACTGTTGTTCTCTTAACTTGAGTGTTACAATATTCCATCTATAAAACATATTTAGAGTTGATTGTGTTTATGATCAACAACTTCAGATTGATCGATGATTATTTTGTTAAGGAAGATGAAGAAGAGTTTTGAGAAGATACGACAATTAAGAATTTCCAAGAAGATGGCAATTTGAAGACATGAAGATTGATTGAAGACTTGAAGACATGCATGAAGATTTAAGAAGATATGAACACTACTCAAGAAGAATATCCTCATGCTCTGAGATGAAAAAGTCTTCAACAAATGAAGTACTTGAAGTTGAAGTTCAAGTGGAGTTATATGCTTATGGATGGTTACTTATGAAGAATGGAGAGATAAGATAGCATATATGTAGTGTGTAAATTTTACAGTATGTTGATTTCGAACAAGTCTCGTTAGTCAACTTTATTGAAACCTAGCAACCTATATCCTGCACAAATTTAATAAAGAAAATGCAAATGATCTTGACACTGATGAGGTGTCGGCCAAAAACACTCTGATGTTTAAGTTAATAAACAAATCGTAATGTAAAAGAATGCAGTAATTGTAAAGCGTCGTCAGACTGGAAGAAGTGTATTGGAGAAGGAGAAGATGGAAGACTATCTGAATTTTAACCGTCTTGACCTAAAAATCGGACGGAGTAAGAACACTAAGATATTGAGTGTCAATAGACAAAACCCTGTATAATAGAATAGGGCAAGAAAACCATGAATAATACATTGGGTAAGTTCTTGGGAATAAAGATCAATCACAATTAACACAGTTAAATACCAAATCTTTCCTAACCAAAACCCCTTTTGAACATACACTTCTATGCCACTACACTGAATCCATCACAGAGGAATTTTAAATCTAATGTAGAAAAATGAAGACATAAGAGAGAAAAAAGAGAAACTTTAAGTGGTTTGTAAGAGATGAGCAAGAGAGATTAGGATGGATTCTTCATTCTAATGACCCTCTCTATTTATAGGTGAAAAAGGTGTCATGGGAATTTATTACAGAATAAATGCAATGTACGTTACAAAGTAAATGTCATGTTAGTCACAAAGTTAATATCACGTCAATTACAAAGTTAATGCAACTTTCGTTACAATTCACTAAAAGCTGTCAACTCCCATTCAAAGAGATGAACCAAGCTTAGGCTAGATTAACCAAGTTATTGGGCTATCCATTTTTAACATGCATTGGGCTGTTAGTATGGGTTGATCGACATACTGAACCAATCTATCTCAAGTTCTCAACTAGATTTGGGATTACATTTTAGGCTTAGAAATTTTTAACCACTATAGTATACGGAATGAATGAAGATATTAAAGATACCATAAAATAAGGTACGTATATCATGCATACATACAAATTACCTTATTAGATTGAACTTGGTGGCCTACCATGATGATTGCGCTCACTTGTCCATGTTGTCAAGGGCAAGGTTCAAGTCCATATAGCCATAAAAATGTGGTAATTTCCCACAAATGTGTGGGTTGACGTCTCCTAGTTCTGGGAGTAAATTTCCCAGCCATTTATTAATAGAATCCATCCGTATGTTATTCCGGACTATTAATTAATAGAATCTATTTATAAGTCTCTGTAGACATCTGACCTAGTGTTTGGAGTTGTATATGTCAAATATATATATATATATATACACCTAATTAGAATATTTTACACGTGCTTGACCTGCTTTGATGAATGAATGAAGATAAGTCTATTTTAATGTTAAGATAGATGTAAAGATTCTTTGCATTACTCAATCTTATCAATCTTATCATCTATTAGATACGAATGTAAACTTGCATTAGCTTTTATTGTTTTTGAGAGTGTTACGGCAAATTTTGAAAACACCCATTTTAATATATATATATATATATAGATATACAGATATATATATGTATATAGATATATATATGTATGTATGTATGTGTGTGTTCATGTATGTATGTATAATTTTCATCTCAGTACACAGTAAACTAATCAAAAAGTAAATTTATTTCAAATAAAAACATTTATTTGTGAGAAGTAAAAGAAGAGATTTTTAAGGAGATTTTAATTTTCTTGATTTTTTTTTAATTTTGCCCAAAATTTTCCAACAATTTTAAAATACATGAAATATTAATTTTATTTAAAATATAAAGTTTTCAAATTTGAATTTTCCATTATCTTTTTCTTTTTTTGATTTTAGGTGACCTTTTACATTTGTGTCAACTGATATATTTTTGAATAAATATTCTTATCCATTATCTCACATGAAGCTGAATTTTGATTGATTGATGATGACATGGCATGTTAATTGAGTTGGATTGTTTTGATTGGTTTGAATATTTGATGTGGCATATGACTTGTGTTTGAGTGATGTACGATACATTTATGGTGTAGACTGACATGCCTGGTTTTCCAAGTCCTTTATCTTATTATTCAAAAAAAAAAAAAAAAAAAGGTCTTTTATCTTATCTTTAAGAAAAAATTTTACTTTGGTCCCTAAATTTTGAGAAAGTATAAATATTTTAATAATAAATTGAAAAATGATTCAATTTCCCCTCAGGTGTACAACTACATCAATTTAATTCCTATTATGGAAACATTTCAAGCTACATAAATGAACCGATAAAAACTCAACAAGCTGATCCAATAATAAAATACTTAGAAAGCCTAGTGCGTAGGTCACAGTATTGAGCTCGCTACCTCCTTCTTTCTTAGCTCATGTCTTAAATCAAAGCGACTTTGATTCATCTTCAGCTCGCGAGAGTGTTATGTCCGCTCGTCGAGCTTGTGCTAGATAATTCAAAGAGTATTGTTACAAAGAAGCAGTTAATGTAATGATTGCAACAGCGGAGCGGTTAATGTAATGATTGCTCTGGAAGAGCAGTTAATGTAATGATTCACTATGAAAGAACAGTTGATCTAATAATTCATTTCTTAACGTGTGATGCACTCAATTTGTAAATCCCCACACTATAAATAGGGGTGAAATTTATTGTATTAAAGGGACTGGAACCTGAATGAGAAAGACGATCACTCTGCCAAATTATTCAGGATGACTACCGTGAACGTAGACATACTTACCGAACCACGTAAAAACCCTCTCCTTTGCATTTTTCTTCCTCTCTTCCTTTCACTCTTAGTTGTTTTTTATCTACTTTTATTGTTTCTTGTTATCATAACCACAATTTGGGCCTAAAATCTCTAGATCGACTGAATCCCAACGTCGACAATTTCTCTAACTAGAAATTTAATAGTCAAACTTAAGAGAAAATGTAGAAGATCCATTTAACCCTTATTATTAAAATATAATTAAAAATTAGAATAAAAATTTGATTTTTATCGTCCATCTCAAAAGATAGACGGTGGAGAATAAACCAATTAACTAAATAACATTTAAAGAATTTTAAAACTCACAAAAAATCTCCATCATCAATCTTAAAAGATAAATGGTGCAAAATAAAACAAATTGAAAAAAAAAATTAAAAAAAAAAATCCAATGGTGATATAGATTGGCTTCCCATCGTTGATGGGGTCTACATCAATAGTGAAAATCAAATTTGGATAACCCTAAATGAAGATCCATCCATCACCAGATCATTTTTGATCTGGTTGGACACCAGATCGTGATGATTTGGTGATGAACTAGATAGTCAATGATCTAGTGAACTTAAAGCCATGGTGTTCTAGTACATCACTCTATCATTGTGACCTGGTTGCAATGATCTGGTTCACAACCAGATTGTAACAATTTGATTCATCATTAGATCATTTATGATCTAGTTTATCACCAAATTATTGTCGATTTGGTGTCCACTTTATCAGTAACGATTTGATGGTGAAGATTTTTTTTTTTTAATTTTGTAATTTTTTTCATTTTTCTACTTTTAATTTTGTATATTATTATATTAATTTTTAAATTTATTTTAATTACTTTTGATCTCCATATCATCCATCTCAAGTATAAATGTTAGAAATTTATCTTTTTTATTTTAATTTTGTTTATATTTTAGTTACTTTTCATCTTCATCATCCATATCAAGAATGGACAGTTAAGAGCTATCTTTTTTATTTTAAGTTTTCATTTATTTTTATTTTTTTAATTTTATCTTAATTAATATGAAATGATAGATTTTCCCCTCTCTATTAACTAAATTGATTTTTTTACAAAATTTTAAAGAAGATTGGATCATTTTTCAATACATTGTTAACAAAATTGTTTTTTCCTAAAAACATGAGGACTAAAATGAAATTCTTCCTATTAGTAATATTGAACGTACACAGAGATTTCTATTTGTTTAAAGGATTGAGTATGTAGGGTTGGACTTTATTGTTAGATTCATGTAGATTTGAGGTTTGTTTTCATTTTGATTTTGGTTCTTTTTTTTTTTTTTTTTATTCTCTCTTATGTAGTGGTTTTAATTACATGATTATAGGGCTGTTATTGTGCTCTTGATTTGTGAGAGATCAATATATTGGCACACACATACCCTTCTTAGTTTCATCTAAAAAGTCCATCACACACCATAGAAGTTGATTTGCATTACTTGCGAGTTTGAGATATATATCTAATAGATTTTATGCAAACAAATTTTAGTTGTGTTTGATTTTGTTTATAAGGCTGTTATAATATTTTATCTCAACAATATAATCATAAATCTAACCGCCTTCATCTTAGGTTGGTTGATTAATGTTTGTAGGCTGTTTTGGATGTTGTTTTAATGATTTGGAGTCTTGAATCTGCAATCGCTTTCCTACTTGGTTAAGGATTGTTTTGAATGCTGCAAAATATTGATTTAATTTTGTTTTATCATTGGGACATAGGTTTGAGAGAATGATCACAGTTTAGTTGAAGTTTGATTGTCGATTAGTAATGTTTGATTATTATTAGGATTTAGGAGTCTTTTGATTGATTTAGTAATTATTGGTGAATTTGGTTTTAGATTTGTTGCGTCCTTTAGAGTTTGATGTTTTATTAAGTAATTCATTTATTTAGCACTCTTGTCTCTATAGGCTTTACTTACATAAGTTGTTCATTAATTGCCTTGTGTTTGATTGATATGCATGCACTACAAGAAGATTATGCATCTATTACAAGGTATCCATAGCATGTGTAAATGGGCTCGTTTTTGAAAACTATATTTATCACTGACAAAGTATCCAAAATGGGTCCATTCAGTGCTCGTTTCAAGTAATTTGAGTATTCATCACAAACACCAAAGGACCCGTGATGGTTAACATAAAGAAAATGGGTCTAGATGTACCCATTTTTTATGATGGAGAGTATCCATCTTGGGCCTGTGATGATGGTTAATATAAAGGCATGGATACAACATGGTTGCCCGTTTTAGAAATTGAGGTCAAAACCCTCATTTTGCCTGACCCTCTTCAAAGTTTATATTCTCTTCATCTTCTTTCTCATACAGTTGCCACATCTCCTTCAAATCATCGCACCTCTTCATCTTCTTTTGCATCGTTTGAGTGTCAATCTCCGTCCAGGTACTTCTCTTTTCTCTTCTTCCTCTTCTTTTTCTTCTTCTCATTTCTTTCTTTTCTCATTTTTTACTTTTCTTTTCTTTTCATCTTTTTTTGTCATTGATCTCTGTGCTGATCTTTGACAACCACTGTTGATCTTCTTCTTTGCTTCTTCATTTCTTTTAGTTTGCTTTTCTATTGTCCTTGTTCTTAGTGTCATTCATCTGCCATCATGTTGCTATCCATCACCACGCCACACCATTCATCCATAGCGTTGCATAAGTACTTCCTCTTCCTTTCTTCTCTTTTCTTTTTTTCTTTGCTTGGCACTGCCAAATCTACTATGCTTCTTTTCCACTTGGCTATCGCTGCTCAATCACCCTTATCACTTTTGATCTGCCACCACTATTGTACACCGCTGCATCATCTATTCGATCTAGAACGCCGCTGTTCTTCTTCTCATCTCATTTTCGTCTCTTTTCTTTTCTTCTTCTCCAAATTAACATGTCAATTTATATTATTGCTTGTTTTGTGAAACTTTTCGTTGATGGGGTGTTGAGTTTTTGGTTCAAATATTGTCTTTTTTTTTATGGTGATATGTTTGTTGAGTTTTTGTGTAAATTTTACATTTTTGTTGATGGGTTTGGTTTTGGATGAGTGCAGAAAGCTTGCATTTAGATTTAGCTATTTGAGTAGAAGGATTTGAGGATTGAAGGACATATCATTGTAAGTTGTATTTATTTTAAATATGTTCTTCAACAAATTCACTTGAGTTGTCATTAACATGTTTTAGTTTATTGAAAATCAATTACTTAGTTGTGTTTGTTGAAATCCTTATTAATTATGGTTTTATTGGGACACTCGACAACTATGTCTTCTATGGTTATTGATTATGTTAGTCTTAGTCATGTTTATCTTACTATTTAATGTGAACCCCATATATAATGATACCACATTCACAGTCAAATTGAAACACAACTCTAAAAAAGATTAAAACATGTTTATAAAAAAGAAGAAATTTTTACCCATTGATTATATGTCAATCAAAAACCAAAGTTATAAAAAACTTTGATTCAATGATTAGAACTCAATCAAAAACCAAAATTATAACAGAAGGATATTGACACCACTCCCAAGACATAGATGAGAAGGTAGGAGATAAGTCATGGTTTTGATTGCCACAAGCATAGCTTGATAAAATCACATGTTCATAAAGAACAAAAGAGAAAATTCACTCTCTCAATTAAACATAACTGGCTATATATTTATTCCTCTTCTTTTTGTTTAGGGTTGCAAGTCTTTTTATAGAAAAAAAAAAAAAAACATAACATGAAACCTTAACCCTCTAACAATTGGGCTCATTAAACATACCCATAGGTTTAAAATAATTAAACATGGGCTTAAGTTAATTAAATGTTTCAATCCAATATATTAATTAAGACCCAACATGAGATTAAATAAAGTAACTTAATTTAAAAACTCATTACAATTAAAATAAATTCAACCTAAATTATTTAAAACTCAATTAACTCTAGTTTGCTTTCAATTAGCTCTCAAAACTTTCAAGATTAAGCCCAACAGTCTTCAAGATTAGCCCGATTTTAAACTTAAACAATGTTTTGAAGCCTTGATGACTCCTCCAAATTGTCCAAATTTACTTACTTCCTTGGATCCTATCACTATTTCTAAGATTGTTATATTATATGGTCAATTATAGGTTTAATTGATAGAGCCCCACTATCAGGTAGCTTAGATTTCCTTACTTTACCTAAAAAATTTAATTTATGTGTATTAATTTCGAATCTGTGTATTTAATGAAAAAATATGCAACTATACATTTACCTATCTATCACATGGTTCTATGATATATATATATATATATATATATATCACATGGGTTTATTTACAAGTGGTGGTGATGAGAATTGACCAATATTTTTAATTAGGCCACTCAGTGGTATTATGTAATTTTATATTTTTAGGTGGGGAATTTTATTTTATTTTTATTTAATAATGTATAGAGATGCTTGGTGGCGATGATATTTGGCGCACAATTTGTAAATAGCTTTATAGGGTGTAATTACTTTGCATAAAAAGATGTGTGAATACAAAGACGAGAAAAATCCCATTTAGCACCAAACTTTGTCTAGACTCTAATTGTTGAAATAATGTATGTTTAGCCAAAAATTGAAGCACTTTATGTGTTATAGGGTCAGTACATATTGAGTAGCAAATATGTGAGCTTGGATTAAAACTGAAGTCAAAGTTGGTTTGGTTGGATTTTTCTTTTGTTAACCCTAATGAAATTCTAGGTCAAACAAACCCACTTCCTCGCTAGCACTCATTATTACTTCCTATTTTCTTGGTGTGGCATGTCAAATATTCAAAGATCATGTAACGAGCCTTTCACTTTTAGATTTAGTCATCATCATGCTCCTTGCTTTCTTCATTCTTCACTGTTATATATACAGGGTAAAGCAAATTTTTTGTAGATAAAAATCTATAAAATAATATCTAAAAGATCAAAGCATATATATATATATATATTTATATATATATATTTATATATATATATATATGTAAGAGATGTGGAGCTTTTTTCGAAGTGGTCGGAAAACACTTGCACTTCACATTATCGTTGGTGCATAGGTATGCAAATCCATCTACACATCAGAGACATCTAAGTGGTCGTAAGGGTCACTATTACCATGTTACAGAGTGATAATAGACATCTTGAAACAATCTAGTAGTGTTTTATTAACAATTTCACCGCTCAGCAAGTCCCCTTCACGGAAGCGCTCTTGGTTCCACTCTCTCATTGCTCATGGCAATCAATCCTTTCAAGTAGCACCTAATAATCTAGTGGATTGCCCTGAAAAAATGGGTGATCCTTTTATAACTCTAACATCCCTACGATGTCATTGGTCGTTACTTGCAGAATTGCGGCTTGGGGATGCTACTCTAACAGGCCTTAACGACATACCCTGATTGTGATCTTCATTTCATCTTTACTATTAGGAATGGTGCTAGTTCACTTATTGCCTTTGCCTTGATATGGGTTATCGTCCTATATAGGGTTTTACTGCTACATGTTATTCATGAGTGGTGGTGCTCTTATCCCTTGAATTAATACTTGGATAGTCCTAGTTAATGTTCGCAATGCATCTTCCACTCCATTTGGCCAATTTAACCATGGCTCAATGGTTTGGCACATCTGCTTGCTTAATTACCACATTCATAAGAGGCAAATTATGCTCAGCCACCCGTTATTGGTTTGTTGCAGGGTCCAAGTTCACTTGGTCTTGATCATGATCTGCTCTTCATTGGTTTTCTATAACTAGTATTTCTACCGAATCTGCTTTTTCCTCTATGCTTGGAAGGTCATCCATTCGCGCACTTTTGTATGAGGTAGCTCCACATGAACAAGATACTATAACCATTTATCAGTCAAAGTATCTAAAAATCACATAATTATGGTATTAGTCTTCGCTGAATCGAAGGTTGGAGGCCCTTCCTCTAGAGATCAAATATTGACGTAATTAATCAACATCCGAATTATTGTGAATTACAAATGAATGAAGAACGATAATTAAAAAGACAACTAGAGTTTTTAATGTGGTTGGACCTTTTGAACAATGCCTCTATCTACGGTTATAATATTACTAATAGGAAGGGTTCTCTTTTTGTAGAGTTTTTTTGTTCTACCTTATACATGCAAATAACCCTTTTTTATAATTTAGTGTTTCTTGTTTACATAAAATTAGATCTTTAAAATATAGAAGAGGCTTTCCTATTTTACAATGATCCTCATTAAATATGTTATATTCGAATCAAAGTACAATTCTTATAGTTTCATTTTTGGAGTGATTCTCTACTCAATGTAGGATATTTCCTATTTCTGGAATTTCGCATGTTTTATGGAAACCTTAAGTTATTGTACTTGGAGCTACTATCTCATTATGCTTTCGAGTTGCCTCGTACATGAACTAGTCAATTTGAGCTACCCTTATTATCTTAACAAAAATAGACCTTTGCATAATTTTGCTATAGTGGCATATGCTGACATGTCCTAGATTAACGAGTTTCATAATGATTTATTCTTGTTCAAGTCAAGTGGCCCATATGCTACTTTTGGACACAACAACTTGGGGTGTGTATATGTGAGTTATAATAACTTTAAATTTATGTGTGTATAGACATAATGTTAATTTTGTGCCCCTAAACCATGAGTTATAACAACATTTTAAAAAATAATAATAATAAAATTGTTTTTAATTTACATATTTAAGTATGTGTGCATGTGTTTATGGATATAGTGTTATTTTTGTGCCCTTAAAGCATAGGTTATCATAATATATATTTTTTATTTAATATATATATATATATATTTAATGATAGGAGAGGGGGGATGAAATTGTAAGAAGAGGGTATTGAACCTTGCCAATGACGGGGGGGTAGTTGGCGCTTTAACCAACGGCACCAATTGCCTTGACTTTTTTATTTAGTAAAATTGTCTTTAGTTTACATATTTAAGCTTATGTTATAATACATATATTGTCTTGTTTATAAAGTATGTAATTTATATAAATGAACATGAGATGCTAATATATTAAAATGAATTTATAAATAAAAGTTATTTACAGTTATTTATGAAATTCGCATTTTATAGTAGTAAACTGTGTATTTCTAAAGTTAGTAATTTATCGTGGTCATTAACTTCAACTAACGAAAGCTATTATATATAAAATATACATTGAACAAAGATCGATGTGAATTATGATCTGTTGTAATTAGTCATTTGATCATGACTTATATACAAGCTATATAATAAACATTAATCTTAAACAAATAATGAACCTACGTTTATAAATTATTTCTTTTGAGTTACCACAAAGTGAGGTCTATTATACATGGTCAAGACCCCAATCACAAGGAAATTTAATTTCATGGATCATAAGAATATATATTTATAATATAAAATTTTCATTTCGATGTTCATTTAAATTTGTGACCATAATTTATTAAATATACAGTTATTTGATTGACGTCTAGATGATTTCAACGATACTTATGTGATGGGAACATTAGCAAATTTGAGAAGGTAAAAGACAAGCATGACCTACACCACTGATGTAACCAGCGGGGCAACTTGTGGGATTATTTTAGAGAGCAACTATGACTTAAGTCATGAGTTACAACTAGCGGTGCAACCTCTAGAATTATTTTAGAAAACAATTGTGACTTATGTCGCAAGTTACACCCAGCAGCATATCCAATGAAGTTAATCTAGAGAGTAGCTATGATTTGTGTTACGAGATGCAACCCATGAAGCAAGTCGCGATGAGGAGGTCTAGTGTGGGATGAAACAAAATTTTAGGATCTTTACAATATTATTTTATCCAGACTTTGAAATTTATTTCCTTTTATAAGTTGAATATTATTTTCTTAGTTATTTGATGTTATCTTTAGTAATTAAATATCATTTCTTTTTATAATTTTATTCCAAAAGAATTTTATTTCCTAAAGGAATTAGTTGTTAGTTAGCTATAAATAGGAGCATAAATTTAGGGTTTGTAATCTTTTTGGCTTTTGGAATATGTTAGTAAAATCTTGTAGCTTTATGAGACAATTCTCTAGTTTATTATTTGGCTTTTTTGAGTATTTGTTCTTGGGATTGCTTGAACTAGGGTTAGGTCAGTTTTATGATCTAATTCTATAAGATCAATCTATGCTTTTTGTCTGGTTGGTTCATTCTTTAATCTATTATGTGGTGCAAGTTAGTATAGTTAGGACTTATTGTTGGATTAGGTCCTCAAAATCATGTTTCATAAAAAAACTTATTCCTTTCTCCCTATCGAAATAGAATTAAGGGGAAAAAAATTGTTTTCAAAGAAGGGGAAAGCACTTCAATGCTTTGGGGGTTGTTTGTTTTTAATACTTATCACTTAATGAGTTTGAAGTATACTTATTGAGTTATTTTTATTTTTTTAATTGGTGAAAACTAAAATCATCTTAAAATCACTGAAAAAAAAAAAAGTAATGGATCATTTGTTTTTTTGTCTAAAGGCTTGTTCTTTTGAAAATTAAAGCTTAAACAGTGACTAAAACTTGAAATCTGAATAATATATTATTTTTTTCTTATTTATGAATGTATAATAACTTTGTTTGTATTTTAAAGTAAAAATTGTCAAAAAACTAATAATTTGATATGTATATCTTTTAACTATTAGTTGTTATGTAACTTAATTTAATATAATATAAATAATTATAATAAATTATTTAACAAATACTAAAATAATTTTATGTACATATTAATAATATTTTTATTCATAATTAAAATATGATTAATTATTATAGTAAAATATTTTTTTTGTTTGAAAATTATATAAACATAAATAAATTGTTATAGTAAAATAAATTAAATTTATATATTTAAATAAAAATAAACAAAATATTCTTAAATTGAATTACTATTGCTACAAAGTTGAAATTGTAAAGTATTATATATTTTAGTTGTTGAAATATTTCATTAATTATATTTAAAAAAAATTGTACAATATAAAATTAAGATAAATTTGAAAATATGTTATTTTGGGAAGAATAAATTTGTAATAATATATTTAAAAAAGTGATTAAGTGATTTAATATTCAGTTAAAAGTAAAAAATTATAGTTTTTTTTCAGTTATTTTTGGATGATTTTAAATGGTTTGATCACTTAAAAAACAAAAATCATTTAATAAGTATAATTCAGACTTAGTAAGTAAAAAGTAATAAAAACTAATTTATTTGTAATTGTTTATATCATATTAAATGAAGTTATATAACAATTAATAGTAAAAAAATATAAATATTAAATTATTAATTTTCAAATAATTTTACTTAAAAAAAAATAAGATTACTGTACATTCATTCATAAGGAAAAAAAAAATGTTATTCAATCTTCAATAACTTTTAATACTGTACAATCTTTAGATAAAAAAACAAATGACCTCTTAATCAATTAAGACAATCTCCGGTAGTGTAAATGTTTTTCTTAAATAGCTTTACATCTTTGAAAACATGTCGGTTGATAATGGTCATTGTCATTGTCTTTCGTGGATGGCAGATATACAAAACTAATTTCTCCACCATTGATAAAGTCAAGCAAGAAAATGAAGACGATCACAACGGAGTACGCATGCATCCTCTAAGTTGAACTCTTAAAACTAACTTTTATGATTTTTTGATAGGGATATTTATAATTACAACTGTTGATCATAATCTGAAGCGATTCCACCTAGTTTTGTAATTAGCCATTTTCCCCCCAACTGTTAGTTTTTCCGTCAAAAAGTTGGCCATGACACATGCAAAGTAGTAAATAACTTCTTTGCTGCTAATTTAAACTTAATTAAAATAAAATTAAAAATCAATATAAATTTAATTAAAATAAAACTAAAAAATAAAATTTAATATTTATATTTGTTTAAAAATTTAATTTTTAAAATTTTATTAAAAATAAAGACAATAAATCTCCAGGTGATCAAAGAATTAAAACAAAAAACCTAAAAAATCATGCATAAAAAATAAAATTAAAAAAAAAAAAATTTATTGAAGGTCTAGGTTATGAGCCAAATCTTCATGTTGAAATCTGGGCTCATAATCCAGATCTTCAAGAAATTTTTTTAAAAATATCTTGATATATATATATTTTAGAATTAAATCTCAATAAAGAGTTGAAAAGGAAAAAAGAAAAAGAAAAATTCAATTAAAGATCTGGAATTTAGATATTTAATTGAAAATATCTTTAGAAAATGAAACTAACAAAACTGGAAAATTAAAAAATAAAAATAAAAAGAAACCCAAAATTCAACTCCAAATCAACAATCCAACACAACTTTGATCCAATAAAACCAATCAATACAACATTATAAATAAACATATTTATAAATTTTTTTTAAAAAAAAGTTATCTCTTTCATCTGGGTACTGAAACCTAAATAAAGGTTATTTATCTGGATCGATACAAACCCAGATGATTAAAACAAAAAAAGAATGAGAGATAAAAGGAGAAGTGACGGAGATGGAAATGGAGGTTTGGAGAGGGAGAGGGATCTGGAGAGGGATGGTGATGAACGATTCATCACCACCACCCATGGACAAAAAAGATGAAGAAGATGAACCTATATTTCGACCACCACCACCACCGTCAACATCAAACACCCATACAATTACACCCACCCATCATAGCCACCACAAACATCAAACACCCACACAGCCACACCCACCTACTGGCACCACCTAAGATCATCATATGGGTTTGGACCTAGATGAGATCATCATATGGGTTTTTCATCGATTTCGGTGGAGAGAGGAGAGTAAGGAGGACCGGCGATGAGACAGGAGAGGAGGAGAGAGAGTTTACTGGTTAATGAAGGGTCGTCGTCGGTGAAGCCGTTGATAAAGATGAAGATAAAGAGGGGGGGGGGGGGAGAGAGAGAGAGAGAGAGAGTTTAAGTATAAAGAGAAAGAGAGAGAAGATGAAGAGAGAGTTTTTTTTTTTTTCCTCTTTTTTAATTTTTTCATATCAAATTAATTTTTAATTTGATCTCCACTATCCATCTAAACAGTGGAGGTCATTAGTTTTTTTTTTAAAATTTTAATTAAATAATTTACTTACTGCATTCATTTCCCATTTTACACTTCAACCCCTAACAATAATGGACAGAATTGGTAATGGTGGGATGTTGATTCTTTATTTAATTAAACTTTGGGAAGCAAACCACTAATTACAAAATTAGGAGGAGTCATTTCAGATTATGATAAAACGTTGGGGCAAATTATAAATATCCCTTTTCTAATACATGCACAATACCATTAAGGCATTAACTACTAATTTAATTAATATTATTATGATCCTTTTCAACAAAAATCTATATTCCATATTTGCTTGGGCGAAGGCAAAGCTACGGGTTGGCATGGCCTTGAAGCATGTTGTGCAGAAGATAATAGACAGACTTGCATTCCCTGCGTTGTTAAAGTAAAAACATTAACATGTATACCATATGGTGCTGCGATATTATTGTATCGCATAAAAAGGCCAGAAGGAAGAAGATAAAATCGAATCATCCCATCTTACTGAGAAGCAATTGAATCATCAAATCAGCACCTCTAGATTTCATGGCTGCAGCTTTGTTCGTAGGCCTATAGAACAATTTAATTTCCAAAAGAAATAATGACAACACGAAATATGGCAAAGCTATAATGTATTTGCAGATGCTCACACATGATATAAAAAAGATGGCCGCTACAATGAGTACTTTTCCATGAAGGGCCCCCTAATGGGAATCTTGTCATCTTCATAAACGTTCTTCATGTCTTCAAACCTTGTGCTCTTATAAATATCGGATGACTCTACAATTGTTATATTCAACATCAAGCATGCTGATACCAGTGGATGTAGAACAGTTTTATATGCTGAATTTCATGAATTGAAAATCATCTTCCAATGGAGAAATGAAAGAACACATTAAAAGTAAAAAAGAGTTCTGGATGAAAATTTGTACTGCAGATCAAAAACATTGACTGACATTAAAATCCACAAACGAAATGTACTCTAGTATAGTCACAATATGATAATTGAGATCTTTCACAACTAAGAGGTAACAAATCCCAATGAATGAGAGAAATCAAGCCTTCATCACTGTCAATTTTCCTAATTTTTGTCTCAGATAAATGGTATGGTCCTTTCAAACAAAATGTCAAATTTGATAAACAAAGACCAAGAGTCAGAGCATCACATACCCATTTATCAACCAGATCCTTGCCAAGTTTTCTGTTGGATGTGGTCTCCTCATCCGATTTCAATAAAACATAATGACCTACCCAAAAATGAAGCCAATCTGTCAAAATTGCTGCCCCAAGTGCCAAGAAGTATATATCAAGACAGAATAAATGCTTCATGTAATACTCAATAATCTCTCCAAGATCTCTCCCTTCAATAGTTCCCGTCTATCCTATTGCTCTAGATCAATCAAACTGCACAAGAGAAGCAACATTAAAATTTTACATTAACATACGGTTTGTCGGTAGACGATGATCATTATTACAAAATTTGCAGTGGGGATAAACATAGTTTATACATCAGTCAAAATCTTCAGGATACCAGCATTCATTTTTATATTAGGTAAACACCCATCTGGAAGGGGTTCTAGCTAATTCTTAAGCAGAGTCAGCACTCCACGACCTAAGAATTCTTGTATGAGGGTACTTCCTGCAGTAAAAAAATTGACTTAAACAAAGAAGTAAAACAGTGAGGACATAATCATGCCTAAGAGCAGCAGGCAAGCAGCTTACTTTGAGAGAGTCTCTATAAAAAGAGACTTCTTGAGTTTATTAATTATAGCTTCACTCTCTCTATTTAAGTTCAGCATCCTCTTCAACAGTGACCTCAAGCTCAGGTTTATTCTATGAAGTTGAAGAGTAAAGCAAACCACCATTAGAGAGCTTGAAAGTGTGTTGGATGATGCTAATGAACATGTAGTGATGTTATAATAATGGAACAATTCTTACCATATATTCGAGATTTCAAGTTTCCATAAATGTGATGTGAAAAATTATGTTAGAAGTATCTCTCATGCTATATTTGCCTTGGGCAATGCAATATTTCCTTCTTATTTACTGCTTGGCTTGTCACAATGGGTATTTTCGCTGCCAACCATCCATGTTGCTGGAAGGAAAGGCACCTGATACCTAGTTGGTGAAATATTAACTTGCTATATTGAAGCTTAAGCATTAAAGTTGGTCAACTTGTATTTTGATTTCTCGTATTGTCCTTCTACGTAAATTAACATGCAAGTAATGAGGTTTAATTCACAAGTTGATATAGTTTTTGTTAGGAACCTCGCTAACAAAGATAATATTAGAGTCAAAAGGAGAACAAAATCAGAATAATGAGAACTTTTATTAATGAAACTCAAAATAAATAAATACAAAAGGAAACCCTCAATGCTACACTAAGGGCACGAGACTCGCACTTCGCTTGTCTCTCACAGAGCTCCTTTGCTAAAATACTAAAACCAAGCATAATCCTAAACCTTAACAGCTCCCTCTTTAAATAATAATAGAATCCTAAAACAACCCCAACAATTTCTCCCATAAAAATAGCCCCAAAATCAATACTTGCCATCTAAGGATCAATCTCATTAATGGCTTACCCCTTCCTATTAGAGACCTCCATTTTATAAACCTTAAGGTCTTTGATTGATTTCTTTCTTCGATGGTAATTGATGATTAGGGTCTAACAATTCTATTTCTCTCAACATCCACCTTGTCCCTAAGGTGAATCTTCGGCTATCTCTTCCTCCTCATCTTCAACTACAATCATGACTCATAGGTGTGTCTTAGGACAGACATGGTTTGGCCAGTATTGTCCTTCACAACGAAAGCACTGATTTCTAGTGTGGCGAGCTCGCATCTCGACCGGAGAAATGTTGACATTTCCCCGTTCATTTTGCGAAAATTCATGAGTCGTTGAAGTCGAAAAGGCTAACGATTGACTGACACTTTCTGGCTGTTGTTCAGATTATGACTTGATGGGTTCAATAGGAATCGGGTTAGACAATGGGTAAATTATAGGCCATGGGTTGGTCGCACGTAGAGTTATCTGGTTTGAATGGCCTTCCGCAAGCTCCCCCTCCAAATCCCTCGCTAACTCCATGGCCCTTATCAAGCCTGGTGGATCATGTGCCCGAATCCTCATCTTTATTTCCTCTCTCAACCCCATTGATGAAATTTCCGACATAGGCCAGTTCCAACATGCTCGACACCATTCCAATGAGATACTCAAACTACTGTACGTACTCCTCCATCGACAACTCTTGCTTCAATCCGGCCATGCGCTCATAAGGTTTGTCGACTTTCCAACCTCCAAAACTGCCTCATTAATTCCAATGAAAACTCCTCCCATGACAGTTATGGTCGTTTGCTTTTGAACCATCGCAGCTAATGAATGGCTACCCCTCTATTGCCACAAACACCAATTGAACCTTGTATTTTGATCTTGTCCCTTGAACGTTGAAATATTGTTCTGCACAATAGACCCATCTCACGAGATCTTGACCATTAAAATTGGGCAACTCAACCTTCTTAACAGACAACCAAAACTCATCGCTGACAAGAGGTGTGCGTGGTGCGATAATGGTGTCCCAGTTCTGCTCTTGCTTAATGCCACAATTGTCATTGTTTCTGTCATCCCACACTCCGCCTCTTTCTCTTCTGCCAGAATTTTCTCGCTCAGTTTTGTGAACAAGGCGCAGATCGCCGCCAGGTCTGATTGTTTGCTGTCCACCTCTGTTAGTTTGCTGTCCACCCTGCCATCCACTCCTTCAATTCTGCAACATCAGATTCAAGCTTTTCCACACGACCCTCCATGCACGTATTCACCATTCAATTGTCCCTTCAAGCCAAGCTCTGATACCAATTGTTAGGAACGTCGCTAACAAAGATAATATTAGAGCCAAAAAGAGAATAAAATTATAATAATGGGAACTTTTATTATTAAAACTCAAAATAAATGAATATAAAATAAAACCTTCAATGTTACACTATGGGGACGAGACTTGCGCTTCGCTTGACCCTAACAGTCCCCTCTTTAAATAATAACAGAACCCTAAAACAACCCCGACAATTTCTCTCATAAAAACAGCCTCAATATCAATAGTTGTCATCTAAGGATCAATCCCATTAATGGCTTTTCTATCTACAATATAAAATTTCTAAAAAAGAATAGACTAATTGGGATTTAAAATCTAAACAGAAAAAATATTTTTAAATTTGTATTCAATTACATTATACTTTTCAGAACTTCTAATCTTGTGATCATTCACAAATAGAACAGAAAGATATTATACAATTATGATAATTACTATAACCTATCCTTGGTTTCAAATTTCTCATATAGATGCTGTCTAAATGACAAATAATAATAGGGAATCAAAACTACAATGACAATGTCACATAACCAATCACCAGAAGAACAGAATGCTAGTTGGAACGAAAGAAAAGAATCTAAATATAAGATATATCAACGATTAAGATTGGAAGAGAAACCATCTACAGGTGAGTCTAGCAGCACTGACCATACAAAGTGAGTAATTCTACTGCCTAACAACCCAAGCTTCAGGCTGCATAACATATCATTTTTCTAGGGCAAAACTGTCTCTGATTAAAGATCAGGCACTGAGTCCCTAAGAGCATATCCTGTGAACTTTTCTAGACATCCAAAATGTAACCATCTATGATGCATATACTCCTCATATTTAAACTTAATCAAACTTCCTGAGGGGATTTCAGTACACCTAAGAATAATGAAGCAATAAATGCCTAATATAGAGACTAACAAGATAAGCATTACATGGCAAGGAATTAGAGATTGCAAAGGTTCCAGAGAGATACTAATAAGCAAGAGTAACCATCATATCTGTTCTACACAATTTAAAGTTCAAGACTAAGGCAAGAAAGCTGAAGACAGTATGTTTAGTAGAAATGCTTTATTATTATTATTATTGGCAATAGAGATGCTTTCTTTAAATAAAGGCAAACATGCCCACAAATTACAGATAAGTTGAACACAAGAGAGCTTATTGTGTTGCTCTCCAAAGTACTAACAGAACAAAACAGGTAATTTTGACTTCGCCACCATGTAAATATCATGCAATCATGCTGACCCATGATATTCACATGTATGTAAATTTTGGAAATATTTTTTCACTCACTAGGGCTAATATCCATGACATTTGTTTCCAGAAAACCAAAACAACAATTCAAGCAAGCCATTTAACTGGTGATTTCATAAAAGCTGATTTTCCATACTGATTTCATTGATTCTTATTTTCATGTGGTTAATAATCCCCAAAACATAGCAGACAAAAATATATTTCAATTGTTTCTGATTAATAATTCAAAATCCAAGATGAACTGTTAGTACAAAAGGCAAACTCAAGCTATTGCATGGCAATATGCTAAAGTAATATATAGTCAATGTAACTGCCACATGATTTCACACAGGCAGAATACACAATCACCCATCCACCACCATCCACACACAAGAAAATCTTCAGTTAGCTATTCAATGACAAAGACACGAAAAAACTATCAAAATTAAGAAGCAGATCATTATAGAAACTCCTTTACTTCATGACTTTATACTTGTGCTAAATAGTTATTATTCAATTTATATAAAAACAAGAGTAAAATTATTAGCAGACACTAATTCAAATATATATAATATTCATAAAACTGGACAGTACCCTCATTTGCTACAGGATTTAGAAAAGTAACCAAAATACATAATTACCTCACAAGGGTACTTATTATAAATGATACATAGTCCACCTTGAACTCCTAAACCGAAAAAGGAAAACCTATACAAGGGCCCTGATCATTTTCTCCAACCAAGAGTCAAATCTGAAGGTAATGAAGCAGGATCCAGCTCCCAACACTCCTTCAAAAGGTCAGGAACATCATCACCAGTGAGCTTCCTAGCAGGGATCTGATGTGAAAGCAAACGAACATCATCCTTTTCAAGCCATCTAACAGCCTGACATCCAATTTCTTGCCTCTTAAATATCGTCTTGAACCCATCAACCTTCTCAAGGTTGGCCAAGCTCAAGCCATGCATTTCACTGTAAGTTGTTAAAAACACAACTATGTCATAGGATCGCCTATCTCTAGCTGAAAGTCTTCTTCCTTCCCCAGATAAAGCTGCCTCATTGTAAAGTGCCCAAACCGACCCTTTCTTAGGATAAATCCTGTAAACTTCTCTTGCTGCCCTTTCACACTCCGTAACATGAGAAAATATATTGAGGGAGTCAATGTAAGTCTTCCTGGAAATCTTAAATCGTCCACAAGATACATGAAATCCCATCTTTTCCCAACACATCAACTCTCCATCCCCATTATTCTCAAGATCCAACCAGCTCATCTTCACTGCAAAAGGATTTACAGAAACAACTTCATCAATCAAACCATAATGCCTTGGCATTCCATCATCATCATCATAAATAGCCCATACTTGCCCATTCTTAAAACTCCTCTCCACTCTATCTCTATCAAAATCATAAATATCTGAGTCTTCCACATCCATAAGCTCCAAACTATCACTCTCTGAAATATTGTGCCTTTTAGTCACCGAACTACTACTCTTCCTCTTAACTCCTTGCCTCAATATTTCCAAATTTCTACTCTTCTTCACAGCCTCTTGCTTCCCAATTCCTAAATCCACACTCTTCTCCGGAACTACATGTTTCTCCACCTCTACATGTTCCTCTGCCTCCATTTCCTTCTCCTTATCCCTTCCTACCTTCTCACTTCTCTTCTCCTTCAGCTTCAACTTCTCTTGATTAGCCTTTCTCTTAGCTTCCAATTGCATCTCTGCTAACGTCATAGTTTCCTCCCGAACTTCCACCCTCTTCACCTTTGACCTCTCCAAAACCTTTCGCGCTTCCACAGTCTTTGGCTTAGACCTTGCCAGCACCTCTCCAACAGTACTTGTTCTCCTCCTCAATCTACCCCCACCCCACTCACCATCGCACCCCACTGCTCTGCCCGAATCCCCAGTCTCAACCTCATCACCAACACGAACCCCACCACTTCCTATTTTCCTCTTCAAATTCAAACTCCCCACTTTCCTCTTCAAAAGGAAATCACTCAATCTCTCCCCACCAGCCATGTTCTCATCAACCTCAGAATCACCCCCATCACCACCTCCCTCAACTTCCAGAGCCAGAAAACTCTTCTTGCAACTGGGGCAAACCAAATTGTGCCCCAAATACCTCCTCTCAAACTGGTGCAACAACCTGCACCGTGAACAGGCCGTCCAGAAAGTATGTTCCTCCTCATCAAACCCTTTAACGGCCTGCTCCTGTATCTTAATTCTCAACCTCATATCATACTCTTTTCTCCTAATCTTATCAGACAAAAACCTAAAGCCCTCTCCAACTAGCTTAAAGGCTTCCTCACATCCTAAATGAGGGTTCTTATCAGGGTGCAAAAGTAAAGCAAGTTTCTTATACTCTTTCTTGATTGTATTAATATGGGAAAAGGGTTCTACCTGGAGGATCTTGTACCAGTCTTTAGTGGCATCTGAGGAGGATTTGGATGCAACCCTGAGAATCTTCAAAGCTGTGAGCATGGAAGATAGGCCTTCCATGTTTGGAGCCAAACGGTGCGCTTTCTTCACATGTTTGAGGGCTGATTTCAACTTCGAACTCTTTAACTTGTTCTCTGCAATGCTTACCAGCCGTGAAGCTTCTTGTCCTGGGTTTGCGTCCATTGCCAGATATGTCGGACACAAGTACAACTAGAGGTTCGAGACTGCAAGGATTTTATGTTTTCGCTTTTGTGTGGGGGGTTTTACAAACGCCAAGACGGAACTTTTCATTAGGTTTCTATCAATTGGTGTAAAGTATCTAACATCAAATTTTCAAAAATTAGAAAATTTTGAGAAATTAATAAATTATCATAAAGGACATTTATTAAATCGGCCCGCCCCGAATTGTCCAAATACTCTGTTATTTGCTCCAGGCTCGGCAGAGAAAAAAGAAAAAAGAGTGAAGATATTTCCACCCTTCAAAATTGGTACGTACACCCTTTTGTTGGTACACCCAGTCAAAAATTTAAAATATTCCTAATTTATTTTTAAACACCACTTATTATCAAGACTATCCTTGTCTCTTATTTTTACTATATATATATTTTATAAATATATCCCATCAATATCTATTTTATTATTTATTTAATTTTGAATATACAAAGATTGTTTCAATACTTACTTTCATAGAAACTAGAGAAGAAGCTTAAAAAAAAAAAAAAGAAACTAGAGAAGAAAATTATTTTTCAAGTAAATAAGAGGAGAGACAATGTTTGTTAATTTTTATGAATAATTAAAGTCAATTCATAATAATAAACCCTTTTAATTTTGATAAACCCTTTTTAATTTTTGATAATTACAGTCATAAACTATTTTTACTTTCTCAAACACTAATTTTTCATTTATATCATAAGAATTGCGTGAGTGATTATTTGCTAATTTTTAATTAAATTATGATTACATGAATGATTGGAGATTTGTATAAATGATTAAAGTTAGGGATTGATGATGAACCATTTTTTTAATTTTTATGATTAAAGTCATAAACCCTTTTTACTCTCTCAAATTCTAATTTTTCATTTATATCATAAAATTTGCATGAATGATTACCAACTAATTTTATATAACCCTAAAAAACACTTTTTTTAATAATGAATTGTCAATATTGATCCATATTTATAGTTTTTGGATGATTTGAAGCATATCATTTTGTTTGTTTGCTAATACGATGAAGAAATTAGAAGAAATGAATGATTTTTTTTGTTTGGTTTGTAAAAAAATATGACTAAGAGAATGGTAAATATTGATACGGTGATTGGATGTTTGGCGATATGTTTTATAATTAAATTAGGATTGCACAATAATTGGAGACTTTTCAATTTTTGATGGAGAAAAGTTAGAGCTTAAAAGAGTAACAAATAGATGAAAATGAAAAATGCTAATATAGTGACTCAATATTTGACAATAATTTTTATGATTAAATAAGAATTGTATGAATGACTGGGGACTTTATCAATTTTTTTATGGAGAAAAGTTAGGATTAGCAAGAGTAACATAGAGAAAAATTGGGGTTTGAAGTGTAAAAAGGGTTTATGATACCACTCAGGGGGCCGGGAGCCCCGAACCTCACAGAGAGGGAGCCCTGGTAAAGAAAACTTACACCCTTACAGCGGTCTTTCAACATTCAACGGCCTAAACGAGGCTACAGTCTGTTCACCAGGCGCAAGCCAAGGTCTGTGAGGACGGGGACCGTTAACCTTTCTGATGCGTAGGATCCTCACTAATGGGGGCAAGCGCAGAGCATACTAGGGCCTTTCTGTTGTGCAAAATCCTCACTTGGAGGCAAGCACAGAGCATACTCGGACTTGGTCAAGAGCCTTCCTTCATTTTCTTGGAAGCTATGGATTTCAAGGAATCAGGGAGAGAAGTAGTTTAGAAAGCCATGGTGTTTTGAGAGAAAACAAAGCTTTATTGATAGTAGGAAATTGGATACAAGGCTTAGTCCCCCAAGGTTGGGAGACTTACATATTTATAGGCCCAAGGCCTCATATCATGACAAACTAATATGATTACAACAGGAAAAACTTATATAATAAGCTTGCTTACATGCTAAGTAAACTTACATGTTAAGTAAGCTTTCATAATAAGCTATCTTACAAGGTAAGCTAACTTCCAAGACAAGCTAGTTTACAGGACAAGCCAGCTTACAGGACAAGCTAGCTTACAGAACAAGCCAGCTTACAAGACAAGCTTACTATTATTACAGACATAATAATTAATTTAAAGGCGGGACCCACAACTAGTACAACATACAGAATACTCTGACTAAAAGACAAGATTATTGTTGACAAGTGGCAAGCATGTGAAACAGTGGTTGCTTTGAAGATATCAGTCCGAATCCAGATTGCAGGTTGCGTGGTACTCATCGTCTGAGTCAGTGGCTCCACAAATAGGACATGATTTACAGTGCGTACGATCATTAGGGGATGGTTCATCAGTCTTGGCCTCTTCGAAGGAATCCAATAATGGTGGAGATGGAGCTGGTGTAAGAGCCATTAAATTAATAATTCTTGAGTCCTTTCCATTTATTTCTTGAAGGAATGCCTTCAGAGCAGGTCCAAATTCATGATAAAGTCCTGGATAGTCAAAAGTTAAATGTCAGAAGTAATTTGTGTTGACTGTCCATAGGGCTTTGGAAATAGGGTTTTGTCTGAATGGCCTGTTTAATACCCAAACACAAGTGACTTTTGAAGCCATTTCTGGGCTGAGTTTCCAGAGATTATATTGTCCCGTGAGCTTTTGTAGTTCTTTCCTCCATACTGGCAAAGGACCGAATAGTTGAAGGAAGGTGGAAAGGAGTGAATTTCTGTGAGAGGGTTCATGGAGATGACCATATAATGCCTGCAAAGGAAATATTATGACATGTGAATATAATACAGATAAACACCAAAGATACCAAGCGCAGTTCATGGTGAACTGGAAGAATGGCCATAAGGAGAAAGGTTCCATATATGGTTTGGAAAAGTTAGCCACTCTATGAGGATGACCTTCTTGATGGATCTTGGCAAGGTAGACCAAATAGTGACTATCAGCAAAACTTTGGATTTTCTGGAGAGTAAGGGTGGACTCTGGGTGTTCCTGGAGTAATTCGGGAGGAAAGTTGAGCTGGTGAAGTGAATTCATGTTTGTATAGTTTTCTGGTTCAAAAGGAGGGGGGGAGTTTGATGAGCTGGGTGTAGCCATGAGGATGAATGGTATGGGTCTGATGAGAGATGTGATGAAAATAGCTGGTGGCTTGGTGGTAGGTCGGGAAAGCATATCAGTTATTATATTGTTGTCTCCCTTCACATGGCGGACAGTAAAATTGTACCACGAAAACCATTCTTTTAGTATGAGTAACAGAGGGTTAGGTGGAATCTTATTTTTGAAGTCAAGGACCTTAGGGAAGGACGAATTGTCCATTTCGACGATAAAGTGTCTGGTTCTCAAGTGAAAATCAAATTTCTCTATACCGTATTTCACAGCATAGATCTCCTTGTAGACTGTGTGATAATGTTTTTTATTTTCTTTGAAAGATCCACTAGCGTGTCCACAATAAGTCCTTTTGGTGTTTTTCTCCTCAATCAGTACTGCACCCCAGTGTTCATCACTTGCATCAGTTTGCAGGATGACCTGTCCATCTGAAGGAATAGTCAGAGGAGGCGGATTTTTTGCAATCTGCTTTATCTTTTTGATTGCTTCTGTATGCTCGTGACTCCATGATGGAGGCTCTTTCTTTAATAAAGCTGAAAGGATTGCTGTATGATGTGCCAGATGGGGAAAAAATTCTCTGACAAAATTTACTATTCCCAAGAACTGTTGCACTTGCTTTTTGGATAAATGGGAATCTGGAAAACTGTAGAGTTGTTCTGTCAGATGGGGTTCTGGTTGGTACTGGCCTTGATTTATCTCCATTCTGAGAAAAGTGACAGCATTTGTCCCAATAATGCTTTTCTTTTCAGAAAGCATTATGTCATACTTGTCTGCTAGTGAGTAAAACTGTAGAAGTAGATTCTGATGATCTTTTTCACATTTGGAAAAGAGGAGGATGTCATCAATGTAGATCAGGGCCAAATGGAGAATATGATAGAATATTTTTGTCATCGCCTTTTGGAAAAGTGATGGAGCTGTTTTGAGTCCAAATGGCATGACTGTCCATTGGTACTGAGCATCTGGTATGCAGAATGCTGTCTTGTGGCGTTCAGCTGGGTGGATTCCTAATTGCCAGAATGCACCTTTCAAATCAAATTTAGAGAAAATGACTGCTCCTGCCAGTTGTGAAAGTAATGTTGTCGTCCTTGGCAGTGGAAATTTGTCATCTTGTAAGAATAGGTTCAAAGGCTTGTAGTCTATGACTAGTCTTTTCTTTCCTCGAACCTTTTCTGACCGTTTTTCTACATAGAACGCCTGGCATGCCCATGATGAAATGGTAGGCTCTATGAGTCCTTGTGAAAGGAGCTGTTGGCATTCTTCTCTGGCCATCTTGAGGTCAGTTGGAGTCATCCCTGAATGGGTTGCCTTTGTAGGGTTTACATCTTCATTAAGTCTAAATGGCAGAGAAATGAAGAATTCTGGATTTTTCCATAAGGGATGAGGATGATGGAACTTATCATGACTTTCTGCACATAATTTTAACAGCTTCTTTTGAACGTCAGTGTAAGTGGGGGATACTGTAGTGATAGAAAACATGTTGGCAATTGAGACAAAAGGTTTAAAATCTCTTTTGCATCTGATGCCCGTGGGTAATATCCTGAGATTTTCTGATAAGCAATAAAGATCCCATCCAATGATAAGATCTTTTCCAGGAAGATCAGTACCCAAAACTTTTGCCCAAATTGTGAGATTAGGGAGAATTTTAATCTCAATCTTGTGCTTAGTTATGAGCTTGGTATGGAAAAGTTTTCCATCAGCAGCAGCAAACTCTTCTTTATGCCGAACCTAGTATTGTGGGGGTAGGATTTTCGGGTTCATGAAAGAGTTGTAGGATCCTATGTCCATAAAGGCTATGGCAGAAATGGGTTTTGAGTATTTGCAGGTGTAGATTTGGACATGGAGATGTGGGTTGATGGCTGGTTTGTGTACGGAGTCTGGATTAACAGTGAAAGTGTTTTTTGGAGTTTGGAGTGACATAGCAGGCTGCATTATGAAGGCACTAGGGGGTGATGAGTCATATTCTGAAGAGGAATCAGATTCCTTGTCAGATTCTGAATCTGAAGTGGTTGGGAAGACAAAGGCGGTCTCTTTGTTCATATCTTCTTGTTTTGAGAAGATAGATTCGATATCTGCGTCAGACGGAATATTGATACCTGGAAGTTCTTCGATTGCTTGGACCATCTTTGCAGATTTTGCTTGCTTGTGGGGACACCTTTTTGCAAAGTGACCCTTCTTTCCACATGCATAGCACCGAGTGCTTTTTGAGTCACGTGCGTGCTTCTTTTTGAAATAACAGAATCTTTGTTTCCTTTTCTTTTTTCTATATCCATCATGAGACTTGCTTTTGATTTTGAAAAAGGAACGGTAGTGATGTTTTTTCTTTGTCTTGCAGTGGCATTGTTCCTCATCTTTACACTTTATCTTCAGATTTGGACGCTTGCACATTTTTTCGTACTTGGGTCCTTCTTTCAGCATCATTGAGAAAAATTGTTGTGTGGCACAAAGCTTGTCCAGGGACTGTAGTGCCATTTGCTGGATCTGACCCAATGTCAGTTCTCTGAGAGGCCTATTGGTTGCATCAATCTTCCTTAGGAGTTCATCTTGAAGTTCTGTGGGAAGAGAGTTGATGTATACCTGCCTGAGGCTTTCATCTTGTGCATCATTAAGGGAATGGTATCTGGATGCCATTCGTCTGTAATGTTTTTCAAGATCTTCTATTTTTAATGAACAGCATCTCATTTCGAAGAATTCTTGGCGTTCCCTTTTGTAATATTGCTGAACATCACCAAGAAATTCTCTGAATAGTATGCCCGTAACTGCATGTACATCAAATCGCAGTATTCTGATCTGCGTATATTCATCCAAAGACTGAAACCAATCTCTAAGAGACCCTGTAAATCTGGACACGAATTCTCTGATAATTTGTTCAACAGTTTGTTCTGATTTTGCAACTTGTAAATCTAACCAGGCACTCATTTCTGAAATTCTGTTCCTCCATTTTTCTGGAGGGATATCATCAAGAGTAAACCAGGGACCATTGGTAGGTTTAGGAAGATTTAGGCCAGGTTGCTGTGGTGGAAACTGGTTTACATCAGGTGGTTCTTCCACAATAGGTGTCGGACCAGTAGTGGATGACTCATCAGGGGATTGTTGAGTTGTAGATGATCTGGGAGGATCATTTCTGGAGGCCATGAGTATCTTTGATATGTTGGTGTATTGTTTTTGTGTAGGTAATAATGGCGTTCCTGGCTCAGTATCTGAGGAAGAATCCTCAGTACTATAAACAGAAGAACTTGCGGAGGAAACTGGTGATGTCCTGTGGGCAAGCATAGCAGGAGGATAGAATTGTGTCTCTGGTGATTTGCCTTTGTCTTTTGTGGGGGCTGATGGTTTAGGTTTTATGGGTTGAGGTGGTTGTGCCAGAGGGATTTTTCTCAAGAGCATTCCTGTGGACTTAAAATACTTTGAGTCATCTGGTGGTGAATATGGTGGTGAATTGGACTGTGGAAAGATTAAGGAGGATGAGTATGGGTAGGTCTTGGGTATGTAGGTTGGTGGTGATACTGGTGGGATAGGAGATGGCTGAAGAGAAAAATCTCTCTCCATCTGACTTTTTTGTTCTTTGAGTCTCCTGATCTCCTTTTCTTTTGCTCCAAAATCTGGACCAAAATATCCCTGGTCAATGTATTGCTTGAGAGTTGCGTCAAGCTGTGAAATTCTGGACTGTAGATTTAGGTACAAATCCCTAAACGTTGAGTCCATTGCTTGGAGTCTCTGATCAAACTGTGAGACATGTTTTTCTACTTTGTCAAGCTTTTCATCAATTCGTTGAAGGACTCTGTTCTGAGATCTAGAGTTCTGAGTTTGCTAATTGAGCACTTGTTCTGATTGTGACAAGTGATTTCTGGTTCCATTTGAGTTGATCTGCGTTGTTTGAACAAATGGTTTGGATTCTGTGAAGTTTGTTGGATCAACTGTTGGCTGAAGAGGAGGAAATTCCTCTTCATAGCTTGGTTTGGATGCCATGAAAGCACATGGAATAGCTTGAAAGTTGTTAACCTTTTCTTTCTTTCTGGATTGTCGTTCCAGCTGAGAGCAAGCAAGTAAGTTTGCTTCTCTTTCTGAAGTGAGCCAGCCTTCTTCTCGGGGTGTCCCCACAAGCAAGCAAAATCTGCAAAGATGGTCCAAGCAATCGAAGAACTTCCAGGTGTCAATATTCCGTCTGACGCAGATATCGAATCTATCTTCTCATAACAAGAAGATATGAACAAAGAGACCGCCTTTGCCTTCCCAACCACTTCAGATTCAGAATCTGACAAGGAATCCGATTCCTCTTCAGAATATGACTCATCACCCCCTAGTGCCTTCATAATGCAGCCTGCTATGTCACTCCAAACTCCAAAAAACACTTTCACTGTTAATCCAGACTCCGTACACAAACCAGCCATCAACCCACATCTCCATGTCCAAATCTACACCTGCAAATACTCAAAACCCATTTCTGCCATAGCCTTTATGGACACAGGATCCTACAACTCTTTCATGAACCCGAAAATCCTACCCCCACAATACTGGGTTCGGCATAAAGAAGAGTTTACTGCTGCTGATGGAAAACTTTTCCATACCAAGCTCATAACTAAGCACAAGATTGGGATTAAAATTCTCCCTAATCTCACAATTTGGGCAAAAGTTTTGGGTACTGATCTTCCTGGAAAAGATCTTATCATTGGATGAGATCTTTATTGCTTATCAGAAAATCTCAGGATATTACCCACGGGCATCAGATGCAAAAGAGATTTTAAACCTTTTGTCTCAATTGCCAACATGTTTTCTATCACTACAGTATCCCCCACTTACACTGACGTTCAAAAGAAGCTGTTAAAATTATGTGCAGAAAGTCATGATAAGTTCCATCATCCTCATCCCTTATGGAAAAATCCAGAATTCTTCATTTCTCTGCCATTTAGACTTAATGAAGATGTAAACCCTACAAAGGCAACCCATTCAGGGATGACTCCAACTGACCTCAAGATGGCCAGAGAAGAATGCCAACAGCTCCTTTCACAAGGACTCATAGAGCCTACCATTTCATCATGGGCATGCCAGGCGTTCTATGTAGAAAAACGGTCAGAAAAGGTTCGAGGAAAGAAAAGACTAGTCATAGACTACAAGCCTTTGAACCTATTCTTACAAGATGACAAATTTCCACTGCCAAGGACGACAACATTACTTTCACAACTAGCAGGAGCAGTCATTTTCTCTAAATTTGATTTGAAATGTGCATTCTGGCAATTAGGAATCCACCCAGCTGAACGCCACAAGACAGCATTCTGCATACCAGATGCTCAGTACCAATGGACAGTTATGTCATTTGGACTCAAAACAGCTCCATCACTTTTCCAAAAGGCGATGACAAAAATATTCTATCCTATTCTCCATTCGGCCCTGATCTACATTGATGACATCCTCCTCTTTTCCAAATGTGAAAAAGATCATCAGAATCTACTTCTATAGTTTTACTCACTAGCAGACAAGTATGGCATAATGCTTTCTGAAAAGAAAAGCATTATTGGGACAAATGCTGTCACTTTTCTCGGAATGGAGATAAATCAAGGCCAGTACCAACCAGGACCCCATCTGACAGAACAACTCTACAGTTTTCCAGATTCCCATTTATCCAAAAAGCAAGTGCAACAGTTTTTGGGAATAGTAAATTTTGTCAGAGAATTTTTTCCCCATCTGGCGCATCATACAACAATCCTTTCAGCTTTATTAAAGAAAGAGCCTCCATCATGGAGTCACGAGCATACAGAAGCAATCAAAAAGATAAAGCAGATTGCAAAAAATCCGCCTCCTCTGACTATTCCTTCAGATGGACAGGTCATCCTGCAAACTGATGCAAGTGATGAACACTGGGGTGCAGTACTGATTGAGGAGAAAAACACCAAAAGGACTTACTGTGGACACGCTAGTGGATCTTTCAAAGAAAATAAAAAACATTATCACACAGTCTACAAGGAGATCTATGCTGTGAAATACGGTATAGAGAAATTTGATTTGCACTTGAGAATCAGACACGTTATCGTCGAAATGGACAATTCGTCCTTCCCTAAGGTCCTTGACTTCAAAAATAAGATTCCACCTAACCCTCTGTTACTCATACTAAAAGAATGGTTTTCGCGGTACAATTTTACTGTCCGCCATGTGAAGGGAGACAACAATATAATAGCTGATATGCTTTCCCGACCTACCACCAAGCCACCAGCTATTTTCATCACATCTCTCATCAGACCCATACCATTCATCCTCATGGCTACACCCAGCTCATCAAACTCCCCCCCTCCTTTTGAACCAGAAAACTATACAAACATGCATTCACTTCACCAGCTCAACTTTCCTCCCGAATTACTCCAGGAACACCCAGAGTCCACCCTTACTCTCCAGAAAATCTAGAGTTTTGCTGATAGTCACTATTTGGTCTACCTTGCCAAGATCCATCAAGAAGGTCATCCTCATAGAGTGGCTAACTTTTCCAAACCATATATGGAACCTTTCTCCTTATGGCCATTCTCCCAGTTCACCATGAACTGCGCTTGGTATCTTTGGTGTTTATCTGTATTATATTCACATGTCATAATATTTCCTTTGCAGGCATTATATGGTCATCTCCATGAACCCTCTCACAGAAATTCACTCTTTTCCACCTTCCTTCAACTATTCTGTCCTTTGCCAATATGGAGGAAAGAACTACAAAAGCTCACGGGACAATATAATCTCTGGAAACTCAGCCCAGAAATGGCTTCAAAAGTCACTTGTGTTTGGGTACTAAACAGGCCATTCAGACAAAACCCTATTTCCAAAGCCCTATGGACAGTCAACACAAATTACTTCTGGCATTTAACTTTTGACTATCCAGGACTTTATCATGAATTTGGACCTGCTCTGAAGGCATTCCTTCAAGAAATAAATGGAAAGGACTCAGGAATTATTAATTTAATGGCTCTTACACCAGCTCCATCTCCACCATTATTGGATTCCTTCGAAGAGGCCAAGACTGATGAACCATCCCCTGATGATCGTACGCACTGTAAATCATGTCCTATTTGTGGAGCCACTGACTCAGACGATGAGTACCACGCAACCTGCAATCTGGATTCGGACTGATATCTTCAAAGCAACCACTGTTTCACATGCTTGCCACTTGTCAGCAATAATCTTGTCTTTTAGTCAGAGTATTCTGTATGTTGTACTAGTTGTGGGTCCTGCCTTTAAATTAATTATTATGTCTGTAATAATAGTAAGCTTGTCTGTAAGCTGGCTTGTTCTGTAAGCTAGCTTGTTTTGTAAGCTGGCTTGTTCTGTAAGCTAGCTTGTCCTGTAAGCTGGCTTGTCCTGTAAGCTAGCTTGTCTTGGAAGTTAGCTTACCTTGTAAGATAGCTTATTATGAAAGCTTACTTAACATGTAAGTTTACTTAGCATGTAAGCAAGCTTATCATATAAGTTTGTCCTGTTGTAATCATATTAGTTTGTCATGATATGAGGCCTTGGGCCTATAAATATGTAAGCCTCCCAACCTTGGGGGACTAAGCCTTGTATCCAATTTCCTACTATCAATAAAGCTTTGTTTCTCTCAAAACACCATGACTTTCTAAACTACTTCTCTCCCTGATTCCTTGAAATCCATAGCTTCCAAGAAAATGAAGGAAGGCTCTTGACCAAGTCCGAGTATGCTCTGTGCTTGCCTCCAAGTGAGGATCTTGCACAACAGAAAGGCCCTAGTATGCTCTGCGCTTGCCCCCATTAGTGAGGATCCTGCGCATCAGAAAGGTTAACGGTCCCCGTCCTCACAGACCTTGGCTTGCGCCTGGTGAACAGACTGTAGCCCTGTTTAGGCCGTTGAATGTTGAAAGGCCGCTGTAGGGGTGTAAGTTTTCTTTACCAGGGCTCCCTCTCTGTGAGGTTCGGGGCTCCCGGCCCCCTACTTGCAATTTTACCCTTTTAGTAATTTTATTCAAAGATAATATTGTATATTTATAAATAAAAAAAATGCTAATTTGAGGTATACATATAAATTTTGAGGGGTGGAAATATCACCACTCAAAAAAGAAAAATAGTTATCTAAATAACTGCTGAGATAACCAGTTCTCTTAATAGTTATTAAGTCTAATCCAAATAATTGTAGAAATTTAAAATAAAAGGTTGGGGCCGATTAGTTTTTGGTTGATGTTGAATTAAACATTCTTTTTCTTCTCCATACTAGTAAAGAAGGTAGAGAACACAGACACATACTCTCTTTGTTTTCTTGGTTCTTATATTGTGAATAGAGGAGATTTTTCATCTAGTGATTACTTTCCAGACCTGTGGTATTGTTAAGTGATCCTAGTGAATTCAAAGGTTTGTTGTAATTTTTATTATTATTATTTTATGTTTAATAGTGATTTTAAAAATCAACATTAGTATCAAAGCCTTAGTCAAGAATACTCTAGTCTGGATTGATTTTTTTTTATTTTTAATTTATAATAATTATTATTTTTGCATACATGACATGTTACACTACTGTAATTTTTTTTTTTTTTAATGTTTGTTAAATTGAATGATGCATGAAACTTAAATTATTTGTAGTATAACAAGATATGGATGGTATTTCAAAAAAAAAAAAAAGGATATGGATGGTTAGGGCATTAGAAAATTCCAAACTCATGTATACATGTGAAATCCGAATCTATTTATAGCGTATACTGAAATTTGAAGTATTTCTTCTCTATGAGATTTCTATACTATTACTTAGGGCTTGAAAATAGCTCTCCAACGATATATTATAAACCAAATTTGGATTGAAACAAGAGAGAAAAACAATTTTAAATAAAAAATTTTGAAATCATATTCGAAAAATTTGTTCAAAGTTTAACATGATGATGAACATGGGAGAGGCCACACGGCTAACTCAGAAGCAACCATGTATCATGCTGGTGTGGCTACATATGGTGGGGCCACGTGTGAGATGACATGGCTGCACCTGGAGCGGCCATGTCACACAACAGCATGGCTATACTAAACGTAGCCATGTGGCACTTCCACTTACGAACGCATCAATGCATTTACACTGCACAGTACAACCGATGTGCCACGATTGCCAGCACATGGCCATAACAGTGGTCGGGGTATAAGGCCCACATATTGCTATCGATGGCAGTTTCCAATGGTCGAAAAAAAATTATATATATTTATTTATTTGTTGTTCATTATTTATAGGACATAAAATTAAATATTTTTTCCTTCTTTTTCAACCCATTAATAATAAATTTATGAAATATTCACTTCAATGGGAGCTGAATCGCAAGTTGTAGTTTACTTTTTTATTTAGATTCATTCAATTGTATTTATCCTAATTAGAATATATTGTTTGATGTAATAAATTGTTTTATAGATGACAATTCATTTCAATTATTCTATGTATGATTTTGTTGATAAGGTTTATGAGGTTATTAAGGTACTAGAGGATCTTGATATCGTCGAGATATCTGATGACAATGATGATGATGAGAATCACATTAAGGTCATTGACATATCTTCTGATGAAGATAATGATGATCATATTGAGATCATTGACATACCTTCTAATGAGGACGGTGATGATCATATTGAGGTCATCAAGACATCCACTGATGAGGATGATTATGTGCCTTTGATGATGTGGACATCATTTATATATCATCCGATGAGGAGGATTTTGAGAAGGATGATCTAGTGGATTATGATGATTTATATTTCGATTATTAGCATGTTTAGTTTTTTTTTTAATGTGAAAATTCTACATGTATTTTAATTTTGTGACTTTATTATATCTGTTTATTTATATTAAATTTGAATTGAATGTAGACGTTTTTATTTAAATAAAATTATTAATATTTCATTTGAATTTCTTTGCATATCATATTCTTTTAATGAATATGGGTGTTCTGTTGCATAATATATGAATAAGACTGTATTGTGCAAAAACACTCAAATATATATGATGCTTGAATGTTTGGAAATAGACGATGATTTAGCAGTCTTGACTGTTTTGTTGACTCTACTCCTTACATTCACATATTATGTTTGTAGGCATATGTTTGATGCAAAGAAAATATGAAATAGTGTAGTGTTTGCTAGTAAAGATATCTATTTCACGTCTCTAAATAAAATAAATTTTAGGAAATGACTTCAACTTCGAAGAATATTATTGCTAAATTGAACAAAGCTAAGAACTAATTAGTGACAATTATAATATTTGGAACTGTAAAATTCAGTATGTCCTTGAAGAGCAAGAGGCTCTTAAGACCCCTAAAAACACCATGGTGCAACCCCAGCCAAGTGCATATGCTCAAAATAGGAGAGACATGGAGGCTTATCAAGCTTGTAAGAAGAAAAATAGCATTGCTCATATCATGATCTTCAGCGAAATGGCTAATGACCTTATGTGCATGTATGAGGATTATGAGACAACTCAAGACATGTGGATAGTCTTAAATGATATATATATAATGATACTTTAACTACTAAACTGAGTAGACTTGCCATTAAGATTGACACCTATAGGAAGCACTAGAATCATACGATAAGGCAGCACCTTAGGGAGATTTCATGGTTCAAATTTGCTAGACATAACTTCACTAAGTAGCAACAAGTATGGGTAGTAATGCAGTTTCCTTCCTCCAATTGGGAGAATATGAAAATCAACATGACATATAATGACAACTGTTGTATGTATTTTTCGGACTCATTAAATGAGCTGGTAAAAACCCAGTTTAGGCCCAACAGAAGGCCCGATAAAGTCAATCCAATCAAAAGCCCATCAGACAAGGCCCATATTTCAACCTTAAGCCCGGCGAGCTCCACAAGCTCGCCCAGAATCTTCTCAGCTCGCCCTAAACGAGCTCGTATCACCGCCAGGTTACAGCTCACCTAACGCCCTGTTAGCTTGCAGCAACTAGCTCGTCTCATAACCAGGTCGCAGCTCGATCCTCCATTCACAACAAATACAGCTCGCTGATTGCTTCTCAACGAGCTCTAGCTCGTAAACCGCCATAGACAGCAGCTCGCTCAAAAGCGTAATTAATACAGTATCTTCCAAAATATGATCCTGATTCTCTCTCCAAATATGGCAGTTACCCAATCAAACCGAGATTCCCTCATCAGATATGGAAGTTTATTCAAACTCAAATTCAAAACAACCTTATCTCGAGATAATTACAGTAATTTCCTGATATTATTTCAACTGAATAGGAATTGTAATTAATTTATGATTCATTTCCTGATTTTTCTAATTTTATTTAAATTATTTGGAAAGTGTAATTAATTCGAGATTTTTTTCCTATTTAATCACAACCAGAATTGTAACGTCTCTTTTCCTATAAATAGGAGGCTAAAATCATTGTAACATGATGAGACACATTGAATAATATACTGTCACTCTGCAGAATTTAAGAGATAGACAGTTGTGGACGTAGGCCTATTATTGTCGAACCACGTAAAAATTTTGTGTTCCTCGTTTGATTCTCGGTATTTGTCTGTGTTCTTTCTTGGTATTTGTGCTTTCTCACATTGATTGCAGGTATTGGGTATTGAATGCTCGTCGACTGAAATCCAACGTCGACATTTTGGGGCTAGAATGAGGGCTCAAATTGAATCTTTTTCATCCCAATTCATTGATTTCCGATATGGCAAAGACCAGATCAAACAGGTATCATGTTGATGATGACCAGGCGGAGAGCCACATGAACCAATCTCAGCAGAATATGCAGTCTATGCAGGATGCACCCGTGCATGCAGCAGGCACGTCCTATGGACAGGCACTCGGCGCCGCGACAAGCATCCCTCCTTTGACTCCCCGTCAAACAGTTATAATTGCCCAATTAGCCGAAGGGCAGAATGTGCTGATTCAGAGGCAAGAGGCGCTAGAGGATACGGTCAGACAACTCACAGAAGCCGTCAATATGTTGGTGCAGACTCAGGTACAGAACATACCCAGAGTTGAGATTCAGGCACCAAGGCATGTGCCCTAGCAGCATGAAGCGATGCAAGTACCTGAAAGGCTGGCAAGGGAAGTCCCGAGACCTGCGGGCTCAGCTCGCTCCTCCAATGCGCGCCCTAGGGTTGGAGGACACCTTGTTCGGGAAGAAAGGGAGGTCGCACGACCAGCTAGCCTGGTAGTAAGGTTAAGCCAAGGTGGAAACCCGCGAGCAGAGGTTGGGCACGATAGAGTCAGAGTTGCAGCTCGGTGGTTTGATGATGAACAGAGACAGGGAAGATCCCATCAGCCTGAGGGTCTATTCGAAGAGGACGAAAGGTATGACCCAGAGCATCCTGCTCCTAGTTACGACCACAGGAGGAGATACGAGCTCCGAGATCTCCAAGTAGAGGAGCTCCTCTAAAAGGTCCAGCAGTTGGAGGCGCGACCTGAAGTCCCGAAGCAGCGTGGGCTCTACAGAGATAGGACCCCATTCACAAGGGAAATAGAGATGCAACCTCTCCCTCCGAGGTTCAAGATGCCGAACATTCAGCAATACAACTGAGACAGTGACCCTTATGACCATCTTGACTCCTTTAATGTTCAGATGGACCTGCAAACAGGTAATCGCATGGTGAAGTGCCGTGTATTCCCAGCTACTTTAGGGGATATTCCAAGGACATGATTCAAAAATCTCCCAGCTCGTAGCATAGGCAGTTGGACAGAGTGTCAGCAGAAGTTCGTTAGTCAGTACAGGGCCTTGAAAAGGCAGCTCGCTCCATCCTGCCACCTAGCTACCATATTTCAGCGTCAAGGTGAGTCTTTGAAGGAATATATCACTAGGTTCAGACGCGAGGTCGTGAATGTCGAGCATCCATCAGATGAGAGTATACTAACAGCGATCTCAGCTGGGCTGCATAAGGATGGAAAATTGTACGAAAGCATTTACAAGTCCCCGGTGAAGGACCTGAGAGAGTTCTACGAGCGAGCCGTAAAGGAGATTAGGTGGAAAGAGACTTTCTGCCCGAAGAAGCAGAATCAGAAGAATGAAGCGGGCAGTTCCAGCCAACCCAAGAGGAGAAACACTGGCAGGAACGAAGAAGATAGAAACAGTGGCTCAAGCAATCAGATTGCTAAAAAGGCAAGGAGAGAGTCAAGGAACGAGCGACCTCAGCGTCAAGGTCGCTATGAGCATTACAGCATCCTGTCAGACTCTCAAGACAGGATCTTTGCAGCAGAAAAGAACAGGGAGGACTTCGGGAAACCCTATCCTTTGAGAGCCCTTGTTCATAAGAGAGATAGAAGCAAGTTTTGTGTCTATCATAACGAAGTCGAGCACAATACTTCGGATTGTTGGGCGTTGAAGGACGCCATTGAAAAGTTGATCAAGAGAGGTCGCTTAAGAGATTATGTGGAATGACCTGCAGGACAGCGATCTCAACATGAACGACCTCACCAACAACAGCCAACACATCAACAACAGCCCCAACAGGCTTCTGAGCAAGATCATGAGCCTACGGTAAGAACCATTTTTACCATTCACGGTGGCCCCCATATCGCAGGTGATTCCAACAGATCACATGAGAGGTACGTCCGAGAGGCGAATCATTCTTTTCAGCTCAATGGGTCGGAGGGACCTGCAAAAAGGGCGAAGCCGACCTCGGACGAAATTGTATTTACTGATGAAGATGTTAGAGAAGTGATCTGGCCTCACAATGATGCGCTGGTTATACGAGCTAAAATCAGCAATATGGAAGTTAGGCGCATCATGATCGATACTAGGAGCTCGGTGAACGTGATGTATAAAAGCTGTTTTGACCAGATGAGGCTGCAAGCAGAACAAATGAGACCGTCCCCATAACCTTTATTTGGATTCACTAGAGATGCTGTTGTACCAGTGTGCCAGATTAAGTTGCCACTGACTCTTGGGGAGGCAGGTCGTCAGGCAACAACCTTGACAGATTTCTTGATAATTGACTGTCCATCAGCCTATAATGTGGTTTTAGGAAGACCTGTCATGAACGAGTTGGACGTGGTTACCTCGACCAGAACTCTAACAGTTAAGTTCCTAACTCCTAATGGCATCAGATGTGTTTGAGGAGAACAACACTTAGTCCGGCATTGCTATGAAGATGCTGTGAAGATGGACGTAAGAGGAAAGAAAGTAAATGTGGTCTCAGGGGGCGAGCCACGAGCTATGACTGAGAAAGGAGTCAGTCACGACCTGGACCCTCACGAGGTAGATACAGACCGAGCTACAGGGCCAGTTGAAGAATTAGAAGATGTTCAAGTCAGTGAGGCGGATCCAGAAAGATGTCTAAGGCTGGGTAGAAGTTTAGCTCCAGAATTGAAGACCCAGTTCGCTGAATTCCTGAAGACGAACTTGGATGTGTTTGCATGGAATCATGAGGATATGGTGAGGATAGATCCAAAGGTGATGTCTCACAAGTTGAATATTGATCCTCACTACAAGCCAGTTCGTCAGAAGAGAAGGGCAATGATAGTGGAACGATACTTAGCATTGAAAGAAGAGGTAGACAAGCTGATGGCTAACAAGTTCATTCGAGTAGCTTACTACCCGACTTGGGTCGCCAATCCCGTTCTGGTAAAGAAGAAGAATGGGAAGTGGAGGACTTGCATCGACTTCACTGATCTGAATAAGGCGTGCCCTAAGGACAGTTTTCCCCTGCCAAGGATAGACCAGCTCGTGGATGCTACTGCTGGCCACGAGCTCCTGAGCTTTATGGATGCATACTCGGGCTATAATCAAATCCCATGAATCCCGAGGACGAAGAGCACACCTCGTTCATGACTGATCGCGGCTTATATTGCTACAAGGTGATGCCTTTCGAGTTGAAAAATACTGGAGCGACCTATCAACGCTTGGTGAACATGATGTTCAAGGAGCAAATTGGAAAGACCATGGAGGTTTATGTCAATGATATGCTAGTAAAATCCAAGCAGATAGGTGACCATGTACACGACCTGAAAGAGATGTTTCAGATCCTGAGGAGCTACCAAATGAAGTTAAATCCGCTCAAATGTGCATTTGGAGTAGCTTTTGGGAAGTTTCTGGGCTTTATGGTCAACAGTAGAGGAATTGAAGCAAACCCTGAGAAGATCAAAGCATTGATCGACATGAGATCACCAACCAGGGTGAAAGATGTACAGAGCCTCAATGGCCAGGTCGCCGCACTGAGCAGGTTCATTTCGAAAGCTACAGACAAGTGCATCCCTTTCTTTGATATTTTGAAGAAGGCCAAAAGCTTCGAGTGGACAGCGCAGTGTGAAGTTGCCTTCCAACAGTTGAAGGAATACATGGGACGAGTTCCACTCCTTTCTAAACCCAAAGAAGGAGAAAAGTTGATCCTGTACTTGGGGGTGTCTCAGCAAGCTCTGAGTGCTGCATTGGTGAGGGAAGAAGAAAAAACACAGCTTCCAGTTTATTATGTGAGTAAAAGGCTGCAAGATGCTGAAACCAGGTACTCGTAGATGGAAAAACTCGCTTATTGCCTGGTGATCGCATCAAGAAAGCTGCGGCCTTACTTTCAAGCTCATATCATTAAAGTCCTCACCCAGTACCCGCTGAAACAAGTTTTACAGAAAGTAGACACCTCAGGTCGTTTGTTGAAATGGGCAGTGGAGCTCGCACAGTTCGATATCCAGTTTAAGCCAAGGACGACCATCAAAGCTAAAGCCCTGGCCGATTTCATCGCAGAGTTTACAGGACCTGTGGATGATGAAGCTGAATCCTCTGAAGGTCCAACTTGGGAACTTTATGTTGATGGTTCATCCAGCGAGCAGAAGGCTGGAGTTGAGATTCTTCTGATCAGTCCTGAAGGCCACAAGATCCTTTGTGCTTTGAGGTTTGGCTTCCAGGTAACAAACAATGAGGCTGAGTATGAAGCCCTGCTTGCAGGTCTGCGTTTGGCTAAGGAAATGCGAGCTGAGCGATTGAAAGTCTTCAGCGATTCGCAGCTCGTTGTCTGTCATATATTTGGGGAGTATCAGGCCAAGGGACCAAAGATGACCCTTTACCTCTAGAAAGTTCACGAGCTGCTAGGTGCGTTTCAGAAGTATGAGATGAAGCAAATCCCACGGGCTCAGAACTCGCATGCAGATGCATTAGCTCGCCTCGCCACCACACGAGATACAGATTTTCTTGGGGCGATCCCAGTTGAATTTCTACCAGCTCCGAGTACAGAGGAGAAGAGTATGACGATGGCCATAACTGTACAACCTGATTCCTGGATGAGCTCAATTCTCAGTTATTTGCATAATGGAAAGCTGCCAAGTAACAAACTGGAAGCCCGACGTCTACAAGCTAGAGCAATCAGATATTGCATCTATGATGATGCATTGTACAAGAAGGGGTTCTCAGCTCCATTGCTAAGATGCATTGATGGCCCTGAATGTGAAACAGTACTGAGGCAGATACACGAATGCCATTGTGGGAACCACGCTGGGGGGCTGTCTCTAGCTCAGAAGGTACTTTGTCAAGGTTTATTGGCCCACCATGAGGTAGGACGCCATTAACTTAGTCAAAAAATGTGACAAATGTCAGAGGTTTGCCCAAATTCCACGAGCTCTACCAGCATATCTCCAACAAATGGTGAGCAAGTGGCCATTTGCAATTTGGGGGATGGATCTGATCGGGCCCCTGCCAATGGCTCGTGGAAGATGCAAATATGCCATGGTCGCGGTGGATTACTTCACCAAGTGGGCAGAAGCGAAGGAGTTGGCAGAAATCTCCACTACAAAGATTGAAAAGTTTGTGTGGAGTAATATCATTTGCAGATTTGGGGTTCCACAGCAGATCGTGATAGATAATAGGACCCAATTCAGCAGCAACCAGTTTCTTAGATTCTACAGCGAGCTGAAGATCAAAAAGAGCTTCTCATCAGTAGACCATCCACAAGCCAATGACCAAGTTGAAGCTGTGAACAAGATTATTAAGTAGACCCTGAAAATGAAACTAGAAGTAAAGAATGGAGCATAGGTAGACGAGCTTCAGAAAGTATTATGGTCTTATAAGACCACAGCTCGCAGTTCCACAGGCGAAACTCCATTCTCAATGGTGTATGGATCTGAGGCCATGATCCCAGCTGAATTTGAAGTCACCTCACAACGAAGAGCGACCTTCAATCCAAATGACAATGATCAGCTGTTTGCCATAAACTTGGACCTGCTTGAAGAACATAGGGAAGCGGCCAAGTTGAAGGTAGCTGTCTATCAGCAGAGAATAGCGAGGTACTACAATAAGTATGCTCGAATTCGTAAATTCAACGTGGGAGACTTAGTTTTACGTCTCATCCTGCCTGGAGCCCGCAAGCCAAGTGATGGATCCTTAGGCCCGAACTGGGAAGGACCATATGTTGTCACAGCAAGCTTGGGGAATGGAGCTTATCATTTAGCTAATGAGAATGGAGCCGAAGTCCCTCGAGCTTGGAATGTCGAACATCTCCGCCCTTATTTTCAATAAACCCTTTGTTGTATGTAAATCAAACTCATTTTAGTTAATGAAAGCTTCATTTCCCTTAGCTTATGATTCAACTAATTTCACTAAGGTAACGGGCTCCGAGCTTAATAGCTCGCTAATGAAGAGCCTAAAAAGCAGGCGAGGTGACGACCCCTACATAGCTCGCTATAATAAAAATAAGCCAAAAAAACATATGGCTAAGTGCCTCTGCATAACTCGCCAAAAGAGCCTAAAAAGCAGGCAAGGTGACGACCCCTACATAGCTCGCTATAATAAAAATGAGCCAAAAAAGCAGATGGCTAAGTGTCTTTGCATAGCTCGTCAAAAGAGCCTAAAAAGCAGGCGAGGTGACAACCCCTGCATAGCTCGCTATAATAAAAATGAGCCAAAAAAACAGATGGCTAAGTGCCTCTGCATAGCTCGTCAAAAGAGCCTAAAAAGCATGCGAGGTGACGACCCCTGCATAGCTCGCTATAATAAAAATGAGCCTAAAAAGCAGATAGCTAAATGCTTCTGCATAGCTCGCCAAAAAAGCCTAAAAAGCATATGGCTAAGTGCCTCTGCATAGCTCGCTATTCAAGAGCCAAAGAGTAGGGTCTGTCCTTGCATAGCCCGCTAAAACGAAAATGTAAAAGAAAACGAGATCATTAGATCTTGCATGGTTAATTAAGTTAAACAGCTCGTTAACTTCCATTTAATGAACAAAGTTTCAATCTATGCCAGCAGATTACTTATTAAAGAGCCAAGTAATTGAGTTATAAATTGTTACATTCCATTAATTACGAGTTTATATCATGCTGATTAGCTCGCATAAATAAACGATATAATACACCGCATACACATTCGACACAGAAAAAATGAAGAAATGAATTTTATTGAGATTAAAGTTCATTACAAATCGAAACAAAAGTACAAGTATAAAAAATAAAACTGCTAAATCTGGGCTGAATGATCAGGGCCTGAAGAAGGGTTCCTGTGACGAGGAGAGGATGCAGTAGGAAGCTCGAGATTGCCAGCGGGCTCAATTTGAGAGGTCGCACCAAGAGCTTGCTCTGATGGAAGAATTGGACCAGATGAAGACGAGGCAGCCTTTGCTTTGAACTCCTCTACCAGTTCAAGTCCCACATCTCCAAAGATAGAAAAGTCCATCTCCGGATGGGATATCCACAGCGTGTAGAGGAAATCGCGACTTGTTGACTCCTCAGCCTCATCCTTGGCTTGAGCAATCTGCACTTCCAACTCTTGAGCAACCTGCGCTTTAAAAACCGATAGCTCCTTGAAAGCATTGTCTGCATGACGGTTAATAACCTCAGCTTCTTTCTGCATGGCTTCTGTTCGCTTCTCTGCAGCCTCAGCCCGTTGAATGGCCTCTCCCACTTGTTGCCTAAGCACCTCAGCTTGACTTTCAGCTTCTTCAGCCTGTTTCTCAACAGTTTCAGCCATTTGCACCGCAATATTAGCCCGTTGCTCAACCTCCTCGGCACGTTTAGCCGTGGTTTCAGTCTCTTCAGTTCATTTTGTTTCAGCCTCCTCAGCACGTTTAGTTGCCGTTTCCATTTCATCAGCTCGCTTTTTAGCTTCTTTGGCCTGTTTCTCAGCAGCTTCAGCTCGCGCCAATGCAACATCAACTTGGCGATGAAGCACTTCAATCTTATCTTCTGCGGTTGAAGCCCACTGCTCAGCCAGCTTGGCCCGCTGCTCAGACTGCCTCAATTCTTCTTTCACCTTGTGAAGCTCATCTTTTAGCATGACATGCTCATTTTCCATTTTCTTTAGAGCTTCCTCGAATGTCTGCCTCGCAGCATTTGCCTCAGCGGTCTGTGTTTCCTGACCTTGTATACTGCCTTCGGCCAAACGAGCTAAATCATCATTGGCCGCCTCCAGCTCGTATTCCAGTTTCCTTATTTCATCATTGGTAGCCCTTGTCTCCCTCCTCCGCTTCATTGCAGCGAGGGCGTCCTGAAAATGCTATGAGTTAATATTTGTTGAAATAAAGAAGTCAGCAGATAAGGAAAGATGACTTACCAGCATGCAATGACGAGCTAAGAACTCGTCGAGGTCCTCGCCTTTAAGGCACTTGTTCTCCAAGACATTCGCATGAGTGAGCATAATTGTTGCCCAGTTGTCAAGGAAGGAAGTTAAATATCTTCCCCCAGGACCAAGCTCGATGACTGGTTTGGTTGGCGAAGGGGTTCTCTCACGCTCCGGGATATCGCGTTCATCATCCCGAGAAGCACTACATCGCGAAACAACTGTACGCCTAGTTGCATGCTTGCTGGGGCCAGCTTGGGTTGCCTGGGAAGCAACCTTAGGAGGAGCGCCCCCTTTTTTAGGTTGCGAGCTGGAAGTTGGAATTAGCTGAAGATCTGAAGAAGCAGTGGGAAGAGGCACCTCGCTGGGAACAGCGGATGAAGGAGCAATGGCCTCAACAGGCACTTCGCTGAGAGCAGCGGCCGCAGGAGCCTAGTCCTTAGCAGATGGCTTTGAGCGTTTTGAAGGAGCAGTAGGAGTGACTAAAGCCTCAACAGGTCGTTTAGCTGGAGTGGCTGAGGAGGTCGAAGTTTGGGCAGGTTTCTTAGCTGGAGCAGCCAAAGAAGCAGGAACTTGAGGTACTTCAGCAGATGTTGGAGCTATTGAAGAGGCTGGAGTCTTAGCAGGTTGATCAGAAGGGAACTTTAAAAGAGTCAGCTTCCTTCTATTGGCTGGAATTCGCCCAGAGGAAGGAACAGGGGCTGGAGCGCGAACTGGAACTGGTAACGGAGCCCTTGGGACAGATATAGGGGCTGAATCTAATCCTGTTTGGACTGGAGCAGGAGCTGGAGAAATAGTTGTTCGAGACGCGCCCTTTGATGAGGCGCGAGCTGAAGACGTTTTCGCCTTAGTTGGGGTGCGAGTAGAAGCACCACGAGCTGAAGTTTTCCGAGTCGGAAAAGGTGCATGAGTTGATTTCGCTGATCGCGGAGTAACTGGTTTTGGAGGTCGGGAAGCAGATGTATCCCCGACTTGGACTGGAACTTCAAGGATAGAAGGAAGTTTGGGCCTGTCACCCATGTTGCCTATGTCCTCTTCAGGACGCAGCAACGGAGAATCCTCGGGAGGGGCAAAGCCATAAGCTTTGAGAACAGCATCATCGAATTTGTTGCTGATGCCCGCTTCCTCCGAGTTTGCAAGCGTATCAAGAGCTCGTTTCTCCTCGCTGCTGAAGGGAGACTCGTCCATCTTCAGCGCTGCGTAGTAAAAGTTAAAATAATAATAATAATAATAATAATAATAATAATAAAATAATAATAATAGAGCTCGCTGAAATTGTACCTGGTTCCAAGACGAAACTAAAATTTTGGAGATCCATGAGAGAGGGGCAGGAGACTTAGAACCAGCTCGTTTTGTACGGTCCAACATTGGACTTGTCTTTCGCATCTCCTTGGGACAAGAGATCTTTATACTTTGAGGGGCGAGTTGTGAGGTAGAAGATGCCCTCGGATTTCTCCGCCGCACTTACAGCCTTGAAGTTGTAGAACTGCTGTATGATTTTTGGAGATGGGGGTGGGAAGTCATTCCTGAGGAATGCCAGAGCTAGCGAGGTCAGCTGCGTGTAAGAGTTCGGCGTCAATTGAAATGGTGCGAGCTTGACGGCGTTGAGAAATGTAATCAAGTATGGAGGTATGGGGAACCTTAGTCCCTGCTCGAAATGTTGGGCACTAACAGCAACGTACCCCTGTGGTGGATAGCCTGCGTGGTTTTTGGGAGCCGGTATCAGTACGCGACAACCCAAAGGGATGTGAAATTGCAAGATATGCCCTTCCAGCTCGGAGGGTTCTAAAGAAGAAGGATGGTGGGCAAAGGTATCCCTAGCTTCTCTTCCCTGCGTGATATGCTCCCGAGCTGCATCACGCTCGTGAGCCCCCTTACTTTGAGAAATTTCTTTGCTAGCTCTACTTGAAGACATCTGTACAAAGAAACACTTTCAGGTCGCGGCAAGGCACAAACAATAGCCAGGTCGCAGATAAATATATAACAAGATCCAATCAACAAAAGTTGAAAGGTCGTATTCAACAAAGAACCCAGAACAACAAGATTCAACAGTAATCAGAAAGACTCAACAACGACAGCATGCTATACTCAAACCATTTCACAACAAACAACAAAGCACAATACAGAAGGTTTGAAGAAAAGAAGTCAGATGTTTACCTTGAATCCTTGATGGAAGTGTGAAAATGGTGGCTAGAGGTGTTGATTTTCAGGAGTTCTTTGAGCTTGGTTGCGTGGTTGCTTGAATGCTTGGATACCTGGCTACTTTGAGAGAAAATGACAGGTGAAAGAAGAAAATGAAAAGGTTCCATCAATTTATATAGACAAGCGAGCTCGAGCCCCAGCCGTCAGATCTCTGTGTAGTGTAACCGTCATTAATCCAACGGTGCAGAACGAAGTACGATCATGTAATTATGCAGCCATTAGTTGAAAGACGTGCGCATTAAATGCACGTGTAAGGGATGTGTAGGCGTCGTTTCAGTTACTTCCTGCATGACTGCCACGTGTCGCAACTGAAAGGGTGGAATTTGAAAAGGTGCAGAGGCGGTTATTCAAGCTAGCGTGCCAAGGAAGCTAGCTTTTACCAGCAAGCTCGAGCTCCCAGCTCGCAGAGCGAACTGAGAGCTGGGGGGTTAATGTTGTATGTATTTTTCGAACTCATTAAATGGGCTGGTAAAAACCCAGTTTAGGCCCAATAGAAGGCCCGATAAAGTCAATCCAATCAAAGGCCCATCAGACAATGCCCATATTTCAACCTTAAGCTCGACGAGCTCCACAAGCTCGCCCAGAATCTTCTCAACTCGCCTTAAACGAGCTCGTATCACCGCCAGGTTACAGCTCACCTAACGCCCTGTCAGCTCGCAGCAACTAGCTCGTCTCATAACCAGGTCGCAGCTCGATCCTCCATTCACAACAAATACAGCTCGCTGATTGCTTCTCAACGAGCTTCAGCTCGTAAACCGCCATAGATAGCAGCTCGCTCAGAAGCGTAATTAATACAGTATCTTCCAGAATAGGCAGTTGCCTAACCTGATCCTGATTCTCTCTCCAAATATGGCAGTTACCCAATCAAACCGAGATTCACTCATCAGATATGAAAGTTTATTCAAACTCAAATTCAAAACAACCGTATCTCGAGATAATTACAGTAATTTCCTCCAACCGAATAGGAATTGTAATTAATTTATGATTCATTTCCTGATTTTTCTGATTTTATTTAAATCATTTGGAAAATGTAATGAATTCGGGATTCTTTTCCTATTTAATCACAACCAGAATTGTAACGCCTCTTTCCCTATAAATAGGAGGCTAAAATCATTGTAACATGATGAGACACATTGAATAATATACTGTCACTCTGCAGAATTTAAGAGATAGACAGTCGTGGACGTAGGCCTATTATTGCTGAACCACATAAAAGCTTTGTGTTCTTTGTTTGATTCTCGGTATTTGTCTGTGTCCTTTCTTGGTATTTGTGCTTTCTCACATTGATTACAAGTATTGGACATTGAATGTTCGTTGACTGAAATCCGACGTCGACAACAATATTAAGACATTTAATGATATCTCACGTCATATTGAGTTAGAAGATGAACATCTGGAGGCGGTTAAGGTTCCAGTCAGCTTTACATGGCTGAATCCAGTACGTATAAAAGCTCAAACTTTAAGTGTAAGGAAGGGAAAAAGAACTTCAAGAAAGGAAATATAAATCCCAAATCTAAGAAAAATGAGATTAGAAAGCACAAGAGAGGCAAACTCACTGAGGCTAAGAAAGACAAAACCAAGGTAACTTGTTACAACTGCGGAAAGTCGGACTATTTTGCTTGAGAATGCACTAAGCGAAAGAAGGAAAAGATACAAAGTTACTCTAACATATTTGATTATGCTCGTGTTTCTAGCTTAATATTCTTTCTTATTTTCCTTTCTCTTCATCTCCTTTTCCTTTTTTCTTTTTCTTCCCCTTTCTGTTTACATTTTTCTTCATCTTCTCGTTCATCATCTTTTTTTCTTCAAGCAATTAATTTGTCCTGACACATTATGGAACTACTATCATTTCTTTTGGTTCAATAATTAATTAAATTAATCATTTGTCCATTTATCCAAATTAAAATTCAACAAATAATAAGTACTATTGTAATGCACATCACCTATTAATAGAGGTTATTAGGTACCTCTCCATTCACTAAGACGATAGGAGTTCAATTCTTACTCACTAACATTATTTATTCCCATTTTTAGCAATATTGTAGCTCAAATTCTCCATCTAATAAAGAGGCAACATATGTAAAAGATATATATACACATAAAATGTTTGTCGATCGGCATAAGGGTGACATGATTGGTAAGGAGAAACCATGCCAGTGGTTGATTGCTTAGGATTTTACAAATTGAGTGATGCGGCAAGTAATTTGTCATATTACTTGTACACGTTGCTCTTGAGACATAAGATCAATTTAATGACAATTAAAAAAAAAAAAAACATAATCTTGTTAGATTTTGTTTCAGCATATTATATAACAATGATGTTGTTTATCTTTTAATTGATAAAAACTTATCAGTGTCGGTTTTGGATCGGATAAACTGAAACCGACTTGAAAATCGATTTAAATATATATAAGTAAACAAACACACACACACACAGAGTCAACCAAACACAAGACAACCTTAGTTGTCACTCTACTTTTGAGTCTCTTACACAAAACCTAACTTTCTTATTATTGACCCGATAGCTTGTTATCGTTCGTAAATTGAAGCCTACTATATATATATTATATTATATATAAGTAAACAAACAAACACACAAACACACACACAAAGTCACCCAAACATAACAGAACCCTAGTTGTCACTCTACCTTTGAGGCTTTTACACAAAACCTAATTGTCTCATTATTGATTCGATAGCTTGTTGTCATTCACCAATTGAAGCCTATCATTCATCCTTTTTCATACCACCATTTCTTAGTTCACAAATAAAATCCAGCTACTTCAATCTTTACCCAGTCATTTGTCGTACCCTTCATCATCATTGTTGATCCACCCTTATCACCATGTGCAAGTTGTCATTCGCCAATCTAAACCAACCTTTTTGTTATTTATCATTTGTCATTTGCAAAACATACATCTATGCATACGAACACGAAGTCATCGACTACAAAGCCGCTTGAAAGGCTAAGCTCATCTGTAAAACCCAAAATTTTCATTCTTTTTCTGAAAATTAGTTTATTTATTTTTTGATGAATAGTATTTTCGGATGAATAGTATCCTATGAATAGTGATTTTTGGAAAGCGAATCTTGGAAATCAAAAGTTCTAAAATAAGTATTAGAGTTAAAAGAAACTGAAATAAAGTGAAAATGAGTTCATTTGAATAGGTTTTAAGTAATTCGAAGTTTATTGGACAAAAATATCGTTTTTGAAGAATAACGGGTATCGATAATTTTACACCCATTTGAAATTTTTTTTAGTATGAAATTGAGAGATAAAGTACCCAATTAGAGTATTACATGGTCAATTTGAAGATTTAATGACTATAAAATATTTTTGAAATTTATTTAGACTAAAATGTGAATTTAATGCATTAAAGGGCAAATTTGACTTTTAGGTATGAATGAGAATTAAATTCAGTGGAGGATAAAGTGGACATTTTCAAATTCAAGTACACATGGATTATAAGTGAGTATTACATGGAATGAAAACTAGCAAATAAACACAATCCATGTGAAATAAAATGGACCAATGAGAAAATACCACATGGAATCCACTAAAGTGACTAGCTAGTTATCATGCAACTAAAGATTGGTGGGATTTAGTTAGTTTAATGATTAGTTAGCCTATGAACCAATCAAATGTCATTATTTGTAACTAAGGATTTGTTTGACATTATGGAAATAGTTCAAGGACATTTTGGTCAATTAATAGGAGGACTATATAAAGTTAATTTGTGCATGAAATGAGAAGAAAATTTGAGAGAGAGTCGGAGAGGTTTCGGCCAAAGAGAGAAGGAGAAGAGCAAGAAAAGTTTAACCTCTTTTTGATGTCAAACTTGATTTATCTTCACTAAATGAGTGTTAGAGTAAAAACTTGAGCAAAGAAAGCGAAGAGAAATTGGTAAAGAAGTGATTTTCTATAGTGTTTTGATGTTTTATTGGGTGTATGATAACTTGATAAGTTTATGTAATTTTTAACATGTTTAAAAGTAGATTATATCACATTCAAGTGTGGGATTGAAAGGAAACTCAAAGAAAGCAATTTGGCAAGGAAGTGATTAAGGTATGTATTATAAAGTTTTATGCAATTTTGCAAAAAAACTTAGATTGAGTTTATATTAGGGCATTAGAAGAATGTTGGTGTGATTTTAATGCATTTTGTGGTCATGAAAATGAAAGAACTAGATTGGATGCCCTTATGTGGAATTTCAGTCAATATGACATTTTGGTGTTCAAAGTGAAAATTTAATTACTTAATGTGTTTTCATAAGGTTAGACATGTAGTTAAGCAAATTTGCACAAAGAAAATGAAATGAAAAGAGTGTCATGATGTTAGTATAAGTTTATGCCAAGTATGTGAATGATGATGTACATAGTAATTTAAATTCAATTTGAGTTTAATAGCTGGATGTATGTATAAGTTCTAAGTGAGAATTATGTTTGTAATTAAGTATATGAGGAGTGAAGAGCTAAAGAATGGCTTGAAGGAGTGGTTTGCTAGTTTGGATAGTAAGTTGTGAGTGTGGTTATTTTTAAAGCTTTTATGAGTTTTATAAATTGATTATGGATAATTGCAAATGTTTATTATAGTAAACGATTTATTATGTTGAATTGATCAAACTTTTAGCATGTTGGCATTTTCTAATGATGCATGTAAGTTTTTAACTTTTCATTCTAAATGTATATATTTTAGTAGTAAAGCAAATTAGTATATTTGATTGAAGTACATATATAAAAGAAACATGTTAAGGGTATTTATAAAGTTTTAGGCTTTTGTCTTAAAAAGATAGTATTTTAGTTGTAAACCATATACTAGAGAAAAGAATATTTTTCTAGTTAAATCAATATACTTTCATACATAGTGTATGTAAGATTTAAAAGTATATTAAAAGAATTTAAATCTCTTTGGTTTACTCTAAGCTTTAGTTTACCCAGTCGAAGCACCCTCTGCGTGTATGGCAAGATAGTGGAGAGAGTCACTAACTTGAGGGGTTGAGTCAATGTGTCGCCCTCTACACGTATAAAATAATATAGATCTACCTAATGTTGAGGGGAATTGCAATCCCAAGAGTTCCTACATCTGCAACTATACATGGTAGCTTTCCCTAGTTCTAGTGATGTGTATACATACCGTCAGTAAGAACAAGTTTCCTTGGATTACTTTGTAAGACAAGTTTTAAAAAGAAAAGCACGTCATATATGTGAAATTTTGTAAACAAGAAAATTTACATTTATGAAATTTATTACTAGAATTTCGAGTACTATTATTTATATTTATGCCAGTTTTATAAATGTTAGAAAAACATTATTAGTTTTCCGAATTATTTTGGGAGGATGTATATAATTAAAAAGTAAATATTATAGTTTAAAAGTTTACTCACTTACTAAGTTTAAATACTCCCCACTCTTTTATAGTTTTAAAAAATCCTCCTTAGATGCAAGTGTGAGCTATCAAACGGAAAGAACTCCATCAGATGTATAGGTGGGCAGAGGACACGATGCTGTTGCACTTAAATATTTTTGAAATGTCACATGCAGGCATGACCGCTTAAGATTTGATGTTTATTTTGTAAATACTATTTTGGAAGGCATATATATATACATATACTTTTGCAGTTTACGTTTTTGTAAAAATCTTATATACATCTTGCTTTTGGGTAAATTAAATGATTTCCAAGTTATATTTTAAATTGAAAACATGATTGTGGTTGATTGTGGAAAAAGGAAAAGAGGGTCAGAGGCCCAGAAGTTGAGAATTTTGTTGATGTACAAATTTTCAATATATATATATTTTTTTTGCAGGATGAAATTTGTAGAAAAACAGTCATTGTGTTATCAAAATTTTTAATAATCTTGTTTTACAAACGTACACTAAAAACAAAAGTTTCCATCATTTTTCCACTAGAAAATAAATTTAAAGTGAGAGTGGTACCTCCACGGGGCCCTTTCGAGCCAGAGTTAGGGTTCGATTGAGTTCCATTAGGGTACTACGGGACTCTTATCGGGTCCCGTAGGAGGATTCGGGGCGGGTCCCTATATCATTTGTTACCCCTTACCTAAACCTCATCGGCATTCAAGACCACATTTTGTTGTTTATTACAAAAGGAAAGGTAGGTTTTCTTTTATTTATTTATTTATTTGGTCATTGAAATGAACTTGAAGATTTCTGTAATTTATGTTAAATTTGGTTGGCTTTTTAGCATATTTGTGTAATGGGTTTGTCTCGGTGATGAATTTTTGAAAGTTTCAGTTTGAACCTATCTAAACTAATCAAACTAAACTGACCTGCTGATTATGTCAGGTTTCCATTTAAACGGGGTCAGGTTGGTTTGCATTTTGAAAAACTGAATATAGTCAGTTTTTGTAGTTGGTTTTGCCTAAAACTGAACTGACCCAACCTGTGCCTACTCCTAATTTTGGTAAGTTACTACTCTTTGAATTCATCACTATTTGAATAGTCATTTGTGTGTACTAAAGTTACTACCATTTGAATTCATCACTATTTGAATAGTCATTTTGTGTACATTTAACTCAAAATCAAATTCAAAACGTATAAACAATGTCTCATAAAATCAACAAAGAATACTTTTTTCTCTTTTGCAATGTTTCGGTATGTTGCTGGCTCCTTGAGCTCACTTTTATGTTGAAGTTCATATAAACTAATTTCATTTCAATGACAATTCTCTTTTGAATAGGTAATTTATGTAGCCATTTGAAAGAAAAAAAAATTGTAAATTAATTATAATCTAGGAATATTTCTCTTAATATTTCTGATTATTCAATTTATATTTACTTTGAACATTATATTTTCTCTCTTAAATGTACACCATTCTTGGTTGTCAATAACTTTATTCATCTTTTAAGTATTGATCAATTTAACTTTTTAGAATTAATCATTTTTTCTTCATTTCAATCATTAAATTACTTTTTTCACATTTCAACAAATAGTTAATATGTATTTTGTGTATTTTCGAAAAATTTGTCATAACAATTTACGCTGTATATTATTGTTCTAGAAATACCTATAGTCATATAAGGGAAAACAACCATCCTAATCATCTAATAGTAAGGTCACCTACCAATTGCCTTATGAATTAGCAAACTCAATATGGTCATCCAGACAAAAGTTTAATTGAAATTATCAATATTTAACAAGATTACCTTTTTTTTTTAAAGATATGTAATAATGAAATTATCCACTTACCCAAAGAGAGATTTTTATATTATAAAATGTTTGAACTCTAATTAGAAGTAATGCGTCTTTTATGGTATTAAAATCTTTTATAGTATAAACCTTTATGGGAAGCATATCTTAGTAATATAATCAGAGTTGGATATGATGGGCTGACAACCCATATTTGAAGAAAATCTAATATAGTTAGTATATTATCGTAATGGATTTTTATTTCTATTAAAGAATATCTTAATATAGTTAATATTTTATCAGAATGGATTTTTATTTTTATTAAAGGTTTACCAAGTTTTGTTTCATATGGCTATATAAAGAATTTATTCAGAAGACAATTACCATCAAAATAAAAATTAGTCAATAAGAATGTTAGAATAGAGGTGAACTCAAGTCGGTTAGCAACTTATCAAAAATTGTGGGAAAGAAAACTGCTCTTTGTCAATTTTGGGGTAAGTTGTTACACTTATTAAAATTCAATTCTAAATGAAACTATACACGAATAACTCTCTGTTGATGTTATGCTATCAAAATAGTGGTGAATTCAAATCGAGCAGTAACTTACCAAAAAATTATAAGAGAAATAATTATTCTTTATTGATTTTCTGGTAAGTTGCTGAGTCGATTAGAATTCAATTCTAGATGAAAAGTATACACAAATGGTTTTTTTTTTTTTTTTTTTTTTTTGAGAATAGTGGTGAATTCAAATTGGGCAACAATTTACCAAAAATTATATGAGAACTAATTTTTTATTAATTTTTTGGTAAGTTGCTCAACCGATTAGAATTCAATTCTAGAAAGAAAGTACACACCAATGGTTATTTCTAAGAATTGCAGTAATATTTCTCTTTTCTTTTGAAACACCTTATGAGGTTTATGTATATATTCTAAATTTTTTTTAGTATATTAATCCTAACAATTCCCATCTCTATTATAGATTTGTTATGCAATATCTTTTTATCTAATGCTTTTTATGAAAAGAAAAAACAGCTTTAATTTTTTTTTTTTTTTTTATTTAGTTTTCACCTCCTAAGTCATTCAAATGTTACACATTTGTTTGTGATCGTGGGGCATAATTAATTTCATTTTAATGGTATAGGAAATTTTTTTTTTTTTTTTTTTTAAGCAGACATAGGAAAGTTGTTGCTATCGTTAAGTTCAGATTTCATAGTTGTTCATCATTAAAAAAAAAAAAAAAGAAAACTCTGTTTTTGCCCTGAATTATCAAAAGTTATTAGGCTTTTAAATGTCTTTTAAAAACAACTTATTTTATCCTTAAAATTTTGAAAACTCTTTAAAAAATTTATCCCGTTAGTCAAATAACGGTTAAAAGGGATAAAAAGTTTGGGCAAGAAGGGTATTACCATCTTTTTGCAAGATGAGCTATGATTGTGATATGTGTATGGTCTTGATTAAAAAAAATTAAAAAAAAAATATCGCATTGGAAATGATTAATATGCCCCTTAATGGATTGATAAATCTAATTAAGAATCAAATTTTTATTTTTTTAAAATCAACTCAGATCTTAAAGACCTAGGTTAAAAATATGGGTCACCTAGATCTCAACATCTAGGTTCAAACCTTGATGTAACCCAGATCTCAACATCTATGTTCAAACTTAGATGAAGATTTAGATTTGAATCCAGATTTTCAACATCTAGGTTCTAACCCAGATCTAATCATATATAAAAAAAAAAAAAAATCATTTTTTTTTTTTTTTTTTTTTTTTTTTTTAAAATAAAAAAAAAAAAATCACTTAAAATGATCTGGAATCAAGGGCTTTAAACCTAAATGAGCGAAATCAAAAAATCAAAAAAAAAAAAAAAAAAAAAGAAGGATTGTCGGTTGAGGGCTTGACGACTTTGAGTGATGAGGTCGAAGGGTTGTGGTTGTTGGTTGATGATGAAGTGATCATTGGTTGTTGAGTTTATGATTGTAGTCATTGATTGAAGATGAAGTGGTTGTTGGTTAATGACAAAGAGGATGAAGATGAAGAGTGGGTTGGGGTGCGTGTGTGTGAGTGTGTTTTTTTTTTTTTTTTTAATTTAATTTATTTTTTATGTATATTTTTAAAAAAGCTCTAGAATTGATAGAGATTCAAGGGAGGTGATCCACCAAATTTTTTATTTTTATTTAATTTTTAAAATAGTTTTTTATTAACTAAATAATTATATTTGTTAATTTTATATTATATGTTTAAAATTGGAGCATTTTTTGTCCCAATTTTAAACATATAATATAAAATTATGGGTATTTTATCCAATTATATTGTAATACAAGTGTTTCATCAATGATATAACGGTAATTTAACTGTCAATAGCAGTTATCAAGGGTAAAAAAGTCTTTTTGATGTATTTTATCTCCATTGTTTGTTAATTGATGGTCGGTTTGAGCATTTTTAAAATGTTTTCAAAAGTTGAGGGATGAAATGAGCTATATCCAAAATACGTTTAAAAACTTGATAGCTTTCCATATTTCAGGGACTAAATGAAGCTTTTCCTGAACTAAAATCACAAACCTTGGCAGCCGCTCGCCCTCTGCTCCACCGCTCCAGGTCCTCCACTCTATCTCTGTTTCAGTCTCCGGCCTCCTCCACGCCGCTTTTCGTTGTCACTCCGCACGACTGGACCACATCCTCTCCACTTGCCGTGTCTCCTCTGCAGCCTTGCTGGTATCTCTTCTCTCTTGCTTTTCATGTTTTCTGCATCTGGGTTGTCATACTATTCTGATTTTAATCTGTTATATGTTGGTTATGGTAGCGTTTTCATTGTTATGAGTTTTTCATATGTTTTCGGCTGTTGGGTTCTCAAAATTTGTGATTTAGTTTGTTTAAGTGTTGTTTTGGAGTCAAAATGTACTAATATTAAAGTTTGTTGTTTGCTGAGTTTACGAAATTAGGATATGTTTAATTTGTTGTTTGATGTTTACTGATTTTTACTTCTCTATCCTTGATTTTCATTTTGTTTTTGTTGGGTTTGCTGTTCTGAGTATAAATTCTTAATTATCATTTTTATTTAATGATTGGGGTGACTTGTGGGTTCTGGATTGATTTTGATGATGATGACGGCCTGTGGAATTTAAATGGAATGAGAACTGAGTTGTTAAATAGTTGGGTTAATGTTTTTGATGATGATTTAGGTTGAAGAGTTGGGTTGTTCGTGATGATGATAAGAGTTAGTAAATTTTTTTTTCCAATCCAGTGATGGAGAAAAAATTTACTAACTCTTATCATCTTGTGTTCTACTTAGAATTTCCTCTATCTCATATGGAAACACACTATCAAGCTCCATAGCCAACCTAAATGAAGATGTTAAAAATGTATGCACTTTAGCAAAGACAAGAGCAAATTATACATCCTACAATGCTTCTGATACATATTCTGATTCTCCATTCTCTGGAGCTTCTATACTGGCTGGCAGGACGTGTCATCTTGGGGTCAAGATTGGATTGGGTTGGATTGAAAATTTTTAACCCAATTTATATCAGGTTGGGAGATTTTCAGTCCAACCTAATCCGATAAATGCCGACCTATCCCCTAATTGGAAACCTAATCCTGTCTCTTTTGTTTAACTTCTTGTGGTGTTTATTTCAAACCACCAGAATACATAGGAAAAGCAAGGGACTATTGTATTTTGCTTTATCATTTTTTATATACATATATTTTTCTTCCTTTTCTTTTAGATATAATATTGAATATATTTAATTATTTTGAAGATTAAGTTAATATATTTAATAATTATAAAATAAATATTATTGTATTTAAAATTGATGATATATAGTTATATTTATTTTTAGAAAATAATTCAATTTGTTATATTATTTTAAAATCAATTTAATTGTTTTAAATATAAAATATAGTTATTTTATTCATATTTTTTGGTCCGATCTTAACCATTATCAAACAAGAGACAATATTATTTTTCTCTTATTCCACATTACACCAAATATATTGCACTAGTAATTTATCAAATCCTATTCATTCTAATCCAGTCCATTAAAATAATTTAATTAAATTTCGCATGCCAAACGGACCCTTAAGGTTAAACCTATGGGATTGAAAACCTCTTTAATCACTGTTAAATGAAACTTCATTGGTAATAGATGAATTACAGATAACTTTCGTAGCAACCCTTTAATCATTAATCCCTTTTTATCCACTAGTAAGTGTGTAATCAGTTGTTGCATGTTTAAAAGTATCACATAAAAATTATGGTTGTGCTGTGTTAGACTAAAATGGACAATAACCACCATTATATTACACGATAAACTTGATATTACAAGGTAGCATATCATTTAATGATTGTCAAATATGCCAAAAAATGGATAAATGCATGTTACTTCCTAAACCCATGAAATATATGTTATTATAAAGAATAATGAGTCATTTAAAATATATAAGATTTAAGGAATGAGCTGAAGAAGTTGTTTTCTTTTAAATGGAAGAGATTTTGTTGGATCTTGTAGATTGGGAGGTTCTCAAACTCTGTAAAAATTTGACAAAGTTTGGTGGTGATTTTGATTTAAAATGATGTGTTGGTAGAGCAAGAACAAAGAAAAAGTAATGAAAAATGAGTGAGGAGAAGGAAATAACCCTACTACTCTAGGGTTATTTTAGACATTTTCTATAGACAAGGCCAATGTTGAAGTTTTAAAGAAAACTCTTTGATCTTGAAGGCTAAATTGGTTTATTGACTCCATTTCAGCAATGTTAGCAATGAATATTCGGTATCTGCTCTTATTCTCAGCCATTTTCCGTATGATTTTAATTATTTATGGAGAATGGCAAGATTCACATATGGAGGTTAGATACACAGATGTCGATTACCTTGTCTTCTCTGATGCGGCTTCGTTTATGGCCTCTGGAGACTCACCGTACAAAAGAACAACATACCGATATTCACCTTTGCTTGCATTTCTCCTCATACCAAACTTGTTTATTCATCACTCATGGGGAAAGTTCCTCTTCTCAGCTTCAGGTTACCATGATATGAAGTGATTGCTTTTTAGGCTTTACAAATTCTGCTTATATTTTTATATTTTTGGTACTGAACTGACTTGAGTGTTTGCTATTTTCCAATATCAGATTTACTGGTGGGCTTGTTTATCAATACCATTTTGAAGCTACGAAGGGTGCCTGAGGATCTATGCATGTATTCTGTTATGGTATGGCTCTTCAATCCATTTACCTTCACCATTGGAACTCGTGGGAACTGTGAGCCCATTGTTTGTGCCATGATTTTGTGGATCATTATCTGTCTAATGAATGGTATAATTCTACTTCCATATCTTACTTTTAAACATACATAAATCTCTCATAATGTCAGCATGTTAATGAGTTTATATCTTCGTATTGATGTTTTGAACTGGTTGTAACCTACACATATTGACTTCTAATCTCTTCTCTGGTGAAACGTATTTGCTAGATAAAAGACATTGGTAGTTGGGGAAGTCTTGAGTAACCCCTTACTCTTCTTTTTGGGAAATTGGTAATGAACTTTAGATGTAATAGATGGTTGGTAGTGGTTCTTGATAAATTGAAAAGCTAGTTTTGTAAAATTTAGCAACTATTTGAACTAGAATTTTACATATTAATATTATCAAGCTGGAAGCTTGCTTGGTTTAACTGAAATTCGAGTTCTGATTAGTTCTTAATTGCTTGATAAATGCAGAAATCAAAGTTTTAAAACTTATTAATTGCCAATTTTGTCCTTGCATTCATCAGATGACTTTATAAATCTTCATATTTTTAATGTTTTATACGTTATGTATATCGAATTGCTGAAATTTGCAAGAGAAGGAAGGAGCTTGGGGGAAAGAATAACTTTTACAGGTAAATAAAAATGTATGAAAGCTTGTTTTCTTTTCTTTCTTTTCTCGTTTCTCGGAAAGGAAAATCGTTAACTAAAAACAACAAGAATTAAATACATACTATAATCTTTAATTATGGCCTGGCTGGTCAATACCTTAATAAAGCAAACAAGATTATTTCCACTTCCATCTTATAATCTGCCTAGAGTTCAGTGAGGAAGAAATTTCTCGACGAAATCTAGTCAGTCGGCCTTTCCTTATCTTCTTCTGTGACCCATGATCGCATTCTTGTTGTCTGTTTTTGGTTTACCCAATTATGCTTGAAATGGTCCAAGTGTTTGAAAATATGTGAAATTGGTTGAATATAAATTTTCATTTGAAGTACTTAGGTGTACATCAGACCATTTTTTTTATGTCAATCAGATATTATGGGTAAATTCTTACTGCTTTTGTTCATGGAATGATGTTTGACCTGGGTGAGTGCTTTTTAGGGCTCGTAACAGGATCCAATGAATGGAGATTGATATCAGTATCTGTTTTTGGGTTAATGTTGATTATGGGGTTGCGGCAGTGAGAACAGTCCTTAGGTAGCACTTAGGAGGAACAGTTGTAGCTATGATATCAAAGTTTCCTTGTGATGTTTATAGGAGAGTTCTGCCTTCCTGATGGAAATTGATGGCGACAATATCACTGTAGTAAAATTTAATGATCCAAAATTCTTGGTCCATTCAAAATTCTGTCTTGCTTTTACTAGTTCAGTTGAGTGATGAGCGACTTTAATATTTTATTTAACACCTTTTCCTTCACTTTCCTCTGGATTACAGTCTTTGGAATGATCTGTTTTTTCTCAGCTAAACTTAGTTGGCTATGCCAGTATTAATGATTTATGATCTTAGCATTTTCTGTGATTTGGAGGTGGTTAGTGGCTTCTACGCTCTAGAGATGTGCTGTTATGACCAGCTGTTGGGAGGTGTGAAATGATAGAAATAGAAAAGACAATTTTCAATCCTTTATGGGACAGCTACTTTTTGGACTTCTCTTTAGGTTTCAATCTCCTCAGGATTTTAAACATGTTCAGTTGTTTGTCATTGAACAGATGTGGAAATCTGTGGTGAAATGAAGGAGTTCTGTTTCTTGCATTGCAGTGGCAGCGTTTTTTATTTTGATGGTATCCATTTTTTTGTTTTGTTTCTTGGAGGACTGCTTTTTTACAGTCCCTTTTCTTAGTGGCTGTTCCATGTTTAACAATTGTTATGTTTGTTTTGTGGACTGCTGATTGACATTGTTTGTGTAGTTTCCTATAGAAGAACCTTTTTTATCTGAACACTTATAAAAGCATATCATTGCAAATTTTCATTTTTAGGGCATTATCCAGACACAGTCCAAATATAATTTTCAGAGAAATATTTGCTTATGCCAAAAGCTGTGTAAGGGTTACAATGTGCTTTTCATTGGGTAAAAATGACAATTGTTCACCCATATGGTACTAGAAATAGAGAATTTTAGTCTCAAAGGCGAAGTAATATAGTAATTTGAGAAGTCAGAGGGAGTATGTAGTGGAAGAACTTCTTCTATACCTCTGTGTTGCAATGTTTAAAGCCAATTCTCTGATTGGTTTTGTTGGCTGTTTCCTTGCCTTTTGCACCACAAAGATTTACTTTTTATATACTTTTAATATCCCATTTACACTTGATATTGAATTCATTTAACCATTGCTGTTTTGGCTTACAGGTAATGTCTTACAAGCTGCATTTTGGTATGGACTTGTTGTCCATTTCAGAATTTATCCAATAATTTATGCACTTCCTATTATCCTGGTTCTTGATCCGCACTCCTTCCAATCTGGTTTAAAGCCCAAACTTCTGAACTGGAGCTCTAGTCAAGTAAAAACTTCTCACAGTAGTAATAGAGGGAGTGGTCAATATGACTTATCAACAACATTAAAAAGTTTATTTTCAATGAGGAGAATAATGTTCGGGCTGGTGTCTGGGTCTGTTTTTCTCCTGTGCACCAGTCTTTTTTTCTATTTATATAGATGGGAGTTCTTACATGAGGCACTACTATACCATCTAACCCGTACGGATCCAAGACACAATTTTTCTATCTACTTTTATCATATCTACCTCCATTCTGAACACGAGTTCTCTGTGCTTGAAAGGCTCATCTCTTTCTTGCCTCAATTCATAGTACAGCTAGTTCTCATGTTCAGCTTTGCTCAAGATCTTCCTTTTTGCCTTTTTCTGCAGACGGTAGCATTTGTAGCATTCAATAAGGTACATAATCAATTATGCTTTTTCATGAAACGTTTAGATGCAAGTTCTATTCGTAGAAATATTAGCAAGGAAGCAACATACACATTTGCCTTAATAGATTTGATGAGAGTTGCTCTAAGGTTCCTTTTTGGAGTGAACTTGATATGTTGTATATTATTTGCCCTTTTTGAAGCAATTTTTAATTGTCCCGTCTTTGATTTTAACATCACTGCTAGAACTGTTTCCTTGCAGGTAATTACAGCACAGTATTTTGTGTGGTTCTTTTGTTTGTTGCCTCTTATACTTCCGTGGAGCAAAATGAAGCTTAAATGGGAAGGCTTATGTTGCATTCTTGTGTGGATGGGGGCTCAAACCCATTGGTTGATGTGGGCTTATATGCTGGAATTTAAGGGCAAGAACGTTTTTGTTCAGCTCTGGCTTGCAAGCATTTTGTTTTTGGCTGCTAATTCGTTTGTCCTTATCTTGATTATCCGGCGACATAAATTCTCTCCTGTTTTCGAGCGGTGGGATCATGCAACTCCTAAAAATGCAGTAAAACTCAAGTAGGGGAGTGAATCCTTGTGAAAACCTATGGACAAAGAGTGTACTTTGCAAGTGGTTTCTTGTATTTCTAGGAGTGCTCCTACCTCAATTTTGTAATGTTAGGTTGAGAATGATTTTAAAACAATATTAAGATTTGTAGAAGCACTTGAATTGTGTCTTTATTATTATTATTATTATTATTATTATTTATATGTAAAGGCAATTATGTGCTCTTTTTTTAAAGAGTGTTATTCAGAGAATGTGGAAGGGATTAACAAGTCAATTCTCTTCATACTATTTTGGATGATGATTGACTTTAATTTCATTTGTATTAAATTTAATTTTTCTTTTAGAGGAAGGGATTTAACAAACACACAAGACAAGTTTAGGCTAGATGATTTTTTTTTTTAAATAATTATGGGACTGGCCAAAGGAACAATCAAGATTAAGCCGGGTCGGATACCGGTGACATGATTTAGGGAATGACTTTTACACAGGAGGAAGTGATTTATACATAAATAGGGGGAACAATTTATATAAGGGTGAGAGGGCGGAAGTGATTTATACATAAATAGGGGGGAACAATTTATATAAGGGTGAGAGGGCGGAAGTGATTTATACATAAATAGGGGGGAACAATTTATATAAGGGTGAGAGGGCGATTCACGTGCAGGTAGGGAAGGATAGTCGCAATTTTTGTGGCGTTGGGTATTGAACTCTAGACCAAGAGTGGTCTCGGGTGGTGTGTCGCCACTACGACAAATGCACAAGCAATAGGCTATATGATTTTGGAAAAGTTTGCAATTAAAAAGAAAAGAGTGTCTGATATTGCCATCCTTAAATTATTATTATATTATTATTATTTAGTTCAAAGGATAAATATACATACCATTTTATAATTAAAAATCAAGATAATGCTAGAAGCACCCAAAATTTGTTCCATTTAATCCTACAACAATAATTTTGCATGAAAGTATTCAAAATTTAATGAAATGTCGTTATTTTCATATTTTATTCTCTACAATAATAAATTTTGGATGCTTGGAGTTGGACAGCAAGTGCCGACTTTTTGTCATATATATAGGGGTAAAATCGAAAGATACAAATTGTTACATAATTTGTTGATCATTGGATTACGAAGATTTTAATATCTTAAATCTAATGACATATTTATATATAACTTAATTTTATACTCTATATAAATATATTCTTTCTCTGCTCTCTTCATCATTACATTATCTCTCATCTCTCCAATTAATATTAAAACTCACCTATTGATATTCTTCTCACCCAACCCAATTATTTGCATCTTTATTTCTGAATATTGATAGCTTTGATTTCTCATGTCGATCTTTTTAGTAAACATCTCATATAATGTTTTTGAAGGGAAAAAACAACAATTGTTTTTATAAAATAAAGATTTGCGGAACATTGAGTTTTAAAATTTTTTAGAAAACTTAAGAACCCTAGATCCATAAAACAATGAAATAAAATAATAAAACTAAATAAAGATCGAATCTTGTACCTTTTATATTGATCTCTGTGGATTGCTCACCACCTTACCTTCCTTGATATGACTCTACACCAAGAAACAAGTGAGTGAGCACAATTATATAGAATTGTGCTCACTTTCTATTGATTTCTTTTCTTAAAAGAACAAACAATATATGTAAGAGGTGAGAATAGATTTTAGTTTCAAAGAACGTAAAACAAAATCTAAATATAACTTCTAGTCGGAAAAGAAGACTATTTCTTTTCTATTTATAGGCAACCAATTAGGATTTCATTAATCAAAATTAATATTTAACCCCAAGTTTATTAAAATTAAACTTTTGCCCAATTCAAAATTAATTCATGTTATATTTTATAATCATACTTGTGACCTATAATTAATTCATAATTAATTTATACCCTGTCACAACTAAGAATTTAATTCAAGACCTCTTATAAAATTAATTAAATAATTATTAATTCATAATTAATAATTAACTAATTAATAATTTGAATAATCAATATTATTCAAATACCAAGTGAACACATATTTTACTACTTATGTAACAAATATAATTGGACAATCCAATTACAATATTCTATATACACGTTTCTTATAATGAAATGAGCTATCAAGGGAACCCGATGGACCTACAGTTTTAAGCTCCAATAATATTGGAATTATTAATTAAACTCTTTAATTAAATAATTCACTATTATTAATCTTAGAGTTACTCCACTAAAAACCTAAAATTGCACTCTCAAAACTGCAGATGTTTTTATACAATCTGAAATTTTCAGCGTCCATTGATATAATCACTACAAATGATTTGACCCTCTACAAATAGTTCATAATTAGAGTTAGGTCATTATGTCCGTTATACCCCTCTAATTATATCTTGATCCTTAAGTACCATTGATTCTCTAATGAACAATATATTCATAACAACTTATGAATTTATCTTTCCGTTTACATATGAACAGAAAGTTGAGCGCTCTTATTGTTCAAGACCTGAATCAACCCTTAAGAGAACTATTTCTCTACTTCTCGCAAGAAGGAGTGGATTCCACTATTGTATAGAATGTTCCCAGCTACTTACTAAATCATATCTCCAAAGTACGAAGTTATTGATCGAGTATCTATATCGATCTCACCCATGTAAATCAAAGGACATAAATCAACAAGCAGGAGTCCATAATACACTCAGGATTAAGATCAATTCATATATGATCATTTAGTCGATAAATATAAATCTCTAAGTTTAACGGATATTAATTAGAGACTCATGTTTATCGTGGTCCAGTCCTATATAATCTTTATTATATAAGGTGCCTCAATTTCCATGTCACTACATGAATAGTCTCGGATAAAACTATTGTACTGAATACGAAATGGACCGCAACTGTAGATTTACCACAAATAAAGTACCCAACTTCGTTTGCTTTCTACGGACTCTTTAGATTATTTCTCTCAAACTAAATCCGCTTGTATATAACACTTATATACTTAATTTGAAAATACATCAGTAATCAAGGATGTTTCTCACGACATATACAATTTTTGCAAAATATATAAATTGAATAGAATAAATACTTTATTATTATTTATTAAAACCGTTTACATAATTACAAGCTCTTAGGGCACAAAACCCAACAGTTTTGACATGGATTCTCATATATAATAATCATAACATTCACTACACCATTTATTTATTTATTTATTTTTTAAACTACACCATTTAAATTTTTTAGAATGATATAAATTTTTGAATTTATTGTACCACTCGTAGTTATTTATTATTTCAAAACAAATGCTTTCACTTTTTTTTTTTTCAATTTATTTTTAATCATCTATGATTTGATAACAAACTCTAATTTTATGTTTGTTCAAATCTAAATAAGTGCAAATTTATCTTAAGTGTGGACATATCTGAATGCTTGTTTATTTTTTTGCTTTTTTATTTTTTTTACTATTTTAATATAAGTGTAAAACAGTTTGTTTTTAGTTAAATCTTAATTATTTGAGGGGAAATGAGAAAGTTTAACACGTCAAGAAATTGAGAAGAATTTCTCTTTCTGTAATTGTTTTAGGTTAATTTCAATATATTTCCTTCTTATTAATAATTACATATATTTTTGTTATATTTGTTAATATTCGGATTTTTTGAAACATACATCATTTTGGTCCTTGCATTAGTCAATGTTGATGAAACACAATGGTACGATGGAGGGATGGGGTGTAATATGGTATTTTACTCACTATAATTTATAAAAGTAACACATGGAATTGGTTTTTTATTTTTTAAATAAAGACAAATAATGCATTTTTATGAATTTTTTTGCTTATTTCATGTACAAATATAATAAAATTTGTATTTTTACATGGAAAAAGTGCTTTTTTTTTTTTTTTTTTTTTAAAGAATTGCAATTATTTAGCATTTCTTATAGGAAATAACATCAATTTTTAATTTTTCTCCTACGAGTATATCCACTTGGACAACTTGAGGAAACTTTACTTTAATATGCAAAAAACAAGATGAAAAGGAATAAAGAATTTACAAATGAAAAAAATTTGTAAAAAAAAATTATGATACAAATAAGTATCAATAGGTAAATCAATGAGGTGAAAGATAACTATTTCCACCTTTTAAAATCAAATAATTGTCATTTTTTTATAATTGTTTTATTAAAATAAATGGGGATTTTAAATCAAAATATTAAAAATTATTCTAAGACCCTTGAGCATGATAACAAGCAAAGCAAAACTACATAAAAAGGTCAAAACCCCCTCAACTTCAGCCCCAACATGTAAGTCTACTTTCAAAAATGACCCTTTAGGTCATATTTGTTATATGAGTTTGAACCGAGTTTAGATAAAATCTAGTCTAAACCCATGTTTAGAGAGATCATGAGATTGGAAAAACCAATCCTATCTCAACTTTTTATCCCACTAACCTACTAGACAGATGAGATAATTTAGTCTCAATCCAATTTGATTTTTTTGTTTTTTTGGTGATCTTTCTAGAATAAGAAGAAGAAGAATAAGAATCAAAGGAGCAGAAAGAGAATGAGAGAGAATAGAGGCGTTACCGATGAGTAGGGGAGGAGTGAGAATAGAGGCGTTACCGATGAGTAGGGGAGGAGATGAAGGTTTGGAGGCAGCATTGTGTTTGTGCAGAGAAGCGGGGTGAAGGTGTTGTGTGTGTAGTCAATCAACGGCACGACTAAGTTCGAGTGAGATGAAGGCGACGGTGGTGTTGGTGAGCAACATGGATGAGGACCTAATAAGGTGCTAGAGAATGAGAGAGACGATTCGGTTTGGGTTGAGTTTGAAACTCACTTGATGGTTGGGCAGAAGAGACGACAATGGTGATGGTGTGAGAGACTGGAGACGAGCACGGCGACGAAGTCACGATGCGTCAACGATGTTGATTTGGTAAAGAGGGAGAGAGTAAGACGATTGAGGCACCATGAGGGCGAGAGGGATCAAACCTGGTGAGTTAAAAAAAATTGTTATTTTTAAAAATAATATAATTATTTAAAATTAATTTTATTCAATCCCATATTTTACCAAACACATCACAACACTAATTTATTCAATCATATATTGCTCCAAACACATCAAAACATCAATTTATCTAATTCAATCCAATTCAATCTCATGAAAATAATTCGATTCAATCCCGCATGCCAATCAGGGTCTTAAGTGTATGCTTGCATTGTGTTGGCATAAATTTTACAATTGCCTTGACACCACCAACCCCGCTAGCTGCCTATGTTGAAAAGCAAACAACTATCGACATGATGGAGGCATCGGGTTTAAGGCTGCCGACATACAAGGTGAGCGAGGCAGAGGGATTAAAGCTTGCACCACCCAACAAATTGGCTATCAAGCTAAATTTTAGTACCAATAATGCATTATTCATAGTTTAATAATGAATGCATTTAATTTTTTTTTAAAAAGAATTAGGAATTATATTGTACTATTTAATTATTTTCTATAAAGGTGTATTTGCATTTTTATTATAGTTAATTTGTAAATGTATACCAATAAGTCAGACAAAATAATCATTACAATCAAGTTTTAAAATATTAAAACGCTTACTAATCAGAAATGAAAAATAAAAAATAAAAAGAAAGAAATGAGTTCCAATAGAAAAGAAATTAAGATAAATCGGAATTAAATTATAATATTACATTCATCTGTTTACTAACTTTTGAGAATTAAAATTGGAATCAAATTAAAATTCCGTTTTTAAGTGTTTAGTAAAGTAAAAAGTAGGTGTTAAAAAAATAAATTGAATAATTTAAACTTCTCAAAAATTTGCTTAAGGAGTAACGTTAGACTTTCAAAATATTTGTTTGGATGTTGACAACTTATATGTCATATTATTTGGACAAACTATTTGAGAAGCCTAACATTACTCAACTTTATTTTATGAGTAATGCTAGGTTTTTTAAATATTTTGCCCAAATTTATGTCCAAATGAGTTATTAATATCTTATAAATCATGAGATGATAAAATAATTAATAGAATGTTGACAATTCAAATGCTATATCATTCAAGTATGAATTTGAGCAAAGAATAATGTTAGATTTTCTAAATATTTTGCTTAAATCCATGCCCAAATGATGTAGTATGTAAATTGACAATATCATATTAATTATTACATCATGTTATGATTTATAAGATATTGACAATTCACATGTCATATCGTTTGAATATGAATTTGAGCAAAATATTTGAGAAACCTAGCATTACTCATAATAGGCTTTCAAAATATTTTATCTAAATCTATACCTAAATGATGTAGTATATGAGTTATTAATATATTATATATCATGAGATAACGTTGTAATAAATAGAATGTTGATAACTCATATGCTATATCATTTGAATATGAATTTGGATAAAGTGTAATATTAAGGTTTTTAAATATTTTATCAAAATTCGTCCAAATAATATAGTATATAAATTATCAATATTCTATTAATAATCCCATGATGTAATGGTTTTCTCTCATGTACCATATACATCATCTACCGTACACGTAAATGATGAAGCTATAAAGAAGATCATGATGCTGATCGAACGAAGGGCAAAATAGGAGTTTTGCAAACTGAATGCAAAATACAATCGAGGGGAAAAAAAAAAAAAAAAACGATTACCGTACGGCGACCCAGAGAATCCGATCTGTAAACCTCCCCCTTTCTAAACAAACCCTAATCGAAATCACTCTTCTCCAAGCTCTCCCAATTCTGCTCTTGTTTCATTCTCCATCAAATGTGTTGATAATTTTAGCCCATCTTTTCCCATATTACCCTCCGCGTCCCTTCCCAACTTCGAAGCCATCAACTTCCGATCAGATTTGGATTTCGTTTCAATTTCGGGGTTTTTCTTGATTCGGTAATTGGAATTCTGTTTCTGTCAATTTGTGTTTCTGTCAATTTATGTTTCTCGAATTCATCAATTAATGATGTGGGTTTTGACTGTTTAATCGATTTGTGTATCTGAAATTCGATTGCATGCCTGCTATATTTCAAAGGTGTCACCTTTTTAGGGTTTTCAGTTGAGGATTGTTTTTGGTTTTTGTTGTCTAACAGAACAAAGCTGAAATTTTTATACAGTTAGTTGTCTCTTCTGATTTTGTGTAAGACTAGGGTTCGTTCTATACATATCTACTTGTTGTTGATTCTATAAGTAATAGATTATATATCAGATAATGGAATTGGTGATTTTGTTTGTGTTCATTTATCTGTTTTTAGGCGATTATTGTAGAAATATGACAATGTAGTGTAGTGTTTCGATTGTGTTTAGTTTTAATTTCCTCAGCTGCCCATTACATTTAAGGGTGCAATTTAGATTGATTTGTGTAAGGATATGGATAAGAAGTGTTTTGTATATGAAGCTGTATGTTTTATTGAAGGATGGTGTGAGGATTTATTGGGGACTGGTGATATTCAGTCATGGGCTGCAGTGAGGTGGATAAGCAAGCTAAAGACAAGGAGCCAAAGACGCCACCTGCATCTGCATCTGTGCCTGGGCCTCCTACCACCACACAGGTCTGTTGCTGATTGTGTTGGGCTGCTAATTTGTTTTTATGTGGTTTTCATTTTTTTTTTGTTTTTTGGTTGTGTTTTCAGGATCAGACTTCGACCACTAGTGCAGGCGCAGTGAATCCAGACTGGTCAGGATTTCAGGTTTGATAAGAAATTATATTTGTGTATTGTTTGGCATTAAGTTATAGTTGAATTGTAACATGGACTGGTCATGTCGTTTTGACAGGCATATTCTCCCATACCTCCACCTGGGTTCTTGGCATCAAGTCCCCAAGCTCACCCCTATATGTGGGGTGTTCAGGTATATGTGGATTTTGTATTAGTCTTTCTGGCTGTTGTTTATTGATGATTTGACAATTTAATTCTTCTGATGCTGTGAAATTGCTTCTTTTTTTTGGGTTAGTATAGTTAACTTGAAATATTATCTGGTGAATTCTAAGGTATTTTATTGGTATTACTGGTTATTCAGCATATCGGTAGCTACTTAATTTTCATAATCTATTAAGTTGTCTTAATCTTTAGTTGTGGATAAGTTTAGTAGCGGATTAGGCCAATGAAAAGATAGTCTTTGAGCAAAAGTGGAGTCCACTTCTTGTCTTTGTCTATATCTAGCCTATGAATGACTGAATTTTACTAACCAGTGTTGAACATACGCTTGCTAATTCCTGTATCACCAAGAATTTTCTTAAAATTTCCTCAATGCACTTTTAAGTTGTGTTCTAGTCAAGTGCATTGAACATTTTTCAGATATATACCACGTGGGACTGGAATTGGTAATGCATTGTTTAAATTATTGATACTTTTGGGTTATTGAAAATTTAATAGTTTTTGTTTGAGGGGAAACATACAAGTGATGCAAGACTGAAGTTGTTCACCAATTCTAACTATAAAGAAAGAGGAAATTATACAGCTCTTGTCATGCAAAACTGTGTAATTAGGGGGTGCCGCGGTGGATCTAGTCTCAAACTCAGAACATTTATGCAGTCTTAATGCATAAACCTGCATGCCCTGACTTGCTGGACTTAGACCAAACCATCCAAACATATTTATGAAGCAGTGCAAATTGGATTAAAAAATTCACTAATATATGTAGTCGAAGGGGGAAGGGTGGGAGGATGTAGGGACTTGCTTTTAAATTGACCTCCAAATTTTTGTCTCGTTCTTTTAATGTATAAATTCATACCTTATGGTTGTTTGATATTTTGTTTCAGCATATTATGCCTCCTTACGGTACGCCGCCGCATCCATATGTTGCTATGTACCCCCATGGTGGCATATATGCTCATCCGTCCATTCCTCCGGTATCTTTTTTGCCCATCATGCCTTACTTGCAAGTTCAGAGATCGCCATTTGTCTTTCGATTTAGAATTCAGGTTACCTTAAATGACATGTTCTAATCTCATACAGGGTTCTTATCCTTTCAGTCCTTTTGCAATGCCTTCTCCAAATGGGATTGCTGAAGCATCTGTGAGTTTCCAGTTAATGTTTTATTATCTAAAAGGCAATATAATTGTGTGTATGACAACAATGAGACTAACTTACAGGTTTCTTTGTAGGGAAATACTCCTGGAAGCGTGGAGGCAGATGGTAAACAATCTGATGTGAAAGAAAAATTGCCCATTAAAAGATCAAAAGGAAGTTTGGGTAGTTTGAATATGATAACTGGAAAGAATAACGAGCTTGGTAAAACATCAGGAGCATCTGCCAATGGAGCCTATTCTAAAAGGTGAGGCGAATGTCCGGTCAATAACTTGATTTGTTCTTATGTGTTCTATGTTAGATACTTGATGCTCATTGTATGATCATGGACCGTTGGCATCTGTTCTGAGGCCATTAGTACCCATTATTGATTGCATTTTATATACTTCGATACATTATGAGGGAAGTAGAAGGGGAGAGGGCTTCTGGGTGGTGCATGTCACTCTTGAGCTTAATACACTTAATTTTAATTGCTGTTGGATCATATTCTTACTCATGGAGCTAAAATTGTAATAATTTTGGATGTGTAGTGCTGAGAGTGCAAGTGAAGGTACAAGTGAAGGAAGTGATGCAAATTCGCAGAATGTAAGTTTAATTTTTCCGTTTTGGTTTTTACAGTTGACCTTGTTAGTTTTATTTGAAAATTTGAAAGAAAATTGGTTCTTAATAGTTATATACCATGTTTAAGTTCCTTTATGGAACGGAAAAATGTCAATCCTAGACAAAGTAGAAGTCCCTACGCATTTTTCATTCCTACAATACTGACATTAAAATGGAAAAGCTCTTTTGGCATGGGAAAGCTAATTTGCTATATAATGGGTTCATGTGTACTTCAGGCCTGTAGCTGGACAATAGAATTATGTGCAGGTCCTTTAGGTTGCCTATTGAGATATAATAGTCTTGGCTATGTAATTACTCTCTTATTTATCTACTATTTGTTAAAGATGCAAGTTTTTGGACAGATTTGAACATGGCATCTTCCCTTCTTCTTTTTTTTTTCCTTCCCCTATATGAAAAATCATGGGGGGAATGCTGGGTTTGTAATCTAATTATAGTTTATGGAAGCAGTTTAAAATTGAGGTGATACATGTTTGATTGAAACATAATTGACACATGTTTATAATCTGAATATAATTAGATGATACATCTTTCGCTGGGTGGCCTTTGGATCAATTCTGAAGGCAGTTAAAAATCTGAGAACAAGAAAATTTTGTTTTCTTGGTTTTGTAATCTGTACCTGAAAGCTTTTTAAGAAATTGTTTTCAGATTTTTAAACTTCAAGATCACTCTTGCAGTTTTATGCCAATATATTTTCAGATATTAAATATGAATGAAGTGGGCCGTAGATATGTATGTATGTGTGACTGTATCTAAAGTGTTCTTTTAAAGTAATATTCGGAAGTCATAAAGTAGACACCTTTTATATCCTCTGAAAAGAGAGTCTCTGGCCTTTAGGCCTATTAGGACTGCTTAACATTGAGGTATGCCTTAAATGGATATTACAGAAAGCTTTTAAGCTTCTCTAATGCTGTAGCTGGCAGTCTACTAATTATTATGCCTCTGCCATTAGCTTATGGGGCCACCTTTATAGAAATGTGTGGATAGTGGCTTTTGCATTCTGTGTTTATTGCACAGTTTCTAATCATGTTTCAGGTGGCATAATATCATATAATCTTAATTTCGTTGGTAATGTAGGGCTCGCAGCTGAAGTCAGGCAGGCAAGACTCTGTAGAAGGTTAGATAATTATACTGCTCATTCATCTGGTGACTTCTAAACACAATTTGTCTGGTATGAATGATCTCTCTAATGTGTCTAATACAGGCGATGCATCTCAGAATGGCAGTTCTATGCATGGTTCTCAGAATGGAGGACCAAATACACCTAATACGATGGTGAATCAAACAATGACCATCATGCCAGTGTCAGCTACTGGTACTCCTGGAGCAGTTCCGGGTCCCACAACAAATTTAAACATTGGGATGGACTATTGGGGTCCTCCAACTTCGACCAGTATTCCTGTAATGCGAGGCAAGGTTCCTTCTGCTCCTGTTGCAGGAGGAATAGTTACTACTGGATCTCGGGATAGTGTTCAGTCACAGCTATGGTTGCAGGTTATTGATTTTTCACATTAATTCACCTGCTGTCTTCCGATGATTCTAATTTGTGTTTATGTTCTTGTTCTCCATTTGGTATTTTTAAAACTTATTTTGATGGAAATGCAGTCTGGTCCTGGTATTGATCTTACCTCTTTTTATCTGTTTTGTTACATAAATGAGGTAGTAAATAGGGACTGGCTATTAGACTTTTGAATGGCTCAGATTGGTGGGCAACCATTACGATCCAAAATTTTTAGTATGGGTTCAATCGGAAACGTTATGAGCCATAATTAATCAAATTTGATGCTTTTTGCTGCTTGTAAACACTATTTACATTTGATAAATGTGTCATTTTTGTATATTAAAGTTGACCTATTTTGTGTATATATATACATTTGATATTACAGAAATTATTTTCTGATTTCTATCCTTAGCGGATTGAATCTAGGGTCTGTTCAGTTAATATTAATATTGGTAATTGAATTTTACCTTTTGAATCTTGTAATTGGTAAGTCAACCATGGTCTGTCTGAAGTTGAGTTTAAATTATCACCATTTTTTTCTAAAATTGACCTATAATACAGTGTTGGATTGTAAGCAAGCATGTATCTCTTGTATTTATCTAAATTTATATCATTTTATGGATTTGTTCTTTTAAATATTGGTCCTTTTGGACCATGTATAAGCAAGCATTTATCTTAGGATGTTCTTTCTCTCTGATTTTTTTTTTATTATTATTTTTTTCGGAAAGATTTCTCTCTTTGAGTAATGCTTAATCTCTATTAAAATTCAGCATCTGACCAAAATATCTGGAATTTTGGTCTGGCAAAATGTCTGTATGTATTTGTATGTTTAATGTACATGTTTTTATTTTAAAACTAGCTTCTTTTGGCCCTGGTTTCTGCTATTTAATATTCACACTGATTACACCTTGTGTCTTATCTGGATTTAGGATGAAAGAGAACTTAAAAGACAGAGAAGGAAGCAGTCAAATAGGGAGTCTGCTCGGCGGTCCAGGTTGCGTAAGCAGGTAATCAAGTGTCCCCAATTCTTATTGGAAAAAAGTAACCTTGGCCGTTGTTCTCCTTGACTCACAATACGGATATGAATTATTTGAGTCAGGCAGAATGCGATGAGCTGGCTCAGCGTGCTGAAGCTTTGAAAGAGGAAAATACCAATCTTAGAGCAGAAGTGAGTAGGATCAGGAGCGACTATGAGCAACTTCTTGCTGAGAATGCCTCTCTCAAGGTAATTTTGTTATCATGATCTGTAATGTCTTCTTAATCACATTCTTGTTTGTACACTGCACAGCAAGCTCAAATTCTTTAAGAATTTGTTCATTAACAAATAGCTTATCCTTTTGGAGATGTTGATAGAGTGGTACAAATAATTCAGGAAGTCATGGTTATTTATGCACCTTGAATATCATCCATCTATAACAAGGTTGTTGCCAATTAACTCAAGTAATTTTACTATGAAACTTTAGTCTGGGTTAATTGCAAAAGTAGTTTACAGTATGCAATGAGCACAATCAAGGGATTATTTTTCTTCTATAGTTTATCAGGTCAGGTGGTGAAATTACTAGTTTTGGACACTTTGATTTAGCCAATGGAAATCTTATCATTATTATTCTGGATGCCTTTTACATGTTCTGATATTAATTGTTTTAATGAATGATAGGCTGCTTTTGAGTTAGAAACAATGTTGAATAATTATATATTTGTATGCATTGATAAAACACACCTATCTCATACCTACAAACTACAACAGCCTGCATATAAATTTTGAACTGACACAGTTGCCAAATTTGGGCAATTTTACAGGAGCGACTTGGGGAAGTTCCTGGGCAAGACGATCTACGGTCTGGCAGGAATGAGCAACATCTGAACGACACACAAGAGACTGGACAGAGTGAGCTGGTGCAGAGTGGTCACTAGGATCTATTCAGCCTGGCTATATGCTGCTTTTCAAGAGTAGCATAACCTAACAAATAGCAACAGAAAGTTCCTATTTTGCATAGCATCCGTGTAGTTTAAAATTTTATGAAAGCTGACCTTTTGAATAGTTTTAGGAAGTGTTTTCTCTCATAGCATCCCTGATTCCGTGTTGGGCCCATATTACAATAGAAGGCCTCGGATGGTATGTGGAGTGTGAAATTCTATGGGGTACCCCTTGTCTGTTTAAAAAAGAGGGTAGTATCAATTGACAAACATTTCAAGCTTATCTGTATTAAAAATATGGGTTGTTGAATTTGTGACTCTGGATAAAAGCAACCTTTTACATGCACCTGCTGGATCTGCCTCATACTACTTATTTTCCGACTATTATACTCATCATAATAAGTTCATTGCCATTGAATGTATCTGATACCTTTTCTCTTTCCCGTAATCATTGAGTCGATAGATGATTATGGAACTGCTAAAGATTATACAGACATCAGTTGCCCATGTGTCATCATTTGATACCAAGACCACCTGTTTACAAAAATGTATTTGATCTTTCCAGTTATGGTTCAGGCTTTCTCGTTAAAAAAAAAAAAAAAATTATTTAAAAAAAAAAAGGTGATTAAAGAGGAAAGAAATGCAATCAACGAAGAGCTGCTGCTTGCGGGTAGAAGGTAGGGTTGGTTTGGAAAGAAATAGAGGCTGGGCCTCGGCCCATTACTTAACAAGTGTTGGAGAAGGAATGAGAGATGATTTGGGAGCCAAATGTCCTGTAGATAGCTGATAACCATAACTTAAGCTAGTGTCCCACCACATATTAGACAGATTTTTTAAAATTGTTATTTAGATTTTTTTAATATATAAAAAGATAAAATTTATATATCTATATTATTAAATTAATGACTTTTATTTTACTTTAATAAAGTTGGGTCACCTGTCGATAGATTATCGCCTGAGTTGTAAATTTATAAGAATAAAAAAAAAAATGCAGTTAACAGGAGCAATAAGTGAGGTGTTGGTGGTGAATGGAGGAGTGGGTTTATGTTTCAGACACTCCAATTCTCTCTCGTCTTCCAACTTGATTCTCAAAGTAAGTTGCTGCTTGAATACTATTACTGATGAATATATAATCTTATTATTTATGTTGCGTTGTGTGGTGGTGTAGAGATGGCCATCGTACTGGTATTCGTGTAGCCGTGGATTGGAAGCAAAAGGGTTGAGAGTGAGAGCATCAGGGAAGCCGAATGATAATTTGGTGCCAGTTGCTCCTCTTCATTTAGAATCCCCAGTTGGGCAGCTCTTGTCTCAGATTTTACAAACCCATCCACATTTGCTTCCTGCTGCTGTTGATCACCAGCTCCACAACCTTCTAACTGACAAAGATGCCTGTAAACCCGTCCAAGAAGATCTTCTTTACAAGTCAGTTCAATTTCTCTCTCTCACTTTGGTTACCACTTGGTATTATTAAGATTACTTTACTTGAGTTGCAATAAGTTAGTTACCATAGCATTTACAAATTAAATTCTAGGATTCTTAGTGGAACTATAGACAAGTTAGACCATTCACTGAATTTGCAGTGTTAAATAAGACCTGAAAAACTATTAACATCTCAACTAACCAAGCAACTCTTTAGATCTATAAGTGCATCTGAAATTAAGGTCAAGTAGATATTCATTTGTGTCTGACCACTCTTCACTTGCATCGAGCAAACGTATTCTTTTTTATTTATAAAACTTAGTTTAGGAAGATTGAAAGCAATTTTGATCCTATTAGGAAACTTCCAACTTCAAAACTATCCTTTAGATATGAAACCTAATGGGTGGCAATCAAGCATGCAGTGTGACGTTTGATGTTTTGAAAAGCATTTTAGAGATAGAAACACCTTTACTCGAGCATGAAAAACTGCATGGGAACAATTTAAAACCAAGACCACAGCTCAAGCATGAGGAACCTGCTGAAAGCACTGCAAACTTAATAACTAGAAGAAACATTAAAATAAGCTTTAAAAAAATCGGTAATAGGTTTTAAAAAGATGAACAAGTGATCAGGGGCGAAACATAGAGAAGGCTAGACTTCCCTTTTGGAGATAAATTTGAAAAGTATTAGCAATTTTGTTTTTGTTAGCATTTTATAATTTCCTTGTAAGTATTTGAGTTTTTGTTGTTAATAGATACTAAAGTAATAACGGTAATCTAATTTCTATTTAGGAGTGTTATTTTTAAATTCTTATTTGTTTGTTATTTCAGTGGTTTAGGTGTTAAAATTAATAATTGACATTTTTCGCTTTTAATCTTTGGATGTTGGTTGTTTATATTATCGTTTTTCTCTCCTAATCTTTGGTTATTGAATGTTTATGTTGCCCAAAATTCATCACAAATGGTTGTGCCTCCTATGTAGGTCGGGGATGATGTGGTGCATGATATGGTAGTTACAATCACTTGTCAAATCATCTTGGATAAGTTTTTGGACAAAAAATATGAGTTATGTTGTGTTGCTAATAAATTTCAATGTCAAATAAACTTATATTCGAGCTAGGAACTACTCTCCCTCTCCATTATCTAGTTTGACAAATACTTGGTGCTTAAAAGTCCTTCTAACTCAGTATGTTACAAAATGATACTCCATCTAATATTGATGTGCCTAATGGTAAACATGACTGTAATTTATGTATTTCAATGTAGGCATATCTCATTGATAAATATGATAATGTCTGAAATTCATCTATAAATGTTAGACCATGTAGCGCTTTTGGTTCACATGATATCCACAACTATTGACAGTTTTAAAAATGAGAGAGAGTTTATTATGGGATAAATAATATATACTAGTACTGAGTGTAGCTTCCACCCCTATGATCCAAATTTTGGCTTTGCTCTTGCTTGTAATGGATACCAACCAATCTAGAACGCATGGACTCAAGTTTAGTCTAGGATTGTTTAGTCTATGGAATATCCCAATTGCGTAAATATAACACTGAAAAATTTAAACACTTCAATTTAGACTATGGTTTACTTGCATTTAACCTCCTTAAAGCCTCTGCAGTTGGGCTTAAGTTTTTTTCTTTCAATCTGACCTAACCTGCTCAGGCATTTGTCTTATCTAAAATTGCAATGCAACTGATTTTTTATTGCACCATTTGACTTTAGTTCCATAATTATGCATTCAGCATGAGTTATTTATTAAAAAGCTAAAACAAATTGAACTGGAGAATAATATTTGGTTTGTTTAGTCTGCAAGTCTGAACCTGAATATTAGAAATTTTACTTGTGAGCTCAAGTTCCCATATATTATGTTAATCTATGTGATAATAATGTGTATGACATTGTTTTAGATTTGTACAATCAAATATTCTACTATAATATTTTTTTTTATGTGAAAATTATGTATATTATATATTTTTTATTAAATATTATATATAGTTTGAATATGATGAACATATATTATAAATTATATTAGATCTTAGTAAGGAAAAAAAAAATTGTCTTTTATCATTAAATTTTAAGTTATCTTAATATGTTCCGAATTAAGTTCAAGATTTATGTTATCAAGCTTAGTTTAAAGTGGAGATTGAACTCTGACTGGTATATTTTTAGCAAGCTTGAACTGTCAAATATAATTGGCTTGGCTCAATCACATCCTTTGTCTTAATACTTATTGTTGCTCTTAAGCATATATGTTGGCTTATAAACGTAAATTTCACATGGTTGTTCATGTCATTTTGGCTTATCTGGTCTTAGAAAATTTCTGTGCAATTTTCCTTGAGACGCGAACGTTGATTTACATATACTTTTCATAATTTTTGTTCAAATCACTTTTATGTTAATCCTAAATCTTGTCTGGATGCTTCATTGTGCACTCATTTATGTTGTTACCACATCATTAACTGTAGTTACTAGACACATCGGTCCACTGATCCTGCTGATTCTAGTGAGCATCTTTGACGAACTATACTGAGTAAAGGTACAGTTTAGCTGACCTAATTAGTCCATAAATAATGGAGTCTGGCATATAAATAACTTGCTGTTGCTTTAATTGAGGGTTGAAGAGAAAGTTAATTAATTTAAAATGGTATATTGCCAGAATAAGACATCCATGCACATGTGCCAGCCTGTGCTTAGGACAAACTTCAATAAGAGATACTATGTCTTGCAGAAATTAGCACGCTTTGAGTGTCTCCTGATTTTCAGTTCGGTTCATGGTGTCCAAACTAAATGAATTTGTTTTAGTGGAGGACTTTAGTTGTGTGCATGGTTTTAACTTTAAGGGTGTTCAAAGTTGATTTATTTTTGTCAGTCTAACTGTTTTTGGCTTGTTAAATGTTTTGGACTGTATTCTTCAATAGCTGTTGTAATAGAAACCTTATTTGTAGGAGAATAGCTGAAGTCAAAGAGAAGGAGAGACAAAAAGCATTGGAGGAGATAATCTACTGCTTGATTGTACAGAAATTTGTGGACAATAACATTTCAATGATTCCTAAGGTGACAGCAACATCAGATCCTGCTGGACGAGTGGATTTTTGGCCAAACCAAGAACAGAAGCTAGAATCGGTTCACTCTCCTGAAGCATTTGAGATGATACAGAGCCACTTGTCTCTTGTACTCGGAGAGCGACTTGTGGGTCCTCTTGATACCATTATTCAGATTAGCAAAATCAAACTTGGAAAGTTGTATGCTGCTTCTATAATGTATGGGTACTTCCTGAGAAGAGTTGATCAACGTTTTCAACTTGAGAGAAGTATGAAAACCCTTCCTGAGGGTTTCGATGGAGACCAGTTGAGATCTGAAGATCCTGCTTCACCAAACCGGCTCTGGGATCCAGATTCCTTGATCAGAATACAACCTGATGATGTGGCTGATTTTGGTGTTGGAGGCTTCATGGACAGCAGTGGAGGTAAATCATATAGGTTGAGATCATATGTAATGTACTTAGATGCAGACACACTTCAAAGATATGCAACCATAAGGTCAAGGGAAGCTATTTCGTTGATTGAAAAACAGACGCAGGCCTTGTTTGGAAGGCCTGATATCCGAATTCTTGAAGATGGTTCAATTGACACATCTAATGATGAAGTAGTTGTAGTCACATTCTCTGGATTGACTATGCTAGTCTTGGAAGCTGTAGCATTTGGATCTTTCCTTTGGGATTCGGAAAGTTATGCCGAGTCGAAATATCCATTTGTTAAAGGATAAATGCTGCATCCTTTTCATTTGTTTCTGATGGTTTTTTGCGGTTGTGTAGGTTGTAAGGCTTGGTGGAAAATGTTGTTTGCATTGGTGTAATAGCAGTTTGTAAATACAATGTTTTGTAGTGTGTTCTTGTAGAAAAATACGCGGTGCATAAAAGAACAATTAGCATAAAACGTTACTGAGTATTGAGTCTCAAGGCCCTCAACCCAGCAAAACCTTTTCAGGGATTATCCCAAACAATTCATTTTAGTTTGTAAAAATATTCACTTTATTACCTATGTTTTATTTTTGTCTAAAATCCTCTTTGATATTAACAAATTAATAGAAAATATCAATTTTACCCTTCATGATTTTATCAGCAATTTGTATCGATTGGGGGTATTTTTGTCATTTTATACACCTTCAGAGGGTATTTTAAGTGTTTTTATTAATGTTAGGGGAGATTTTAGATAAAAATAAAATTATAGATGGTAAAATAGATATTTTTATAAATTACAATGAGTTTTTTGAGATTATCCCAATCTTTCACTATCCTTTGAGGGAGCTAGGGCCTATAATAGTTAGAAGTGAGAACAAAAAAATTTGGTAGTACTAGTGTGTGTGTGTGTGCGTGTGTGTGTGTCATATAGGATAGGATCGGATGATATAAATTTTGATACAAGTTTTGACATAATTTTTCAATCATTGAATTGAAAATCAATTAATGGATTTGAAAAATGTGATTTTAGTACCCATCCATTCATTTTCACTCACTTTTTAAAATCAAAATCTTAAATTAATACATATATATAAGAATGATTTGTTTATTTTTATTTTTATTTTTTATTTTTTAAATAATAATTATTTTGTGAATAATTGAATTTAAGTTTGATAATATTTCAAGTTTAAGTCGATAATGGTTTAGATTTAAATAGGGATGATAAAAACACTCAATTCGACTCAAACCGACAGAGCACCGATTTGTTTGGGACGAAAAATAGCGTCTCATTCAAGGCATGGGTAAGGTTTAGAGCACCCCATCAAAAAGGGGTTGGGTTTTGGGTAGATCAATTCGGTTTTGATTTGAAGATTGTCACATACATGTCTATACTGTTATGTTATAGTTATTATTTTGGTATTTGTGACAATGTAATAGTTATATTTTGATGTATTTAATGAAACTTTATCATGTATGTATAAGTATTTTAATATTTTTAATGAAGCTTTTTTATGTACGGATTGTTTTAGTATTTGTATTTTAAGAATTTTATATTAATAATTATTTAGATTGAATGCTGTATTAGAGTTAAAATCTAATTATTGTAGGTTTAAATTATTATTATATATATTTAATATTAATTATATAATTTGCTAAAAGTTAAATCGAGACAAACGAGTTAGGTACAGGGCTAGCCACCCTAATCGGGTTTAAGATTTGGGGAGGAAAGTAATGATCTGTTTGAGGCACGGGTTAAGTTTAAAGTGGACCGATCGAATCCCTTGTTATCTTTAGATTTAAGTGGTCCCACAACTATTAGTATTTAAAAAATTTGATATCTTTCATGAATATGCATACGCGTGTATTGACTTGTAAGGCTTTGTGATAGGTATTTATTTTTTTTATTTTTTGGTTAAAACATTGTGACAGCTTTTCAAGTGCAAGTCTTTGGGTTGAACTTGAGAAAATTGTGTGTTGTTTTGACATACCAATGTGATCACTTCCTTTTATTGGCTTCAGTATTGCTAGCAAAGCTTGCACTTGAAAAACTATCACAAAGCCTTACAAGTCAATACACGCATATGCATATTCATGCATATATCAAATTTTTTAGATACAAATTGCATATATATATATATATAATTGGGAGGGAGAGAACTCCATAAATTTTGCATTAATTAAACTTGAGGTGGAAGGGTAGTGGCCCTGGCCTTGTAGACGAATGAGGTTCGAAGCGAGGCTTAAAATAATGCACATGTTGTTTTCTTAAAACCTCCTTTTTATTGCTCACAAATATAGGTTTACATCCTATCGTTGAAAGGTCTCTATTCCTATTCTAATATTAAAGCATCTATCTGCCATTGTTGACCCTTCTGAGCATCTCTTAAATTGATTGGATTTGGGTCTACTGATTCAATTAAGTTTACATGAAGCACTCGATTTGCTGAAATAGATTTTCGTAAGATGATGTACAGCATGGTTCATTCTCTATCCTATTATCATATTAAAATACCGTTTGTTAGGTAGAACTGCATTGAGACTGGACTAATCTTAATTAAATCTTTTATTTGTTAGAGGATGAGAATAAAAATTCACACCGTTGTAAAGTAAGGTATGGATATGATATTAATATCCAATTCACTAAAATTAAATATAAATATATTCTTAAAAAGAAAATTACATATAAAAACGACAACAATATTTTGTCTTTAGTGAAACCGAATTCTAAAATCAATGCACTAATGTTATTGTGCTGGAAGTATTCTGTAAGAATGTGTAAACCTTTATTTGATTTTTACTTTGTTATTGTGATGGAAACTGAAACTTTATTTGAATTTTATTTTATTTTTATAATGAAATTTAATGTGTTTAAATTTAAAAAAATGAAAATGACTCGAATTCATAATATCTGAAAATATAAGTATGGGGGAAGGTATACCACTTTTTTGTTTTGAAATACTATTTGCTACATCATCACTCGAAACTTGGATTATTGTTCGACTGGATAATGACTCTTTATCACCAAACTACATTAGGCTAACCTCATCTATCTAATTTAATTTTGATATTGTTATGTAATTTTTTTACCATAACACATTCAAGAGATGAATTATCTAAACATGAAAACTTGGTATGTTTATCATCTCCTCACACGAATTCAACTTCCTTTTAAGTTTTTTTTTTTCCTTTAATTATGTCATTTAAAATATTATTTGTTACCACTTTTTTTTTTTTTAATATTTGCTACCACTGTTTGACATATGAAATTCTGTCCCCAATAACAGGCTAAAACCACGATAGGATTATAGAGCAGCGAAACAAACAAGAGCTGACAGCGTGGCAAAGAAAAACGCCACCACTGCTCGAACGCGGTTTTCCGACTCCAAAGTAAATGAATCCTTTTCGAAAAAATAAAAACTACAGAGTCTGATTTTCCAAAAATACCCTTAATATGAAGCACCTCAATTACGAAACGTGTTCATGCGGGCCGCCGCACCGAACGGCGCGCGCACTTCATTTTTCATATGGACAATTATACCCCCACACAGCCACTTACATTGCTAAAATCAGTTTATTGCTTCAACCCATGACCACCCTTATAATTGTACAATTAATTGACATTATATTCATGCAACCGCTCGGTTTCTGTTCTACTTCCTTAAGAGGGCAGGTTACGCACTCTCAAAACTACCGAACCAAGATTTAGCCTCCGTGCTTCAAAATAATAATAATAAAATTTACCCTTCACCAATTAATAATTATTTGCATTATCTATTTTAAGTTGGATCTGCTCAACCTATGTACGACGTTCACATATTAAAAGATGAGAAAATCCTAAAAAACAACAAGACGTATGACTATATCTATTTTACAACACATTGTTTCATATTTATCCAAAATATAATTTTACATTAATATAAATATCTCAAATACCCCGTAAAGGTATATGAAAGGAAGACATGTCCCTGACGGTCACAAATTTCGTTAGATTGAAATTATTGACCATTTGACTTTAAGGGTAAAAAGGAAAAATAATAATAAATTAATTAAAATAATATTATTAAAATATAAAAATAAAATAAATAATATTGAATATAAAATCATTAAAAATTAAATGTTTTTATTTAAAAATAAATATATATAAATATAAAGATTTTTCTCTTAATTCTCTCCACTCTCTTGCTCTCTTTTTACCCCTCTTTCTTCCTCCTCTCTTTCTCTCTCTCTCTCTCTCTCTCTCTCTCTCTCTCTCTCTCTCTCATCTGATTGGTTTCTGTCGACGTTGGAATTCAGTCGACGAGTAATCAATGCCCAATACCTGTAATCAATGCGAGAAAGCACGAATACCAAGGAAAGACAAAGACAGAAACAGATGATCAAACGAGGAACACGAAGATTTTACGTGGTTCAGCAATAATTGGCCTACGTCCACGACTGTCTGTCTCTTTAATTCTGCAGAGTGACAATATATTATTGAATATTGTCCCTCGTTGTTACAATGATCTTAATCCCTATTTATAGGGAAAGAGGTGTTACAATTCTGGTTGTAGCAAATCAGGAAGAGAATCCTGAATTAATTATATTCCCTCAACAATTGGGAAAAATAAGGAAAATAATTATGAATTAATTATACTTCCTAATATATTTAGATAATATCAGGAAATTACTATAATTATCTCAAGATAATGTTGATCTGAATTTGAATTTGAATTGATCTCCATATCTGATGAGGAAATCATGGTTTGACTGGGCAATTACCATATTCGGAGAGAGAATCATGGTTGAACTTGGTAACTGTCTGTTCTGGAAGATATTGTACTTATTACGCGTCTGAGCGAGCTGATGTGTCTATGGTGGTCTTGAGCTCGAGCTCGCTGAGAGACGAGCTGCGCAAGCGACGAGCTGCGACCTGGCTGTGTTTATAGGTCTGTTGATGCCAGCTGGAAGATCCTTTAAGCAAACTGAAGAACTTGCTGGGCTTCAAAGTCAATACTGAGCCTCATCTGATGGGCTTTGACTGGGTTAACCCTTTTGGGCCTTCTTATTAGGTTTTGGATGGGCCTAAATTGGACTTTTACCAGCCCAATTAATGAATCCGAAAAATACATATAACATTAGCCCCCCAGCTCTCAGTTTGCTTCAGCGAGCTGGGAGCTTGAATTTGCTGGTAAAAGTTGACTTCCTTGGCACGCTTACCCTCATAACTGCCACTGTGCACTTTCAAATTCCACCTTTTTAGTTTTGACACGTGGCAATCATGCAGATGGTAACTGAAGAGACGCCTGCACGTCCTTTACACGCGTATTTAATGCGCACGTCTTTCAACTGACGGCTGCATGATTTCCAAAGCCACGTTTCGCGCTGCACCGTCAGATTTATGACGGTTACTCTTTCCCAAGATCTGACGGTTGGGGTTCATGCTTGTTTGTCTATATAAACTGATGGAAACTCTTTTCATTTTCTTCTTTCATCTGCCATTTCCATCGAAGCAAAAGTGTTCAAACTTTCAAGCAATCAGGACCTACTGCCCTCTCACGAAATCAACGTCCTTACTCATTGTCTTTTCAATCATCAACGATTCAAGGTAAGACAAAACTTTCTGCTTTAGGTTTATTTTGTTTCACCACCATTGTTGTACCTTCATTATTCTGAGTTTTGAGTTTATTAGTCATGGCATTTCTTCTTCTGACTCAATCTGGTTTTTTAATTTATTCAGATGTCTTCAAGTGGAACTCGCAAGGGAATGATTCCAAGCAATGAAGCTCGTAAGCATGATAAAGCCCGAGCTCACGCTATTCAGGGAAGAGAGGCTCGTGATGCGCTCGCTTGTCATCCCTCATCGTTGAAACGTCCTGAGGTGGAAGGACTTGTCAAGTAATTCCATATCCCTTTTGGCTGCCGCATTCTGCTACCTGATTCAAGCAATCATGCGTGTTATCCGCCTAGGGGATTCATCGCTGTCAGCACTCAACACTTTGAGCAGGGGTTGCGGTTCCCCATTCCACCGTACTTGATCGCATTTCTTAACAAGGTCAAGCTCGCGCCATTTCAGTTAACTCCAAACTCATATGCGCAGCTGACCTCGCTGGCCATGGTCTTTCTTAGAAACGGCCTTCGCCCCCCTACACCAAAAATTATACAGCAGTTCTATTCCTTCAAGGCCCTGAGTACAACAGAAGGAGAGAAACCAGATGGCATCTACTACCTTACAGCCCGTCAGTCGCAATATAAAGATCTCTTGCCCAAAGGAGAAGCAAAGGGCAAATCCAACGTTGGGCCATACAAGACGAGCTGGTTTTATGTCTCGTGCCCCTCTCTTGCAGATCTCCAAAATTTCAGCTTTGTCCTGAAACCAGGTATTCATAAAGGAAAATATAGCGAGCTGAGGTTATTTTGTATCTTTATTACCATCTTTTAATTATTTGCTGTGCAGTGTTGAAAATGGACGAGTCTCTCCTCAGCGACGAGGAGGAACGAGCTCTTGACAAGCTCGCCAACTCAGAGGACGCAGGTACCAGCATCAAATTCGACGATGCTATCCTCAGAGCTTACAGCCTTGCTCCTCCTAAAGAATCTTTTCTTCTGCGAGCTGAGGAAGATATAGGCAAGATGAGTGACAAACCTAGACTTCCTTCTGTTTTTGAGGTTCCAGTTCAGGATGCGTCTGCTTCCCGACCTCCGCAATCAGTCTCTTCATCATCAGAGGATGACACTCGCTTACCTTCTCCAGCTCGGAAGACCTCATCTCGAAGTGCTCCTGCTCGCACTTCATCTAAAGCAAAATCATCTTCAGCTCGCACACCAACGAAGGCGAAATCGTCTTCAACTCGCACCACTTCAAAGGGTGCGTCTAAAAAACCTTCTTCTTCAGTTCCTGCTCCAGCTCGGACAGGATCAGACCCAGCCCCTGCAGCCCCTGCTGCACAGGTTGACCCATCCTCTTCTCCACATCACACATCTACTCCAGGGGCTTCACTGCCATCCCCAGCTCGTGTTCCAGCCCCTGTTCCTTCTTCTACAAAACTCCCAGCCAACAGGAGGAAACTTATACTCATGAAATCTCCTCCTGCAAGTCCCACTGTATCTAAAGCTTCCTCGATTCCTTCAACAAAATGGCCTGCCGAAGACTTGGCCACTCCAGCAGCACCCTCAAAACGCTCTAAACCATCTGCCCAGGACCAGGCTCCTGCAATCGCTGCATCCAACGAAGTGCCTGTTGTCACTGAAGCCACTGCCCCTGCGACCGCTGCTCCCAGCGAGGTGCATGATGCTGCTAAAGCCACTGCTTCCTCAACTGTTGCTCCTAACGAGGTGCCTCTCTCAAACGTTTTTGCAAATCTTCAGTCACCTCCTACTTCCAGTTCGCAGCCTGGAAAAGGTGATGCTCCTTCTAAGGTTGCTCCCCAGGCAACCCGAGCTGGCCCCAGCGGACATGCGACTAAGCGTACCGTTGTATCGCGACGAGGTGGTTCTTATGATGATGCACGCGATATCCCGGAGCGCGAGAGAACTCCTTCCCCAACCAGATCAGACATCGAGCTGGGTCCTGGAGGAAGATATTTAAATTCCTTCCTTGACAACTGGGCAACAATTATGCTCAATCACGCGAATGTCTTGGAAAATAGGTGTCTTAAGGGCGAGGACCTAGATGAGTTCGCGGCTCGCCATTGCATGCTGGTAAGTTATTTTTCCTCATCTGCTGATTCCCTTACTTGACTAGATTTTAATCTGCTCATAATTTCCAGGGTGCCCTTGCTGCAATGAAGCGAAGAAGGGAGACAAAGGCTACCAAGGATGAGATGAGGAAGCTGGAATTCGACCTGGAGGCGGCTACTGACGATTTAGCTCGCTTAGCCTCGGGCAGAATAGAAGGTCAGGAAGCTCAGATCGCTGAGGCAAACGCTGCAAAGCAAGCAGCTGAGGAGGCCTTGAAGAAAATGGAAAATGAGCACGCCATGCTAAAGGATGAGCTGCTCAAGGTGAAAGAAGATCTGAGGCAGTCTGAGCAACAGGCTGCACTGGACGAGCAACGGGCTTCAGCTGCAGAAGAGAAAACTGAAGTGCTTCATCGCCAGGTCGATGCTGCTCTGGCGCGAGCTGAAACTGCCGAGAAACAGGCCGAGGAGGCTAAGAAGCGAGCTGATGAGATGGGAGCTGCAGCTAAAAGTGCTGAGGAGGCTGCAACCAAACGAGCTGAGGTGCTAAGGCAGCAAGTGGGGGAGGCTATTCAGCGAGCTGATGCTGCGGAGCAACGTATTGAAGACATGAAGAAAGAGGCTGAGGTCGTCAATCGTCTCGCTGATAATGCCTTCGAAGAGCTGACGGTCTTTAGAGAGCAAGCAGCTCAAGAACTGGAAGTGCGGGTTGCAGATGCAAAGGACGAGGCTGAGGCAAGAACAGGTCGTGATTTCCTCTACACACTGTGGATGTCCCATCCAGGAATGGATTTTTCTATCTTTGGGGACATAGGGCCTGAAACCGTTGAGGAATTTAAAGCAGAAGCTGCCTCGTCTACTGCTGGTCCAGAATCTTTGGCTGATCCAGATCCTCCTGCTCAGAACTAATAGCTCGTTTTCTTTCCTTTTTTATGTATTTTTTTTATTTTTCAACTTGTAATCAGTTCTCATATTTAATGAAAATTTCTTTAATTATTTCTTCTGCGTTGACTGTTCTTCAGGCTAGTGTATAATATACTTTATGCTCTTCATATTTCTTGCGAGCTGATAATCAATGAACCCAAAATCTGATAGTAATTACTTATTTTACCAACTTAATAAAATTTTGCAGGTATAAGTAATTGGTTTATCAGAATGTTTGATGAGCTATGCAGGGGTACTTAGCCCTCTGCTTTTTAGGCTCTTTAGGCGAGCTATGCAAGGACACTTAGTCACTTGCTTTTTAGGCTCTTTCATTTATAGCGAGCTATGCAGGGGTCGTCACCTCGCCTGTTTTTTTGGCTCTTTAGGCGAGCTATGCAAGGACACTTAGTCACTTGCTTTTTAGGCTCTTTCATTTATAGCGAGCTATGCAGGGGTCGTCACCTCGCCTGCTTTTTTGGCTCTTTAGGCGAGCTATGCAAGGACACTTAGTCACTTGCTTTTTAGGCTCTTTCATTTATAGCGAGCTATGCAGGGGTCGTCACCTCGCCTGCTTTTTTGGCTCTTTAGGCGAGCTATGCAAGGACACTTAGTCACTTGCTTTTTAGGCTCTTTCATTTATAGCGAGCTATGCAGAGGTCGTCACCTCGCCTGCTTTTTTGGCTCTTTAGGCGAGCTATGCAATGACACTTAGTCACTTGCTTTTTAGGCTCTTTCATTTATAGCGAGCTATGCAGGGGTCGTCACCTCGCCTGCTTTTTTGGCTCTTTAGGCGAGCTATGCAAGGACATTTAGTCACTTGCTTTTTAGGCTCTTTCATTTATAGCGAGCTATGCAGGGGTCGTCACCTCGCCTGCTTTTTTGGCTCTTTGGCGAGCTATTTAGCTCGCAGCCCGTTTCGCCATAGTGAAGTGAATTGAGTCGCAAGTTGGGGAAATGGAGCTTTCATTAACAAGAATAATTTTGAATTACATATTACAAAGAGTTTTACTGATAATAAGGGCGAAGATGTTCGGCATTCCATGCTCGAGGGACCTCAGCTCCATTTTCATTGTTAGCTAAATGATAAGCCCCATTCCCCAAGCTTGCTATGACAATATATGGTCCTTCCCAGTTCGGGCCTAAGGATCCATCACTTGGCTTGCGGGCTCCAGGCAGAATGAGACGTAATACCAAGTCTCCCACATTGAATCTGCGAATCCGAGCATACTTGTTGTAGTACCTCGCTATTCTTTGCTGATAGACAGCTACCCTTAGTCTGACCGCTTCCCTGTGCTCTTCAAGTAGGTCCAGGTTTGTGGCAAGTAGCTGATCGTTGTTGTTTGGATTGAAGGTCGCTCTTCTTTGCGAGGTAACTTCAAACTCAGCTGGGATCATAGCCTCAGATCCATATACCATTGAGAATGGGGTCTCGCCAGTGGAGCTGCGAGCTGTGGTTCTGTAAGACCACAATACTTTTTGAAGCTCATCTACCCATGCTCCTTTCTTTGCTTCCAGTTTCATTTTCAGGGTCTGCTTGATGATCTTGTTTACTGCCTCAACTTGGCCATTGGCTTGTGGGTGATCCACTGCTGAAAAGCTCTTAACAATCTTGAGGTCGTTGCAAAACCTGAGAAACTGGTCACTAGCGAACTGGGTCCCATTATCAGTCACGATCTGCTGTGGGACTCCGAATCTGCAAATTATATTGCTCCACACAAACTTCTCAATCTTCGCCGTGGAGATTTCAGCTAACTCCTTTGCTTCCGCCCACTTGGTGAAGTAATCTACCGCGACCACCGCATGTTTGCATCTTCCCCGAGCCATTGGCAGGGGTCCGATCAGGTCCATCCCCCAGATCGCAAAGGGCCACGGACTCACCATCTGTTGGAGGTAAGCTGGTGGAGCTCGCGGAATATGAGCAAACCTCTGACACTTGTCGCATTTCTTCACTAAGTTGATGGCGTCTTGCCTCATAGTGGGCCAGTAGAAGCCTTGACGTAGTGCTTTTTGAGCTAGAGACAGCCCCCCAGCTTGGTTCCCGCAATGGCCTTCATGTATTTGCCTTAATACTGTTTCACATTCAGGACCATCAATACACCTTAGCAGTGGAGCTGAGAACCCCTTCTTGTACAGCGCATCGTCATAGATGCAATACCTGGCTGCTCTAGTTCGTAGACGTCGGGCTTCCAGCTTGTTGCTGGGAAGCTTTCCATCCTGCAAATAATTGAGTAACGAACTCATCCAGGAATCAGGCTGCACAATTATGGCCATCGTCATATTCTTTTCCTCCGTACTTGGAGCTGGTAAGAATTCGACCGGGATCGCCCCAAGGAAATCTGCATTTCGTGTAGTTGCGAGGCGAGCTAGTGCATCAGCATGCGAGTTTTGATCCCGTGGGATCTGCTTTACCTCGTACTTCTGAAATGCACCCAGTAGCTCGTGTACTTTTTGGAGGTAGAGGGCCATCTTTGATCCCCTAGCTTGATATTCTCCCATTACGTGGCCGACGACGAGCTGTGAGTCACTGAAGATCTTCAAGCGTTCAGCTCGCATTTCTTTAGCCAAACGTAGTCCTGCAAGCAGTGCTTCATACTCAGCTTCATTGTTTGTTGCCTGAAAGCCAAACCTTAGAGCGCAAAGGATTTTGTGGCCTTCGGGGCTGATAAGTAAAATTCCAGCTCCAGCCCTCTGTTCGCTGGACGATCCATCAACAAAAAGCTCCCAGGCCGGACCTTCAGAAGACTCAGCTTCATCATCCACAGGTCCTGTAAATTCTGCAATGAAATCGGCCAGAGCCTGAGCTTTGATAGCCGTCCTTGGCTTGAATTGGATATCGAACTGCGCGAGCTCCACTGCCCATTTCAACAAACGACCTGAGGTGTCTGCTTTCTGCAAAACTTGCTTCAACGGATACTTGGTGAGGACCTCGATGGTATGAGCTTGAAAATAAGGTCGCAGCTTCCTTGATGCAATCACCAGGCAGTACGCCAGTTTCTCCATCTGCGAATATCTGGTTTCAGCATCCTGTAACCGTTTGCTCACATAATAGACCGGAAGCTGCGTCTTTTCTTCTTCCCTCACCAGTGCGGCACTCAAAGCCTGCTTCGACACTCCCAAGTATAAAATAAGCTTTTCCTCTTCTTTGGGTTTGGAAAGAAGTGGAGCTCGTCCCATATACTCCTTCAACTGCTGGAAAGCTACTTCACACTGCTCGGTCCACTCGAAACTCTTTGCTTTCTTCAGAATGTCAAAGAAAGGGACACACTTGTCTGTCGCTTTCGAAATGAACCTACTCAATGCTGCGACCTGGCCATTGAGGCTCTGTACGTCCTTCACCCTGGTAGGCGACCTCATGTCAATCAGTGCTTTGATCTTCTCAGGGTTTGCTTCAATTCCCCTACTGTTGACCATGAAGCCCAGGAACTTCCCAGAAGCTACTCCAAATGCACATTTGAGCGGGTTTAACTTCATCTGAAAGCTCCTCAGAATTTGGAACATTTCTCTCAGGTCGCTAACATGGTCACCTATCTGCTTGGATTTCACCAGCATATCGTCCACATAGACCTCCATGGTTTTTCCAATTTGTTCTTTGAACATCATGTTCACCAAGCGTTGATAGGTCGCTCCAGCATTCTTCAAACCGAAGGGCATTACCTTGTAGCAATATAGCCCCCGATCAGTCATGAACGAGGTGTGCTCTTCGTCTTCGGGCTTCATTGGGATCTGGTTATATCCCGAATATGCATCCATGAAGCTCAGGAGCTCGTGGCCAGCTGTAGCATCCACGAGCTGATCTATCCTTGGCAGGGGAAAACTGTCTTTGGGACATGCTTTGTTTAGGTCGGTGAAGTCGATGCAAGTTCTCCACTTCCCGTTCTTCTTTTTCACCAGAACGGGGTTGGCGACCCAGGTCGGGTAGTAAGCTTCTCTGATGAACTTGTTAACCAGAAGCTTGTCCACCTCTTCCTTTAGTGCTAAGTATCGTTCCCCTGTCATTGCTCTTCTCTTCTGACGAACTGGCTTGAAATGAGGATCAATGTTCAGCCTGTGAGACATCACCTCTGGATCTATTCCCACCATGTCCTCATGATTCCATGCAAACACATCCAAGTTCGTCTTTAAGAAGTCAGCGAGCTGGATTCTCAGCTCCGGAGTTAATCCTCTTCCCAGCTTCAAGCATCGCTCAGGATCTACCTCGCTGACTGGTACATCTTCTAACTCCTCAATTGGACCGGTAACTTGGTCTGCATCTACCTCGCGAGGGTCCAGGTCGTGACTGACTCCCTTTTCAGTCATAGCTCGTGGCTCGCCTCCTGAGACCACGTTCACCTTCTTTCCTCTTACACCCATCTTCACAGCATCTTCATAGCAACGACGAGCTAGGTGTTGTTCTCCTCGAACACATCCGATGCCATTAGAAGTTGGGAACTTCACTATCAGAGTTCTGGTCGAAGTAACCATGTCCAACTCGTTCATAGCAGGTCTTCCAAGGACCACGTTATATGCTGATGGACAGTCGATTATCAAGAAATCTGTCAAGGTTGTTGCCTGACGACCTGTCTCCCCTAGAGTTAGTGGCAGCTTAATCTGCCCTACTGGTACCACAGCATCTCCAGTGAATCCGAATAAAGGCTCCGGGGATGGCCTCATTTGCTCTATTCGCAGCCCCATCTGGTCAAAACAGCTTCTATACAACACGTTCACCGAACTTCCGGTATCGATCATGATGCGCCTAACTTCCATATTGCTGATTTTAGCTCGTATAACCAGCGCGTCGTTATGAGGACAGATCACTCCTCTAGCATCTTCTTCTGTAAATACGATCTCGTCCGAGGTCGGCTTTGCTCTTTTGGTGGGTCCCTCCGACCCATTGAGTTGAAATGAATGATTCGCCTCTCGGACGTATCTCTCATGCGATCTGTTGGAATCACCTGCGATATGAGGGCCACCATAAATAGTAAAAATGGTTCTTACCGCAGGTTCCTGACCTTGCCCGGAAGCTCGTTGGGGCTGTTGCTGGTGTGTTGGCTGTTGCTGTTGAGGTCGTTGCTGGTGAGGTCGCTGGTCAGTAGGTCTTGCCACATATTCTCTCAAGCGACCTCGCTTGATCAATTTTTCAATAGCGTTTTTCAACGCCCAGCAATCTGAGGTACTGTGCCCGACCTCATTATGATAGGCACAGAATTTGTTCTGGTCTCTGTGCTGAATTGGAGCCCTTATAGGATTGGGCCTCCCAAAATCCTCCTTATTCCGCTCGGCAGCGTAAATCCTGTCCGGTGATGTCGTCAGGACGCTGTATCCTTCCTGGTGACCCCAACGCTGAGGTCGCTCATACCTTGGCTCTCTTCTCGCTCTTTTGGCGATCTGATTACTTGAGCCATTGTTCCTTCCTTCTTCATTCCGGCCATTGTTTCTCCTCTTTGGCTGGCTGGAACTGCCCGCTTCATTCTTCTGATTCTGCTTTTTCGGGCCGAAGGTTTCTTCCCACCTGATCTCTTTCGCAGCTCGCTCGTAGAATTCTCTCAGATCCTTTACTGGGGACTTGTAAATACTCTCATACAACTTTCCATCCTTTCGCAACCCAGCTGAGATCGCTGTTAGTATGCTTTCATCTGATGGATGCTTGACATTCGCGACCTCACGTCTAAACCTGGTGATGTATTCTTTTAACGACTCACCCTGACGCTGAAAAATGGTAGCTAGGTGGCAGGATGGAGTGAGCTGCCTTCTCAGTGCCCTGTATTGACCAACGAACTTCTGTTGGCATTGCTCCCAACTTCCTATGCTGCGAGCTGGGAGATTCTTGAACCACGTCCTCGGAATATCCCCCAATGTAGCGGGGAATACTCGGCACTTCACCATCGGACTTCCTGTCTGTAGGTCCATCTGAACGTTGAATGCGTCAAGATGGTCATATGGGTCACTGTCCCTATTGTACTGCTGAATGGTTGGCATCTTGAACCTTGGAGGGAGAGGCTGTGTCTCAATCTCCCTTGTGAATGGGGTCCTATCTCCGTAGAGCCCACGCTGCTCCGGAACTCCAGGTCGCGCTTCTAACTGCCGGACCCTTCAGAGGAGCTCCTCTACTTGGGGGTCTCGGAGTTCGTATCTCCTCCTGTGATCATGACTTGGAGCCGGATGTTCAGGGTCATATCTTTCATCTTCCTCGGATTGACCTTCATGACGATGGGATCTTACCTGCTGTCCGTCCACCTCATCGGCATAACGAGCTGCGGGTCGGACTCTGCCTTGACCAACTTCCATCCGCCTGTTTCCATCCTGGCTCGATCTTGCTACCAGGTTATCAGGACGTGCGACCTCCCTTTCGTGTTGAACAGGATGTCTTCCGGCCCTCGAACGCGCATTAGATGAGCGAGCCGAGTCTGCGGGTCGCGGGACTTCCCTTGCTAGCCTTTCAGGCCTTCGCGCCGGTTCAGGAGGTTGGGGCATTCCCAGTGGTGCCTGAACTTCCACCCTAGTCACGTTCTGAACCTGGGCCTGCACCAACATGTTGACGGCTTCTGTGAGCTGTCTAACCGTATCTTCCAACGCTTCTTGCCTCTGTAGCAACGCATTCTGCCCTTCGACCATTGGGGCAATTGGGACCGTTTGACGGTGAGGCAGAGGAGGGATGCCTGGTGCAGCCCCTAGTATCTGTCCTTGGGACGGGCCTGCTGCATGCGTGGTTGCGTCTTGCCCAGGTTGTAAGTTCTGCTGAGATTGATTCATGTGACTTTCCGCTTGGTCATCATCTCCAAGGAACCTGTTTGATCTTGTCTTTGCCATATCGTCAGAAGTTGATGAACTGAGATGAAAAAGATTGCAGTCTGGGGCCCTCCTTCTAGCGCCAAAAATGTCGACGTTGGAATTCAGTCGACGAGTAATCAATGCCCAATACCTGCAATCAATGCGAGAAAGCACGAATACCAAGGAAAGACAAAGACAGAAACAGATGATCAAACGAGGAACACGAAGATTTTACGTGGTTCAGCAATAATTGGCCTACGTCCACGACTGTCTGTCTCTTTAATTCTGCAGAGTGACAGTATATTATTGAATATTGTCCTTTGTTACAATGATCTTAATCCCTATTTATAGGGAAAGAGGTATTACAATTCTGGTTGTAGCAAATCAGGAAGAGAATCCTGAATTAATTATATTCCCTCAACAATTGGGAAAAATAAGGAAAAGAATTATGAATTAATTATACTTCCTAATATATTTAGATAATATCAGGAAATTACTATAATTATCTCAAGATAATGTTGATCTGAATTTGAATTTGAATTGATCTCCATATCTGATGAGGAAATCATGGTTTGACTGGGCAATTGCCATATTTGGAGAGAGAATCATGGTTGAACTTGGTAACTGCCTGTTCTGGAAGATATTGTACTTATTACGCGTCTGAGCGAGCTGATGTGTCTATGGCGGTCTTGAGCTTGAGCTCGCTGAGAGACGAGCTGCGCAAGCGACGAGCTACGACCTGGCTGTATTTATAGGTCTGTTGATGCCAGCTGGAAGATCCTCTAAGCAAACTGAAGAACTTGCTGGGCTTCAAAGTCAATACTGAGCCTCATCTGATGGGCTTTGACTGGGTTAACCCTTTTGGGCCTTCTTATCAGGTTTTGGATGGGCCTAAATTGGACTTTTACCAGCCCAATTAATGAATCCGAAAAATACATATAACAGTTTCCTTCTCTCTCATTCTCTATCTCCGATCGGAGATGATGGTGATGAAGATCGACAATGACGATGAAGCTACGATGATGACAATCCTTCTCTCTCTCTTTCTTTATCTCCACCATGGAGACCCAATGGTCTTCGCTATTGGAGACCTATGTGAAGACTACTTGGGTGTCCACAATGGAAACCTAAATGGGTCTTCACCGTGGAGACCCAGGTCTCTACCCTCAGAGCCTTCAATGGTGGAGACTTGGGTCACCGTGGTGGATACCCAATTTGGGTCTCCATCGTGGTCTTCAATGGTGAAAACTACTAGTCTTTTTTTTTTTTTAATTTTGAAGAGAAATTGATAGTGTTTACTAGTAGATGCTGATTGTGGAATGATGTTTGCTAATCATGGTGTTTGTTGATGGTGTTCTGGATAGTTTTATGGTGTTTGTGGGTGATGGATGGTGTTTGATGATGTTTTGCTGTTGATCATTGTGGTGGTAAATGTTGTTAGATGGTGTCGATGGTGTCAATGGTGTTCTAACTGGTGTTTGCTGGTGGAGATCCATTCCATCCATCTCTCTCTCTCTCTCTCTCTTTTTTTCTTTTTTTTTTTTATATAATTAACATTTTTTTAAAATTTTTTTCAATCTTTATTAAAATTTTGAAAATATTATTTTATTATTGTTATAGTTTTCAATAAAACATTTAGGGTTAAAATGGTGTTTTTAACTTTTATCACACTTTTTTATTAGACCATAACTTTTATAGTAAAATGGATAAAAATGAAATAATGGGTTATAATTGGATTGTTTTTTTTTTTTTTTTTTTGTATTCTCCCTTTAAAGAATGGAGAAATTTCAATTTTATCCTTATGTTTTGATTTTTTTTTTTAACTATATATTAAGAAACCATCCAAACCTCCTTAAATTATTATAAATAAACCAATTTAGTCATTCTTATCGGGATTTTGATGATCAAACTTATCAGGATAAGCAAAAAGACCATTATACCATTCATGAGCCTAAAAAATCACCTTATTGCCCCTCATGAAATAAAAGATTTTTTTTTTTGTTTTTGTTTTTGTTTTGAGAATTGGAATAGAAGAATTATAATATATTGTGATGAAAATACTCCCTAATTTAGTTTATAATTTTAAAAAATTAAAAAAAAAATTGAATAAAAAAAAAAAGATCAGTGACGACTTGGTGTAACTAGATCCTGACGATCTCGTATGAACATTTTTATTTATTTTTCTTTTTTTTTCTAAAGTTTGTTTTAATTACATTTGATCTCCACCTTATTTTAGTTTTCTTTTAAATTTTCTTTATGTTTAGTTTCATTTTATATCCACTGTTGGCATTAAGGATGATCAACAAAGATTTTTTTTTTTAATTTTTTATTTGTTAATTATTTTAAATTGTGAGCATACATATATTATTCTTTTAATGCTTAGTTGGAAATGTCAAAAGATTATTATTTTCATATCTTGGTTGAAATACTGTTAATTATTTTATAATAATTTTTATGTGTTAATGATTTTAATAATTTTAATGCATTATTTTTAAAAATAATATAAAGTATTGTTTTAATTATTTTTTATGTCAAGCAACATTGGCAATGATATTATGTAGATTTTCAATGGAGCAAAGTCTCTCATGTTTGAGAAAAGCTTCATATTTGATAAGTTTGTGGTGAAGTTCATCAAAACTGATGGCAATATCTCTGACACACACGACGGCCGCAAGCTATTTGAACTCAGGACCTATACTATTGAGAGTGTGAGTGATGAGATATTGGTTTGGCACTGATGCTTCAATTAAAGCCAATTCATCAGTGACATCACGAATTGTAGCAAGGCAGTCGATTATGGGTTATGAGCTGTGATTGGTAAGAGTGAGTTGTTATGCTTATCCCATAATTCTAGAAGAGGAGGGATTAGCTTAATTTTTTGCTAAATAATTCCAAATTTCTACAGATGTTTTGGACGAATGAACTACATCAACAACTTTAGAAGTAAGAGAGCCAATAATGCCAAGAAGAAGAAGTTTGTGTTATCTCATCCAGAGAGAGTAATTTGGATTCAAAGGATTCAAAACTGTTTTGTTATCAACTCCATTTTCTGAGGATGAACAAGACTTTGTTCCATCAATAAACCGAAGTAAATCATACTTATAGAAAAGTGTGTCAAACTGTTTTTTTTTTTTTTAAATTACTATGAATAATAGTTTGTAAGTGTTAATTTTAGAGGCAATTGGTTGGCAACATTTATAGAGATTAGATTCGTTGAGTTTGTAGATGCATTGGTGAAAAATAAGTTAAGGATCAAAGACTCATGAGAGTGTTTTGTGCCTTGATACCATATAAAATTTAAGAAAAGAATTGGTGGAAAGATATTATATTATGCAGTGTTACATAAAGTAATATTAGGTTTCCTAAATATTTTATCTAAATTCATACCCAAATGATATCACATGTGAATTGTCAAGATCTTATTAAATTATTGAGCAAAATACACAAAACCCCCCTAAGGTAAGACTTTAAAGACTCATAGTTAAAGTTTAGCTTTTATAACACAATGCCCCCAAGTTAACAGTCAACTATAGTTAAATCAAACGGTTGACTGAGTTTTGATTTGTAAAGATCAAAATACCCTTATTGTTTAAAATAATTTAAAATTATAATTTAAAATATTATTAAAATAAAATAATAAATCAATAAAAATAATTAAAACATCTCTCTCTCTCTCTCTCTCTCCACCAGAGACCTTGACCAGCCTCTTCTTCTTCTTCTTCTTCTTCTTCTTCTTTTCTGAACCAGCGACATCTGGGTTCGACGAACCCAGATCTGGGCTCGTCTGGGTTCGTCGAACCCAGACGGGTTCGTCGAACCCTGACGAACCCAGACGGGTTTGTCTGGGTTCGACGAACCCAGACGGGTTCGTCTGGGTTCGTTGAACCCAGATTTGGGTTCGTCGAACCCAGAACCCTTCTGGGTTCGTCGAAACCAGAGGCATTCTGGGTTCGACAAACCCAGACGAGCTTCTGGGTTCGTCGAATCCAGAGTGCCTCTGGGTTCGACGAACCCAGACGGGTTCTGGACCCAGATCTGGACTCGTCTGGGTTCGTCGAACCCAGAGATGTCTGGATTTATTGATGATTTTTTTGGTGATGATTCTTGTGTTTATGTTTGAGTTTGATTTGTTGTTGTTGATGATGATGATTCTGAGATAGTTTGAGTTTGGTTTTCAAGTAGAGTTGATGATGGTGATTCTGAGATGAAGTTGATGATGATGATGATGATTCTGAGTTTCTTTTGTTTAGTTTGGAAACCAGAATCCAGACATCATCTGGGACCAGATGATGTTCATGGGAACCCAAAAAGTTATGGGTTTCCAGTTTTTTTTTTTTAATTTTTTTTAATTTATTATAGGGATATTGAATAATTAAAAAAAAATATATTTTTAATTTTTATAAATAAAATAAATTTATAAATGACGAAATTACCATTGGTCAACTAAACATTGACTAACAGACGTTAATGACTTGGGGGCATTGTGTTATAAAAGCCAAACTTTGACTATGAATCTTTAAAGTCTTACCTCAGGGGGGTTTTGTGTATTTTGCTCTTAAATTATTACATCATCTCATGATTTATAAGATGTTGATAACTCACATGTCATATTATTTAGTTATGAATTTGGGTAAAATATTTAGAAGATTTAGTATTACTCATTTTACATATATACATATACAAACAAAGTTGTAAAGTAAATAAATAAACTAATATTTATGTTTAAGGACATATATTGAGGAGTAAATCATACACAGTAAATTACTTCTACAATTAAGAATTAACGTTTCACTTCTCTTGATTTATGAGAGAGATTGATTTTTATTTTGTCTATTATTAACATTTGACATTTCTTGATTTATGGAAGGGATTGATTTTTTCCTATTACATACAAAATTTGACAATGTCTATCGGGAGTTCGAATTTGAGGTCTAATTATGTTAGGTCATTATGAAATAGATCATATGAAAATATTGAGAGCGAACATTGTTTGACAAGTAGATGCCTCGGCCCCATAAAAATTAATCCTTAATTATTGGATGGAACATCTTGCCAAATTGTTTTGAGACGACGTTGAAAGTTTCTTTGTATAAGACTAATAATGATAAATGCATATAGAATTTGAAAAGAGTACTTAAAAATAAAGGATAATGGAAAAGGGTGTCAATTAAATGGGTTTACGGTTTGGCTCAATTTAAGATGACCTATTAAGTTCTCACTCAACCAGCACGATCTGATTAACTAATTGGATTAGACTCTTCAAATTTAACATGAGATATTTATTAAACATGGCATGACATGATCCAATTAACCCTTAACCCTTTTATTATACCCTTTGTGTTGGCTTTTAACTCTATTAACCCAATTAACCTTGATCTGCACCAACCTATTTAAATGTTTATTACATGAGAGTTAAATCTAACCAAATTTATTAAAATTAAACTCAATCCAACTATTTTAACCACAATAAACTAAAAGTTGTTTAATCAACCATTTTAATCTATATAATCCACACCACAAAATAAAAAGTGTCTTTATATACTAACATGTAACTAAACATGTATTCTCTTATAAATATACCTCTAACAATTGTATCAACTCACAAGTCCATTAACTAAACTCGATACAATTAGTGTAATAAACAGGTTGATCTAATTATCAATCTAGATCCGATTATTTGTACTGAGTCCATATCGGGTTCAAGTGTCACATTTCAAATTGTCATCCCTACTGGAGATGGTGCTATTGGTCTTTATTATTATTATTATTTTTTTACATTTTTTATTTCTATACTTACACAGGACTATAAAATTTTTATAAACCTCTCATTAGAATACTTGTATGTGTTATCTTAGGTGCAACTGCCCCCTATTATTTTGTGATGCATGATTGAAAGAGTGTCTAACTAAATCCAATTGGAAACTCTCTTATGATGATATATATATATATATATATATATATAGATAAACACAGTAGATATCCACATCACACCCTTAGTTGTCGCCCTCCTGTCCATTCTTACCTACTTAAATTAAATATTATTGTTTAATCTTCTATTCATCGATAAGATTCATCAATCATCTACCTTCAAAACTCCAACTACAATAACTAAAATAAAATAAAAAGAAAAAGACATAACCAAATGTTAACAACTCTTTACATAGATATATTGTTTAAATTAGAACAATAATGTTAATCACATGATCACAAATGATTAAATAGTTTAAAAGGTTTACGAGACTCGTATATATTTTATTTTCATTCAAATATCAAATTATATCTATAAATAGATATAAATTCTAATGACTCACAATAAAAATGTATAATTTTTTCTTTATGCGATATACAATACTTAACTAGTGTTTGCATATAAACAAAAATATATACATTTGCAAATGATAATTTCTACCAACCTTCTCTGATTAGGAGGTTTTGACTTTAATTTCATGGAGTTAACCAACCGGAATTCTTTTAATCTAGGCTATAAATTCAATTGTCTAGGTCGCGGAAACAATTAATTGTTTTGGTCTAGGTCAAAAGCTTAGTTGGACAAAATCAAACCCAAGGTCTTGGTACAGATATATTTTTTTCAAAAAATTTACTATAAATGATGTAATTATAAAGAGTAATGTAAGATTGTCCAAATATTTTATCAAAATTCATACCCAAATAATATGATATATGAATTGTCAATATCTTATAAGTTATAACTCATGAAATGATGTAATTAATAATAAAAAGTTGACAACTCATATACTATATTATTTGGATATGAATTTAGATAAAAAAATTTGGGAATCCAAGTATTACTCAATTATAAATTGTATGTCACATGATCATATCCTCTGCATTCAAAATTTAAACAATGGCAACTCGTAATTTTATAAAAAAAGGATGGCATTCATGTACACACATGCTTGCATAACACCCGTATTGACCAGCAGCCAAAACACCATTCTCTTTCTCCTTCCCTCCCATCCTCAGATACATCGCGCATATATATATATAATATCCTTCACGGAGAAACCAAAGAGGATGGAGGAGAGAGAAATGAAAACGAGATAAAATCTTTAAAGAAAGAAAGAAAAAAAAAAGACATGGGTTGCTTTAGTTTCTCTCCTTCAAAAACATTAGCACCCAGCTTCTTCTTTGTCTCTATCGTTGTCTATTTGTTTTGTATAACAAACATTGCAGAAGCATTCAACTTCACCACCATCTCTTTCGATGAAGGCTTCTCTCATCTCTTCGGCGACGGCAACCTCGTCCGCTCCCCCGACGGCCGCAACGCCCGTCTCCTCCTCGACCGTTACACCGGTAATTAAGTTCATTACATCAATATTTATATTATATTATAAATGTTTTATCCTTTTTTTGAAAGCTTAAATGTTAATGAAATTTAACCATATATATATTCATGCTATATATAAAATCTTCAGGGTCTGGTTTCATATCATCAAGCTTGTATAATCACGGATTCTTCAGTGCCATGATCAAGTTGCCTGCCGACTATACAGCAGGGATTTGTGTTGCCTTTTACGTATGCCTTTCTTGGTTTAAGTCTCTTTAAATTTTTTAAGAGGCCTATTAAGTTTCCATTTACGTTTTCTTTAATTAATTAATGGACCATCAAAAGAAAACGTTGATCATGAAGAATAAATGATGATGATTGTCGCTTGTATTAAACGCAGACATCAAATGCTGATGTGTTCGAGAAAACGCACGACGAATTGGACTTTGAGTTTCTGGGTAACGTCGCAGGGAAGCCATGGAGATTTCAGACAAATTTCTACGGGAATGGAAGCACCAGCCGAGGTAGGGAAGAGCGGTACCGACTTTGGTTCGATCCCAGCAAGGAGTTTCACAGATACAGCATACTTTGGACCTCCAGAAACATCATGTGAGTTGTTTTTTCCTTTTATTTATTTACTTAAAATATTACGTTCTTTAATTCTCCAATTTTACTGCTTTATACTTCTTCTATATTTATGTGTATACCTGTGTACTAACTTATATATATATATATATATGTTTAGATGCATACAATTAAAGTTTTTGTGAAAAAAATATTTAAAAATTAAAAGCTCTATATGTACAGTAAGTGAATATGTATTTGCATTTTTATGCAATGTTTGACCCCGACAAGAGAGAGAATAAAGGTTGGCTTTGCGTGTGGTTTTGTTGATAAAATCATACAAGTAGTGGACCAAGGATTGCCTAATAAATATTAGGTTTAGGCTGCTTTCTAGGCCATTTATTTTGCCTAAAAGCCAGCCGAAATTTCTCTTCAATTCTACTTTTCTAGAAGTACCATTTTTGAAATGTTTTCTTTAATCAATTTTTTTTAAATTCTCCTCAATGTTTTTATCCATTACGGCAACTTTGACAAAATTTGACGAATAATTTTCTAATGTGACCAGAGAGATTTAAATGTGTTCTTCTCGTTTTATTTGTCCCTCTCTCTCTCTCTCTCTATATATATATATATATATATAACTATTCAAAATCATTTATTACATTCTCTTTTCTATTCAATTCAAATATAATACATGATTTTAATTATTGATCATAATAATTTAAAAGTTAGGATACACTAATCATAAAATTATTATTATTATTATGTGGCATAGTTCAAACATTATTTGAGATATGGTAAAAATTTTATCATATATATATTTATCGATATATCTTGAGAGTTTTTCATTTATATTGTGAGAGTAGATGTTTCTTGACAAGTCTTTCATGATATTGCTGAATATTAATTTTAAAATTGTGCATATAACATTTAATATAAATGAGTTTAACTATACTATTGGATAAAATTATTTATCAGTAACAACCCTTAGATATTCTTAAGAGAAAATCTCAAAAAACTCTTGACTTTTAATAGATTATTCATTTTTTCCCATATGATTTTATTTTTATCCAAAATACCGTTTGACTTTTGAATAAACACCCAAATACCTTTTGGAGATGTACAAAAGGATGATAATGCCCTTATCGATCACAAATTTTGTTAGATTGATATTATTGACTGTTTGACTCTAGTGGTAAAAATGAAAATTCAATGAAAATATTAATTAAAATATAAAAAATCAAAATAAATAATATTCAATATAAAATTATAAAAAAGTATTTTTATTTAAAAATAAAAAATAATATATAAGAAAAAAAAATCCTCTTAATTTATCTCTTTCTCTCTAGTCTCTTCTCTCTCTCTCTCTCTCCTTTTTTCCCATTCTCTTTTCATTTCTGACCGGATTCACAGGTGGATCAACGGTGGCGGCATGGTGAGTTCGACTGCAAAATAGTTGGAGACCTGAACTGGGTCTCTAGAGATAGAGATCCAGTTATGGGAGACCAATTAGTAGGTCTCCACACCTAGGTCGGGGCTCTCCATCTTGAAGACCTGAATTGGATCTTCTACGATGAAGACCCAATTCGAGTCTCCATCATGTGGGTCTCCACCATAGGAAACCAAACCTGGTCTCCATCACCAGAGGCTCGGTTCCGGTTTTCACCATAGAAGACCAGGTTGGTCTCCCATGGTGGCGACCAAATGATGGGAGACTAGATTGGTCTCCTATGGTTGAGACCCAACGATGGAGACTCGGATTGGGTTTCCTTTGTTGGAGACGTAGTTCGGGTCTCCAATGGTGGAATCTATCTGCACGGTAGAGACTTGGATTCCACCACCGAAAACCTTTTTGTTGTTTGATTTTTTTTTTTTTTTGGGTTATTGATTGAATTTTTTATTTTGATGTTGTGTGCTAATGATTGATAATTGTGGGAGATTGATAATGAGAAATCTAGGTTGATAGATGTTGAAAGTTTATGATGATGATGCTGGAGTAATGATTGGTGGAGATCCATATTTGGATGGTTGGAGATTTGGATTCCATTGTTTTTTTTATTATTTATTATTTTTTATATTTATTAATTTTAACTTTTAAATAAATATTTGAGGGGTAAAAATGTCTTTTTATTTGTTCTTTAATTTTTGGTTAAGTTTATAACAGAAGAGAATTTTAGATAAAAATGAAATCATATGAGAGAAAATGGATAATCTATTAAAAGACAGTAGATTTTTTTAGGATTTTTTCTATTATTAATAACAACTCTTGAATATTTTTTAATAAGTTAGTTAAATCCTAAATAATATAGAAAGTTGCACATTATCATTTCATGACTAAGTGTAGGTCAAATCCTAAGTAGTATAGAAAGTTGCACATCATCATCTCATAAGTCATAATTAAGTTGATTAGTACACGAGCAAGGAGTTCCATTATGAGAGATAACTAACCATCAGGCTTTGTAGATTTTCAATTATATTTTAATGATAGTAAAAAAATTTAAAAATTACATATTTATTAATATGTAAAATGTTAATTTTGATTTAAAAACAGATTTTACATAGATGAAGTTCCAATAAGGGAAGTGATACGCAACGAAGAAATGGGAGGAGACTACCCATCAAAGCCAATGGCATTGTACGCCACCATTTGGGACGCCTCGAATTGGGCGACCTCTGGTGGCAGATTCAAAGCCAATTACAAATATGCTCCATTCGTCTCTGACTACAAAGACCTTGTTCTGGAGGGCTGCCCCGTCGATCCCATCCAAGAATTCCCGTTTTACCCTTGCTACGAGAGCGACTCTAGACTCGCCAACAAAGACTACTCTGCCATCACTCCCTCCCGCCGCACTGCCATGCGCAGGTTCCGCCAGCGCTACATGTATTATTCTTATTGCTATGACACCGCTCGCTACCCCGTTCCGCTACCCGAATGCGTCATTGATCCTAACGAGCAGCGCCGCTTCAAGGACACCGGCAGATTGAAATTTGGAGGCAGTCATAGGTCCCAGAAACGTCGCTCTCGCCGTCACTCCAGCCGCAATCCAGTTGAAGCTTCCATACCTGAGGAGGATCCTGATACATGATGATTCGATTTTACCTGTACATTAAAAGATAATTGTTAGACGGTCTTTGGTTCTTCATTTTTTTGCGTTTCTTTTTTCATATTTCTAAATTTAGTTTATTGTATTTAATGATAGCTCAAATATTTGTACGGTGTGGAGGGAGTAAATTTGTATTGTGAATATAAAACAAGAGAAAATTAAAATTGTATCTTTTGGTATTTATACAAGAAAAAATAATGTTGAACTTCAAAGAGTTCAGTCAGTCCACAATCTTATCTAGTTTTTCTTATTATTTTAATGTTATTAAATTATAATTGAAAATCTATTTACATTAATTGTCACAAGCCTATCCAAGTGTACCAAGAATACGGCGAGAAAATTCCTATATATGCTATTAAATAGTAAATATATATAATGAAACTCAAAATTTAAATTTAAATTAAATTAAAAAATTAACTAACTACTTGAATTATTAATTTAACGTGCCTTTTGACCTATTTTATTGTAAATAGTTCAAATTACTCGTCTTTTATTTGCTCAAAATGAACAATTTGAAACAACTATTATATAATGAAACTAAAGGGTGTGCATATATATATAAAATTCGTAACATTTTTGACACGGTTTATATACATTTATGGAGTTTTATAAACATTGTGTACTCATAAAACAATGTTGTTTTCTCGCATAACAATTTAATTTTGTGCGAATAATTACAAGGCCCCTACATTTTAGTAACAAGATATTGAGATTGAGTCTGGATTTCGTCTAATTTTTGTCTTAAAAATTTGTTGCGAAATTCATAAATTTGTAACACAAAACTTATCACAATTAGCAAAATGTAAAATATTGTTACGTATTTCATATCTAAATGTGTTTTAATTGAAATGTGTTGTATGAACAAGATTCTTGAGTCTTATGTGCTTATGTAAGGAAATAAAAAAATAAGGCAGTCTGAAAGTGTATGTTTATGTAAAGATAAAACCATCTCCAGGTCCTCCTTCATTATACTTCCAAGGCACACAAGTTTTTCAAATTTCTAATATAGACCACTCTCAAAGTTCAAGTCTTCTACGTGTTTATCAAATATGGCTCATAACAACTCGATAAGAAACTACCATCTTCCTCGGCCAGTATGCCGAACCTTTGTTCCACCTCGAGGCACCTCTAGGTCCCAAGTGGTGTCGTATAATATGCTGACACAAGCTTATGCAACACAAACATACTTTTTACTACTCGCCATGGCGTTGCCTTCGAGAGGAATATCGATCGAAAGCGACACTGATTTCTAATGAACTCAAGGCCGACATATTATGCTTGCAAGAAGTAGACGATTTTGACTTTTACAACATGGAACGGGTGACCATGGGATATTCCGCTATGCACGAGCAGAGACCAAGTGGATATCCTGACGGTTATGCAATTTTTCACAAGAAAAAAGTGGCAGAGTTGTCGACTGTGGATACAATCTCCTTCAATGATTTGGTAAAATCTTACCATAACGATTGTTGTATGCATCAAAACAATGTAGGGAGTTCGAAGACCTTCAGACTAAAAGGTGGACCGATTAATAACATCATAATTATGGCCAATTCACATCTGTTTTGGGACCCGATTATGTTGATGTAAAGATGACGCAAGCTAAGTACATGGTATAACGTGTGGGTGAATTTGAGCAGTGGTGGCAAAAGAATATGCGTCTCCATAGCCACTAGTCATTGCAATCGAAGACTTTAATTCGAAACCAGATAGTGTAGTATACGACTATCTGACTAAGGTCGAGGATCTTATGATGTTATCCAACGTGTATGCCTTCACTAGAGGAAGTGAACCTTTATTTACTAAGTGTAAAAATGACTTTAATGCAACACTGAATTACATATTCTTCACTCCTACCCAGTATATAGAACCAGTTAATGTTCTTGACCTACTGAAATCTACAGAGGCGCGTGATGTCGCTAGAGCATTGCCTAATTACCACCATCCTAGTTAATCTACCAATAGGAGTAGAATTTGAATTAACCAACAACTAAAATATTTTGTTATAATTACAATCTCGTTTGTATTTATTAACTTCCTACAATATTTTTATATTCAATGTTATACATCTTCTCTTTTGTATTTATTCACTTACTAGCTCATATTCAATGTTATATATCTTCAAATTAGGGGTTAATTTTATGCGTTGTTTCAATCACATAACAGTTTATTGGGTCAGTTGTATTATATATTTGATTCCATTTTGGGTTAAATGATTACATTTGTAAATGTGTGATCACAACCTTAATTAATATGAATTTATTGTAGTGGAAATTGTAAAAAATACCCATTTAAAAAGGGTAAAATTTGTTTTTACCCAATATTTTAAAAAAATTGTTTTTAACCCCTCAAACAAATATATTGCTTGGTATACCCAAATTGTCCAAAATACCCCTGGACATTTTTACAAAAAAACCCTGAACAGTTTAAAATTTACGAAAAACCGAATGGTGAAATTACGATTAAGTCCCCCCATATATATACGTCAAAACCGATGGACTACAGCCATAGTCCATCGATTTCTCACTCAAAACCAACCGGTTTTTGTGGAACCCAAACCCGATCGCGACCCGATCTTCCCCGCGACTTTTCCGGCCATTACCTCGACGTTTTCGACCTTCCCCGAGCAGCTCCTACCGCCGACGAACCTGCAGAAAGTGTGAAGGTTAGATTTTGATATGTTTGTTGTATGTTTTCATTAAGATTTGGGATTTTGAGATGTTTTGTTGTGTTATGGATGTTAGTTTAGGATGATTAGGTTTAGAATAGGTTGGATTTAGTGTGTTTGGTCGTGTTTGTGTTGAAAATGACCGATTCCGACGAGAGAAGAGTTGTCGGGATCGGATCGGTTTTTGAGATCGGTTTTCCACCATCGGTTATTCATTTCGGTTTTTCACGATCGGTTTTCCAGAATCGGTTATTCATTTCGGTTTTCCACGATCGGTTTTTCATTATCGATTTTCGAGATGCAAAACCGATCGTGGAAAACCGATTACGGATAACCGATCGTGGAAAACCGAAATGAATAACCGATGGTGGAAAACTGAAGTGGAAAACCGATCTCAAAAACCGATCGTGGAAAACCGATTAAAACTAAAAAACCGATGGATTTCATTAACCGGTTTTTCAGATGCCTTCAAAAACCGATTCAGTTCAAAAACTGATTCTGCTACTGATGATTTCTTTGCTGTTTTTCTTTCCTACAGATGGATTTCGACTATAAATATAGTTCACACACAATTGACAGACATACGAGCGGGAACACACACATTGGTCAAAGATTGGTTAATAAGATAATTACCGTTATTAATAGAAGAAAGCTATACGATCGGTTCATAGCAGAATGTCCGTTCGGACATATTTTGAGGGTAACTAATCATACGGCTGCTGGTTCTGTGATTTTGTGGGTGCTTGCTAGAGAGATAAATGTAGCGGATGCACGCTGTGATGAGAGGTGGTTTGAAATTGGTGAGAGAAGCTATAGGTTTGGGAAACAAGAGTTTCTATTGGTGACCGGACTTCCTTTTGGGGGCATTGACCGTAAAATCTTCAAAATAGCTCCAAATGATCCAAACGGTCTCCTAGGGTGAATGTTTAATGGAGTGTCGCCGGAGGTGAGGGAGTTGGTCACATTTCTTGAGGCAAGAAGTGATAGAGGGGAGGGAGACCGTGCAGGGCAGGATCCGATAGATGATGAAGATCTTTTAAAGTTGGTGAATGTAGGGATTGCTTTCCATCTCTTTATGGGATTGGATGATAGAACTAGCATTTATCCATTTATGTGGGTCCTCATTGAGAGTACAGAGAGATGGAAGACATTCCCTTGGGGCACATTATGCTATAGTGTCTTGTTACACTGTTTCGACAAGACACTTAATGAAGAGCGGGTCAGAAATCCACCAAAGACCATTAATATTTATGGCTATGTGTTAGCATTTCAGGTACGACAAGGCACTTTCAATATTTATTGCTTCTTTCTATTACATTAACTATATATGGTTATATGTATGTTTTAATCAATTTTGCATTATATATTATCTGACCATTACTAACTATATGTATGTTTTTTGTTTAATCATTGTTACATTATAGTGGTGGTTAGTGGAGTTGTTCCCAGTGTTACGGGAGAAGATATCAAAAAAGACCCGAAACCCGGAAAGCGATCTACCAAGATGTATGAGACGATCACTGAAGAGAACACCCACAAATATACACAGCCTAAATGATTTCTTCTCCGTAAGCGGCAAACATAACCTAAATTTGTGTCAATTATTTGTTTGTTATAACTATCGTTATTTATATTAAGTATATAATTGTAGTATAACTAAATATATTGATATAATGCAGATAGTTGGCATTCAGCAAACCTTGGGGCCTACTGACGCCGAGAGGGAGATGGATTATTGGAAATCGTTTAATCCGAATCATATAGTTCATGATGAAGTACATAAATATGGCGGCGGGGGGAGTGATGATGATGATGATGATGATGACGATGATGATGACCATGATGATAGTGTAGGGGATGAGGTTGAGATAGAGGTTGATGATGAGGTGGAGGGAGAGGATGATGATGAGGAGATGGAGGGAGAGGATGATGCTGAGGAGGTGAAGGGAGAGGATGATGATGAGGTGGAGGGTGACGATCAGCCACTTAAAGACGTTCGAAGCATGCAATCTGAATCAGAGGATACCTTATCAGAGTTGCGGACAAAGAAGGCACATGATGTACAGCACGTAGATTATGAGGTACAAATATTCTATTTATATAATAAAATTATTCAATAAATTTCAATTGTAGTAAATGCAAAAGATGTGGACATGTTATGTAGTAGTACGGAGTGTGAAAAAGAGACGGAGTCTCTAAATATGATAGACGAAGTGTAATTTGTTTAAATATGCAGGTTGTATTTTCTTGGATACTCAAAAAACAGGGGAGATTCTGTCAATTTTTTTTTTAAAATTAAGGGTAGTATGTAAAACGATATATATTTATGATTTTATGAAACAGGTGAAGCGGTTGTTTGAGTTTATTGTGGATTTACAGAAGACAACCCATAAGAAGTTAAGTAAAATGGATATGAGGCAAAAGACAACCTTTCAGATGGTAAGGGAGATAGATAGTAGGCTGAGACGGGTGGAAGAGCATTTACATATTCCTAGGCCTCCGATTGCTAGGCATGATCCAGACGACGACGATGACGATGATGATGGTGGGAGTTTTCACATGTATTACCCATCACACACCACCACCACATCAGGACGAGGGTGTCCGTCAGTCGCCTATTGATGTAGGCCAGTCAGCTATCCATGAGGAGGAGGAGGGTGATCATCAGCCACCTCAGCAGTCACCCCATCAAGAGGAGGAGCAGGGTGACCGTAGCCACCTCATCGATCACCCCATCAAGAGGAGGAGCAGGGTGAGCAGCAGTCACCTCATCGGTCACCCCAGCAGGAGGAGGAGCAGGGTGACCAGTAGCCACCTCATCGGTCACCCTATCAGGAGGAGGAGCAGGGTGACCAGCAGCCACCTCATCGGTCACCCCAGCAGGAGGAGGAGCAGGGTGACCAGCAGCCACCTCAACAGTCACCCCAGCAGGAGGAGAAGCAGGGTGACCAGCAGCCACCTCAGCAGTCACCCCAGCAGGAGGAGGAGCAGAGTGACCAGCAACCACCTCATCGGTCACCCCATCAGGAGGAGGAGCAAGGTGACCAGCAGCCACCTCAGCAGTCACCCCAGCAGGAGGAGGAGCAAGGTGACCAGCAGCCACCTCAGCAGTCACCCCAGCAGGAGGAGGAGCAGGGTGACCACTTCCATACGGACTTAGGAGGTGTATCTGCTGCAGACACTGAGCGTGAGCATGACCAGGTAGACTTTGTATCCCTATTGTGTTGCATTCTGAAAGATAATTGTTATTATTAATATTATACATGTTTTTAATTTACTTACAATTGCAGGATGAAAACATGCACGAACGAGGCAAACGAAAGACAAAGCCAGCAGCACCTCTACGGACACCGTACACGGATCCGGGGCCAGCGAAAAAGAAAAAGAAAGTGGTCCAACAGCAGGAGGAGGAGGTGGTAGAGTCTATAGACCCCGTAGAAATGGTCTATAATGAATATAAAGCGGTAACCACATTGGATCTCAGGTATATTTAAACAAAAAAAAACGTTTCTAATTTCTGTATCCTTATTGGTAATGTAAGAAAATATATAATAATGTTTAATACTTTTTTTTTGAATTGTAGGCGTTCGATTGATCGTTGTGGGTGGTCTGTGATACCAACCACATTGGTCACACTCGAGGATGTGGACAACTGGTTGACTAATGAGCACATCGATTCTTATTTGATGTGCCTAAGAAAAAAAGGGTGGAATGAGATGGCAGATCGTAAATACACTGTCCATGGCACTTCTTTGTTTGTAAGTATTTACATTTAAGTTAGTTATGCATTTATAATTTCATATTACGGTCGGTTGATTGGTAGTAACATGTTTAATTTTTATCATGCAGGCAATGATGACAGCGCATTATAGCCTACATTACGTCCGCAAACAAAGAACATTTGATCCAGTTACAGTTGATGTACCCTCAGAGTGGCTTGCGTACGGTCGTGGGCATATAGACGCAGCAGTCCCGTGGTGGCGGGTTGATAGTGTAAGTGTAGTTCGAATGTTAATATTTATTATATGATTATCCCTTCTAGTCCTATAGTACTAACGTTTTGAAATGCAGGTGTTGCTACCGTGTAGCTTGAATCAACAACACTGGGTTCTTTGTGAGGTGCGCATTAGAGAGCAAAGAATCATAATGTATGATCCCTTGGCAAATGTTGACATAGCCTATCGACGAGAGCCACTTGAGCCGCTGGTATGTTTGATGCCTATTTTGTTGCGGTTCGTGGGATTTTACGAGGAGACACAGGTAGATATGCCACCCGTGGATGTCCGGTGGAAAGTTCAGCGTCTTGGACGATCAATTGTGTCCCAGCAACCTGATAGGTGAGTAAGTTTATAGGTTAATTAATATATATATATATATTAATGATATTTAATTATCTTTATGTTAATATATTAACATAAACATAAATTAATATAATTATCTTAATATTATAATGTTAATATAATTATCTTAATGTATATAGTTTAACACTAATATAATTATATATTATATGTTATGATTAACATTAATATATAATTATAGCTTAATTATTATACATAGTTTATATATTATGATATTTAATTATGTTAATATTATAATGTTAATATAATTATCTTAATGTATATAGTTTAACATTAATATAATTATATATTATATGTTATGATTAACATTAATATATAATTATAGCTTAATTATTATACATAGTTTATATATTATGATATTTAATTATGTTAATGTTAATATATGTTTATATTATTATCTTAATGTATATAGTTTATATATTATGATATATACAGGACAAGCTACGAAACATGTGGCTATGTACGTGCGCGACCTTGTGCAACGGAGAACGAATACATGGAAATCAAGAAAATGTGAGACCGTTGCAGATGCCATTGCACTGAGGGCCGAGATGGCCAGAGACATATATATGTGCTCAAAGCCGATATATAAAGTTAATAAATTTGGAAAATGGTTTGTAGACTCTGATGGAGAAATTGTATATAAATAAATTTAATTATTCTTTTATTATTACTCATTATTTATTTGATGGTATTGCATTCTATATTTTCCAATTGCCAACAAATCATTATAATTAAACATTATAGTTAATAATATAATGTTAATATATAATGTTAATATAATATTAATATACTGTTAATCTAATGTTAATAAATAATATTAATAATAATGTTAATCTAATATTAATATAATGTTAATCTAATGTTAATATATAATGTTAATATAATGTAAATATTATATTAATCTAATGTTAATAATATATGTTAATCTAATGTTAATATATTAATTTATGTTAATATATGTTAATAATATAATGTTAATCTAATGTTAATATAATGTTAATATAATATTATATTAACATTAGATTAATATTATGTTAATATAATGTTAATAATCTAATGTTAATAATATAATGATAATCTAATGTTAATATTATATTAATCTAATGTTAATAATATAATGTTAATATAATGTTAATATAATGTTAATATAATATTAATATATATGTTAATCTAATGTTAATATAATGTTAATATAATGTTAATATATGTTAATATTAATATATAATATATGTTAATATAATGTTAATATAATGTTAATAATCTAATGTTAATAATATAATGATAATCTAATGTTAATATAATGTTAATATATATTAATCTAATGTTAATATATAATGTTAATCTAATGTTAATAATATAATAATATAATGTTAATATAATGTTAATAATATTATTTAACATTATTAATATTATGTTAATATAATGTTAATAATCTAATGTTAATAATATAATTATAATCTAATGTTAATATAATGTTAATATTATATTAATCTAATGTTAATATATAATTAATGTTAATCTAATGTTAATATAATGTTAATATAATATTAATGTTAATATAATGTTAATTTAATATTAATCTAATGTTAATATAATGTTAATAATATAATGTAATCTAATGTTAATATAATGTTAATATATATTAATATAATGTTAATATTAATGTTAATATAATGTTAATAATATATTGTTAATATAATGTTAATATAATATTATGTTAATATAATGTTAATCTAATATATCTAATGTAATCTAATGTTAATAATATATGTTAACATTAACCTTAATATTATATTAACATTATACTAATATATTAACATTAGATTAACATTATATTATTATATTAACATTAGATTAATATAATGTTAACATTAACCTTAATATTATATTAACATTATATTAATATATTAACATTAGATTAAATATTATTATTATTATATTAACATTAGATTAACATTATATTATTATATTAACATTAGATTAATATTATGTTAACATTAATCTTAATATTATATTAACATTATATTAATTAACATTAGATTAATATTATATTATTATATTAATATATTAACATTAGATTATTAACATTAGATTAACATTATATTATTATATTAATATATTAACATTATATTAACATTAGATTAACATTATATTAACATTAACCTTAATATAACATTATATTAACTTAGATTATATTAATATAATGTTATATTATTAAGGTTAATGTGAATATAATGTTATATTAATGAATATATTAATATAATGTTAATAATATTAATATAATAATATCTACATTTGTATTATATATATTATTAATATTACATCCATATAAGTTATAAGCCATATTAGGATTATAGTTATAATAATTGTAAAATGATATGAAAAATATTAACCATATTAATATGATATATTATAGTAAAGGTATATTTATTAATTATTACTAATATTATATGAATATTAATAAATGATAAAATTAATATTTAATGATTTTAAAATAATGATATAGTTTGTAATAAAATTATACGCTCCCTAATCTATATAATATATTTAAATATAACGATTTATATAAATAATTCATGTAAAAGAAATAAAATGAACATACAAATAGAAATAAAATCAACCCAAGTAAAAACCGATTTTTAGGAGTACATGAAAAACCGATACCGGTTTTTGAAGACCCCTTAAAAACCGATCCACACTTGGCGTGCTGGAACAAGTGGTGGCAGTGGATCGGTATTTGAGGATGCATGGAAAACCGATACCGGTTTTTCAGAGTTACTCAAAAACCGATCGACATACCTCTACGTTGGGGAAACGAAAGACAACTTGATCGGTTTTTCAACATATCTGGAAAACCGGTATCGGTTTTCTAGGCCCCGTGAAAAACCGATTTTAATGGTTCCGAGATGATATGAAATGAGCCAAAAACAGTACACATAGAATAATAATTTATACAACTGTATTAATACATAATTGAGTAATTAATATAAAAACGTTTACATAAAACATGCATAAACAAAATGTCAATCAATTGCTAATCATCATTTCCGTCAGTAGCCATTTGTGGATCGGGAGTAGGAAACCGTAATACACATCGACGTTGGTTGTGTCCAGTCTCATGACACAAGCGACATCTTCGAGAACGTGGCTCATTTTCAGTAGCATTTGAACTCGTTCCAACATCCGCATCCACTTCTGCGCTTGTCCCTTCACTGATAGAAGTTGGGGGGTTAGGGCAACGAAGATGGTTGTGTCCCCTTTGACCACATCTTCCACACTTTTTTCGACGAGGATCTTCCCCAGCTGAAGGAATTCGAACCTCCTTTGGCCTACCTGCTTGTCTTTTACCTTTCGGTGGTAATACAACCATACTTCTAACTTCCGCTGAAACATTCCAACTGGCCAATTTAGGGACGGGATTAATCGGACGTGCATATGCAGCTTTTAGCCACTCCACGCTATAGTACTGACTGCAAAGTGTATCACAACTGACGCCCTTGAACCTGACATGTATCAACAATTTAAGTGTTATGCTATGACATGAAATACTAAAAAAAACAATGTATAATTACCATACCTGGCCACAGCACATGCATGAACACATGGCAACTGATCAAGGTTCCACTGCTTACACGTACATGTGTGCTGTTGAATGTCAACCATCGCATCTCCTTTGCTATAATGTATGACACTGTAATGATACAGTTCTGCAATGGGATATACACTACCTTCCGTGGATAAATCTTTTGCCAACATGATACGATCGTATGCTGCGGTAGTAACATACGTTGTGAGCTTCTCAGCAGCAACACGTCTATTATTAAACCATCTCTGCAATATATTTCTTACATATTCATGTGCAGTTGTTATTGGCAAACGACGTGCTTGCATCATGCAATTGTTAAGCAACTCTGCAATGTTGGTAGTCATCATTTCATATCTTCTTCTTGGACAATGTGCTCGTGACCACCTGCTCACTCCAGCCTTAACCAAAGCTCCATGTGTGGTCGGATGCAATGCACGCATTTCTTCCAATATTCTGTTGCATTCATCGGGCACATAACAATATGCTGCATTGTAAAATGCATTTTCCACATCTGAACGCTTTTTACACTGTTGCTTAAGGTTTTGCCACAAGTGGAAAAAACATAACACATGTGGGACTTCAGGAAAAGCTGCTTTCATCCCATTCGATATGCTCTTATGACGATCCGATACAATCACCAACTCGTCTGACACCCCGATTGCTCTTTTCAACCTTTTTAGGAACCAAGTCCACGAATTGTCTGACTCTCCATCAGCAAATCCAAAGGCGATGGGATAAATCATCTCCGACCCATCTTTGCACGCAGCAAAAAAAATCACCCCTTTATATTCACCTTTCAAATGAGTGGCATCAATAGCAACAACCGGTCTCATGTAAGACCGAAAACCCTCAATAGAAGCTCCAAGTGCAATGAAGGAATACAAGAACCGGTTGTTTTCATCTGTCTTAATTGCTGTCATTGTGCCGGGGTTTGAAAGTTTTAACATCTCGAAGTAGGACGAAAGCTGTTGATATGATTCATCCGCTTGCCCATATGCTAGTTTCTTTGCATATTGTAAAGCCTTCCAAGCTTTACTATATAAGATTTGCACTCCATATTGCTCTAGCATTTCTCCAACCAAACGATCAGGTGTATAAAGATCTCTTCCCACCTTTCCTGCATACAATTTTCCGATCACAATAGCCTTCACACTCTTCATATGTGATTCCATGGCTGTTTGACGACACGTGTGTTCCGCTACATAATTCAACACAAACCACATTGAACAACCCTTTCTGCATCTTGCACGAACACTAAAGCTACAAGTTTTATCTTTACAACCGGCTTCAAATCGCTCCGTGTCCGAACGTCTAACCCGATATTCAAACTTAGCTTTCAGAGCATATTCGCCAATAACTATAGTCATTTCTTCTTTACTAGTAAAGAATGCTCCTTTATACAACTTACCACGTTGGTAGACGGTTGACGTAGCACTTGAAGTAGCTTCAATATCCCCCAATTCTACACCAGGAACAATCCAGTATGGTTGTGAAGGATTGTTCTAAAATTGTAAACCTGAAAATCTTATTTTTGGAAACTCTTCTTCTTCTGCGACATCATCAAATCGAGTTTCCTCTTCATCACTATCTCCGGTTTGCTCTTCATCACTATCTTGTATTCCATCACCATTATCATCTGTGTCTTCATCTTCATCATCAATACCATAATTCGTATAGTCATCATTAACGTCACGAATGAGACTTTCAACCGATGTAAATGGGGTGATAGAAGTATCAACTTGATTGCTCCCAATGCCTGAAGTGAGATAAAAATGACTTTCAACCATATGTGGATTTATTGGTCTATCCATATTTGCCTCGTCATGTCTTATGTCTGCAATTGAATCAGTGACAAATGGACGAACGGTACGCCTACTAACCCCAGCTCTAAAATCTCTGGCAATCTTATCGATATAAATCTCTTTAACATCAATATTTTTTATCGCCATCAAACCAACAACACCAAGATCGGACATGATACGTATCTTTTTAACCTGACCATTTGTTGTACTTTGTAGTAAATAATATATACGGATTTCCCACCTTCTTCTATCAATAGCAGCCTCTCTGTATACAACATCCACCAATGATGAAAAACTACTATTTTTTGGACCCCACACATGATTGACTCCCCTCCAATGTAATTACATCCATTCTACTCTCCGTCAAAATTGATTACAACGGTCTCTTGAGCCATTCCTGCAACATTCAAATCAAATGATAATTAAATCTCATTTCAATAGGGTAATATTACAAAATATAATCATATCGAATCATATTCAATGCATAGCAACACAAACATATAAAAAAACCATTAAAAATGTGTTAAATTTGGTTTTCCAGTGAAGTTATCGGTTTTTCATTCTCTTAAAAAACCTTAATTCGGTTTCGGTTTTTCAGCCACTGGAAAACCGGGATGGGTTTTTCACACCGGTTTTTCAGCTGAAAAACCGATCGGTTTTTCAGTCACTGAAAAACCGGGGAAACCCGGGATCGGTTTTTCAGTAATCGGGGCTCTGAAAAACCGATCCCACAGAGTGGAAAACCGATTATCGGTCACGAAAAATCGATTTCGTCGCAGATTTTGCAGATTTCGTCGTAGATTTCATAACATTTAGATCTCACAACCAAATCATTCTTATAGTTTTTTAGCTAGCAATATGAACAAAACAACCTAAAAACCAACCAAAAAAACTCATACATTACCTTTCAAACTCAAATGGAAGAAGAATCTTCAAAACCTTCAATGGTGTAAACCTTCAATGGATCCAAAAACTTCAATGGTTGAAGAAGCTCGAATGACTAATCCCCTCAATAAATTATTTTTCAGCTGCAATGGATCTCAAAAATTTCGTAATTTTCGTAATTTTCAGCTGCAATGGAGAAGAAGATGGAAAAGGAAGACTATTGGTAGGAGAAGGAAGAAGGTTATTTTCGTAATTTCATATTTGGGCATTTTAGTCATTTTAACTTAAGGGTATTTTGGTAATTTCATATTTGGGTATTTTAGTGATTTTAACTTAAGGGTATTTTGGTAATCTTGGGTATACAATGGAAATAGTTTGTTTGGGAGGTTAAAATCAAATTTTTTTAAATAGCTGGGTAAAAACAAAAAAAAAAATTTGATTTGGGTAAAACCAATAAATCTCCCGTCACTTGATACTTTAGCAGTTTTAAGTTAGCATAAACTATGACATATTTAAAACAACATAAAACCAAGATATACATCAACATGCTTAAATGAGGTTTGTGATTGCAAAATTTAGTTACGTGACAAAATTTTAGATAAACCAAAAAGAATGAAGATATAAAAGAATGAATTCATAAAAATTTTAGTCGTTTGATGCTTTGGCAATAACATATGATAAAGGCACAAAACTGTCTTCAAAAAAATTAAATAATAGATCATCTATTGAGACGTCGAATAACCCAATCACTTTTTGAACATTTTGTATGAAGTTTAACATTTTCAATCCTCGTTACTTCTTCATAGTATCACAAATAGATGGGGTATTAGGAGAGGATTATCAACCATTTGCTTCTTTTATGAGCCTTAATATATCATTTGACGGATGCTTAGCTAGAAACATAACGACTTTTATTCTTTGGTAGTTAGAGTTATACTGCATGAAACACGTAATAATTTTAGTTTAAAGTTGTACCATCTTTAATGCAATAATATGATAACTAACACTTTGTTCATTAAAGAGTTTTAAATAATAACTTATATTTTCACATCGAATCAGTGGTGAGAACCATATATACAATTCATAATTAAAAATAATAATAAATAAATTATAGTTAAAACCATTAGGCTATTCTGGACATTGTGTAGATGTGATGAGGCTAAATTATTTGAATCATGCTGTAAAATTACATTTTCAAAATCAACAAAGTATCTATCTAGTACTATAAGTTACATGATGAAATATTTTCATTAAAAAGTTAATGCTAATGAAATAAATAACTCAGGATATCCAAATATGAAAGATTTCCAAATGAGTTCAATGATAAGTTCATGATGGTTTAGCTTAGGAAAGAATGATTAACCTTTCGAGCAAGTCTTAGCACTATAGCACATCAATTACTTGCAAAATAAAAATCCTAATCTAAGAAGCTTTTCTATTTGATTGTACAACTTGATAATCATTACTTCTTTAGCTCTTTTTGCACTTTACTTGATTTCTTCAAAGGTTAAAGCCTTGCATGATATTTTGCTCTTTTCCATAAAGATTGAAACTGTAACACCCTCCCCTCGATCCTCAGCGTACCGGACACCGATAATCGAGACGGAGGACGTTACGACATTTTTATTACTTATTTACGAAAATCCATTTACTAATTTAATATAATTTATTGAAAATCCGACAGAGTTTCCTCTGTTTTATTGAGAAAACCAAAATTCTTAAATACTCGGACACCCCGTCCGTCTATATATTTTCCATTTCTCAACTTTTATACTCGGACATCCCGTCCGTCTCAAAATCACTTCAACACACAATCTCAACCCAAAGTAAACATTTTCTAATTATATTTTCAAAACAAAGTAAACACAGATAATTTAAAACATTATATCAACTAATTTTCTTATCTTTTTGAGAAAACATTTAGAACCATTACTCAAATTTTATGTACATTATAATTTACAAGGTTTTACACACATATGCATTTAAATAGACAAAATGTAAGTGCATAAACTTTCTTTTAACAAAATATGCACATGTCAAGTATGACTACCAAAAGGATTGAAATTTGATGTGACTCTGGAAGCGCAATGGAAGGATCTTCTTGTCGGACTCTCACTCTCAGCTCACATCAACTACCTGCGTGTGGAAAATCCAACGCGCTAAGCAAAATAGCTTAGTTGGTATACACAAAATAATATCAATCACAAAATTCCACAAACATAACATATCAAAATCATACAATTTCATAAACATAGCACGTCCATGTTATCTTTTCACAAAACAATTAACGCTCAATATAACATATTTTCAAACAACCAATCGAAACTTTATAAAATGTATTTCAAAAACATAGGTTCAACTCAAATTTATAATCGAGTATTATTATATCATAAGAGCCTTTCGTAAATGCTGTCACGATACCATGGATCGGTACGGATTTCATATCTATCTCCGGCATCGGACACTCGGTGCCTACCCATCGGAGCTCAATTTCACATTCGTATCATATTCGGGACCGGACACTCGGTGCCTCTCAAAGTCCGTCAATCATATCATATATAAACGTAACGGCGTAGTACTGCTAATAATATCCTATTGGCATGCCAACTACCAATTCTCACCTACCAATATACAGGTTTACTTAGGCTCTCGATCTTTTTAATAATTACGAAAATTATCGTTTTCAATTAAACTTCATTACATAATTACATTCATTTCACATTTCCACTTGGTTCCAAAAGATGGTTTTCGAATTTTTTTTCTTTTCGAACCCATCATTAATCACACAACTCATCGCAACATAATATAAATAGCATGTAAATATAAACGAAACGACAAAAATACCCCTTGGTTTCTCTATGTCTTCAATTTCGACTAAGGGGTAAAATTCTCGAAAATTGATTTCGTCTTCAAAAGTCATGTCACAAATCACTTTAATATCATTCGTTAAACACGTATATAAGCTTAAAATGACAAAAATACCCCTAACCCTTATTTAATTCAAATTCGGACATAAAGAGGTTTTTACCCGAAAACGTTATTTTACTTGGTTTTAGCCCATAAAATCTCTTCCGTTATTATTCTACCAACACATACATATCATAAATAATAACTCATCACATAAAAATCATATTATCGCAAAGTTACGAAACAAAATAATAAAATTTCGTTACTAAAAAAATTAAATTTCGAAAATAAGTGTATACCAACCTTTTAGAGTTTATACCCAAGCTCCTAGCACTCTAAATAGAAGCTCAAAGCTTCTCCTTGCCCTTACTAGATTCCTCACGCCCTAATTTATCACCTAGAGTTTAAAATTCATACTTTTAAAACCATGAAAAGCAAAATAACTTAATTAAATGCAAAATCTACTAATTATTCATGCTTATGGATGCATTTACATGCATTAAAATCTATTTGAACACAAAAAAATTACCAAAACAGCACATACCTCGCTCCACCCCTTGCTACCCGAAAATCTATCTTCAGTTTTAGGGAGTTTTTACAAGAAATGGGGTTATAGATATATATAGGGGCTTAAATGAAGAAGATTTGAGTGAATTTTTGGTTTGAAAAGAAAAAAAATTTGGAGAGAGCAAGCACCAGATCTGATCGGCGACGGGAAGAAGATGATGCTGCAAATTTTCAGATTTTTCTGCCTTTTTATACTAACATATTTTTTGAAATTACACTTTGACCCCTAAACTTTTTAAAATTTCACTTTGGCCCAAAAATTCTGACACACATCCCTCTTCTATTGAACAATACTAACAACTCACCAATAATAAATTTTCATCATTAAATCTTTCCTAATTAAATCCTTTTTCTAAAAAAAAATTACTTTCAAAAAATAAATTATTAAAGAAACCATTAAATTTTCTAACAATTTACTATATTAATTCACTAATTATATTAATTATAAATAACTAAATTTTAATCCTATTTAATGCAATTATATTCTAAAATTAGTAATATTACTTATACGGAAGCAATTATCGGGATGTTACAGAAACTTCACTAAGTACTTGTTTGGGATGACTTTAAAAAGCCACTTTTTGGCCTTTTAGGCCCAAAAGCTATTTTGGGAGGTGTTTGTTTAAATTGAAAATGGCTTTTACTTTGGAAAAGTTCTTCCAAAGGAAGCCAATGCTAGTAGCTTTTGAAAAAAGAGCTTCCGATAGCAAGCACAAGAAGCTAAAATGTTTAATTAAGTTTTTGTAATTTTGATTTTAACCTTATTTCATTGAACAATAAATGAAATATTCCCTTCATATTCTCACCTTCACTTGTCTATATCTATTTCCCTTTCTGATAATATATATATATATATATATATTAGAAACCCTATCCACCATCAGGTTTCATTAACTTGATGGCATGGGTTCAATCAGAAGCTAGAGAAGAAATTAGTGTCAATTAGTTTGTGATTTACAATTTTTTTTCCTTTGCTTCATCTTATGCAATTCATTGCATTCCATCAATCTATAGTGTTCTTCATCAATGTAAATTATCTTTAGAAGTAATTTCATTGTTTTAATGCATTTTTTGCTCTTCTTCTTCTTAAAAGTGTTTCAATATCATCATTAAGGTATAATTTTTCTTCAAAAGTTTTAACATCCAGAGAGCTCTCCTGACATAATCATAACAGCTTCACTTGCTTTTCAAAAGCAAACAAGGTACAATTTTTCTTTAAAAGTTTTAATCTTTTTAAAGATTACAATATTGTAACATCATATTTGATGTTGTTCCTCATGTGGGTTTGTTTGGATTTGTTGTTTGATTTGGAATATATATGGCATTGATTGACTTTTCTCTTGGCTAGTGAACAGTCTATATAGGGTCTTTAGATTCAAAAATTTGGATGGATATATGTTTTTAATTCTTAATGGAATGCAATTATACAAGGGTGATATGTATGTACACTTTGGGAAAAATTAAAAAAAAAAACAAGTCATTAATATTTTTTAATGATAATCTTGTGATTCTATGTTTTATGATCTTGATTCTTGAATATGTGAGTTTCTTTTGTTATTTGCTCTAGGAAATTCATGATTTTGATTGATTTTTCATTTGGTTAGTGAGTATTGAGTAGTCAAGTCACTACGAAGTGTTTACATTCACAAATTTTGTTAAAAAGTTGGTTGTACTCTTTTGGAGAAATTAAAAACAAATCAAACCAATTTATTGGTTTTTTTTTTTTTTATAATGATAATCTTGTAATTATGTGTTTGATGATCTTGCATATGTGGGTTTTGTGGTTTATTTTTATGACTATAAAAAACGATTACTAGAGAAGAAATTTGATGGGTCCCAAGGAAAAATTGCACAAATTGTTAAAGTCTAAACTTATTTGAAGGTGTTTTCTAGGGTTGTAATTTATAGTCTAATATTTTATTTCTTCTTCAATGGATTAAGATTGGAGGTTGGTTGGTTTCATAGTTTCTGGGTATAAGTGTTTATACACTTTTATTAGGCAACTATTTTGTATGGTCTCTAGTGTCTTGTAAAAATATAGTTTGATATTTGGTTTCCCACAATAAAAATGCTTTTTGCATAGTGTGAGTTGATTGTTTGTAGAATACTTCTAAGAATAAAAAATAGACATGGATTGAACTAGCTAGAGTTGATCATACATTATACTGATCTTATATTTTTCGGCTTTTTAGTGTATATTTACTTTGTTGTTCTAGTTTCTACCTATTTTAGGTGTGTTCTTTCAATCTTAAAGAATAAGTATATTCAGGTGTCATTTTTATGTGTTGTTTTATCATTTTATTGATTTAATCTATAGTCATCTATTTTTTGCTTCGTAAAAATAAATAAATAAATAAAAACCTACCTGGTGAGTTTGGTGAACATAGTAATTCAAACAAAAACTAAAACGAATATTTGGTTGAAAATCATTTTTTATTTGTAAAATCTATATGTGGTTGAAAGCCGGTTTAGTATTGAATTAATTTGGTAATCCAAACAAATGCTAAAACCAATATTTGTTAATGTTTTAACATATAACATTATTAATGACTAATTTGATTGAAATTTTTTATTAGATGGCAAATGATGGAACATAAGAATACAAGGAAAAACAAAAGCAATATAGGATCCAAGAACACATGAGATGTGGTTTGATTTAGCTGTCGACCAAGTTTGGATAGGTAATAGGAATGAGACACATTTGAACAAACAAGGTTGGAGGAATTTCATTGAAAACTTTAACAAGATAACTGGTAAACAATATGATAGAAAGCAGCTTAAGAATCATTGAAATTATGTGAAAAAAGAATGGCAATTATGGGACTCTTGTTTGAGAGAGAGACTGGAATTGGTTGGGATATGGAAAGACAAACCGTTAAGGCTTCGGATGAATGGTGGGTAGCTAAGTTACAATTAGGTATCACTAAATATATTATTTAATTATTATTTATATATGTATCTAGTCCTATTATGTAAACATAATTCATATATTGACTCAATAATTATAACATAAATATTCGGAAACATCAAAATTTCAAACGAAAGGTTTGAAATATGTCTTTAGATTAAATGAATTGTTTCAAGATGTTATAGCAATAGAAGCTAGGCTTGAGCACCAACTTCTGGTTTGATGCCTCTTTGTATACACAAACATCTATGATAAATGATAATATTGATGATGTAGCTACTAGTTTAGATTTTGATGAAAGTAATAATGATGAGGAAGTAGAATATGGCAACTACAACAAAACATCACTTGAACGAAAAAAGAAATTCAAAAAAGTGAAGAAAAAAACATCAAAATTATCCAAACAACTTGAGGAACTTTGTGAAAATATCAAGAATAAGGGTTCATACATATGTGCTAATCCACCTGGATGTAGTGTTCAAGAGGTACCACTGCAAGAAATCAGACTTTTTGCAACATGTAAAATGTGTTGTCAAAAGTTTTAGCAACACGCATCTATATGTTGTTGAAGCCTGTGTTGCCAAAAGTGTTACAGCTTTTGCAACAGACAATGCATGTTGTCATTAGATATAATCACAACATACAATGTATGTTGTTATTGTTAAACATAACATACGGTGCATGTTGCCTTACATGTTTATGACAACATGCAATGCATTTTGTTTTAGACGTTTATGACAACACATGTAATAAGATGTTTTAAAACATCAAAACAATTAACAATGCATGTTGTTATAAATATCTATGACAACATGAGTTGCGTGTTGCTATAGAAGTGCATGATAACATTTTTTTTTTTTTGTTGTGATAGATGTTTAAGACAACACAAATTATATATTGTGATAGATATTTGGTGTGTTAGAACAAAGACTTTTTGTGTGTTGCTATAGCCTTGTATGATAATATTTTTTAGTCTGTTACAATAAATATTTAAAACAACATCATTTATATGTTGTGATAGATGTTTAGATTGTGTTGCAGTAGATATATTACACATTATTCATTAATTATATAAAAGCATTTTTTTATAATTACTTTATTAAAAAAACCAATAGTTTTTTTTTAAATTATTGAGACCTATAAAGAATATATTTTACAAAATTATATTCAGAAAAAAAGACACTTTATAATTAGTTAATTAAATGGAACAAAAAAAATTAAACATCCACCAAATCTTAATTATTAACCAACCATCTTTATGTCATCATAACCATAATCTCCATTTTATTAATACAAACTACAAGTCATTAAAAATATATATTTATAAACATCATCGCATATCAAAATAGTGTCATGCTACTTTTCTTCATTACATAACAATAAAGCCAAATCACAAAATAACATATCTAAAACAATAATCTCCTATCAACTATATATACTTCAATCATTTCACCATTTCTAAAGACCTATGTCAATAAAAATAACACTATATGTGTTTGACAAAACATCAACAAAGCTAATCTTAGATATGTTAAATAACTTATCTACATGTTCTTCTACTGTAAACTTTATGTCCCTCATATTTATCTCACATTCCAAACAAAATACACATATGTATTTTTTATAGTAGTTTGATATAGTTTTTAACCTAAGCAACAATACTTTCGGTAGCTTGATTAAGTGTTTCAAACTTATAAGTTGGTCTATATACTTTTATATCATGGAAGACCACATCCACCCAAACTTTCCAATATCCTATTCCAAGAGGCATATGATGGATTTTTTCTTTGAGATTTGTACCTGAAATTCTTCCTTCAGCCACAACATGATCTTTAGAATCATCATCTCGATACTAATGCAATAATTGACACCGAGCATTTTGAAGTTTTATATGTCTTATATCATAGGAACGGTACTCCTGTATTGTGACTGTTACAATACATAAAACATATAATAATGTAATGGTTTCAAATCCATATATATTATTAAATAATTCAAACATAATGTGATAAATTTATAAACCTAAGGAGTAAATCCATTAGGAGTACATGTTTAAGAACCCATGATATCTTTCATTGTATACCTACTTAACAACTTAACACAATCAAAAACAAAAAATTAATATAAGTATATCATATAATAAACCACTATATTAAATAGTAATTTTTTTTAATGTATATATGCCATATATTACCTACTCATTTTGTTTCATCATTGCATTCATCCTCTCTTCAAGGTTTATCAGTTTATCAGTTGCCACCATTAACTTTCTCTCAAGTTATTTCACTCCTCTTGCAGATTGAATTTGTGCATTTAAATGTAATGAAATTTGCTCCAAAGCCAAGGCCTCTCACTGTCTCATGCTTCTTTGGTCCCAAAACTTTTGAAAGAGAATCTTCATTGATGTTGTTGTCATTAGGAGGGCATGTTGATGTTCGCAATTGATTGATTTCATCCTGAAAATATGGTAATTAATAGCTAACTCTTACAAATAATTAGATATTAAAACTTGAATGAAATAGATTTTACCGTAATATTCTACACTACTTCACTAGAAGACTTGTTTTTCTTTCTCTTATGTCCTTCAATCCATACATCAACCCTTGATATCTTTTATGGATCTTTTACTTGTTGTTCAGTTTCAAGTTTTTGCATTATGAAAATGAAGGAAAAATATAATGTAATGATGAAAATAAAGTGATAAAAAAGCTATTTACTTCAAAATTATTTAGATTAGAAAATTTTAACCATTAAATGATGTAAACGAGCATAGCCTCTTCTTCTTGTTATGTGCTACACTTTTTGACTAAGTCTTACTTCTCTAAGCCTTTTACTTATTGCCTCCAACATTGTAATTTCACAATTTCAAAGAATTTCAAAGCCAAAACAATAGAAAAGAAACTAATATATCATTCATTTTTTTAAAATTTTAAAGCATTACTCACTTTAAACTTGTCAGATGTTTTTTATCCAACAAATGCTTTCCACTCCTCTACATTTGTTACATTTCGAGGCTTGAGCAACTGCAATACTTGTTTTTTTCTCTCTGTTTTACTTGCTTCTCTAATTTTTCTAGTGATAACACATTTGTATTGCCTCCATAAACTCCCCATTTTCTTAAAGATGTAATCTTTACTAAAGTCATGTAACTTGAAACATTACTATGTCATTTAAAATAATAAATATACAATTACTTAAATAAATAGACAAATAATGAAATACATAAATCACTATCTTAGACAAAAAACAAAAGAAAAACAAAAAACATACCAAAAGAGATGACCACAACATATCTTTCATATGGACATCAAGTAGTTTCCAAATCTCAAGGGTGACGGGCACATGCTTTCTTATTAGAGTCCCAATACATGATGCAAATTTGTTTGAAGAATCATCAACCATTTTAATAGGGTCCTTAACTTTCAAATTTGCCATATGAGTTACACCAAGAGTTTTCTTTTTTGTTGCATTGTTACTAACTTGTGTCTCTTGTGTATGTTGCTCGTTTTGAGTACTTGTATGACTTGGAAGTTCACTCTTAGAATTCGGTTCTTCATTTGTAATACTAATCCCCTGATTTATATTCGAGTTATGAAAGCATAAATTGTTTGACGTTGCTTTAGTGCTTTTTTCTCTGCCTTTTTTGAAGACCATGAATGACAAAAATGAATAAACACATTAAAAATATGTCCATATAATTTGAAATTAATATTTGAAAGAAAATTCATAATGGTTGAGTTTTACTTTTACCATTTTGATGTTCTTCACCAAGATACTTCATTCAAAACAATGTATTGCTCAAATATACCTATAAAATTAAACTATCAAATTACAACGACCAAACTCCAATGAAAAATACAATATTAGTGGCTGCCGACATGCTTAAGAGCTTCTATCGCATAAACAAAAATCTTTAAAATTCAGAGCTGAGATCTAATAGTAATTTCGTATATCAATTTCTCACACACTATTATAAACTTGCACATATATATTTCCACTATCAACTTTAAGAATTAAAACACTTAGTTGAAAAAAAAAGAAAAAAAGAAAAAAGTAATTAAAACACTCAGTTGATCTTGTTGATTTCACCAATTCCTTATCATTTATCATTGACTTTATTTTGACTAAACAAAAAATGGCCTTCCCACATGATATTTTGGTTCTTGTATTTTCATATTCAATACTTCTTACATTGCTATAAATTTGGCTAGCAAAATGCTTTAAAGGCAATTCAATTAATGTCATATTATCCAAATAGTAACATTTGTCCAAAGTTGGCATAAATAGAAACAGTGGTTATTTAAGTATTATTAAAAGAATAACTTTGAACTTTTTGAGATTAGCATATTACTTGGATCATATTTTTAGACTTTGTTTCTTTTTGAATCTTTTAGAGTTTTTGGCTAGTGTTTCTGTATTAAAACACTTTCACCTTAAGTTTGAATATTTAATAGTTGATTGTCCATTTTGACTTTAAACTAATTTATGCAAATTTGAATGTATATATATAGCCAGCCATGTTCAGTAAAAGAAGAAGAGACAAGAAATTGTAAATAAACAAAAAACTAGCAGGCTCGTGGAATAAGATAATTTTTTTTTATTCTATAATTTAACTATAAACTCAACCCAAAATTTATTAAAAAATGAAGACTCCGTTGGACTGGTCAACTTAGAGTTATATTTTTGCCTCCAATTTTTGTAAAGTGGAAGTGAGTGTAAATGCTTAATCTGAGTAGTATGGTGGTATAAAAGAATATGAAGGAAACTGTCGTGTGGGGGATTATTTTTCTTATATGTAAATAATTTTAGCAATATTTTTTATGGATATATATATGTATATATATTTTTTTACCTTCATTTTGCTTTATGTTGGATATATATAATATGAATTTTGAATTTCATTTTGGTTTATGTTGTATATATATATATAAAATCTAAATTTTGAATTTAATTTTGTTTTATGTTGGATATATATATATATAAAATATGAATTTTGAATATGAATATTTATAGCACATTCTAACATACACTTAACGAAAAAAATGTGTGATTGCTACGTGTGATTATAATTTATTATATATGACATCAACTAAAATAAGTGTGATTACAATCAGTAAATATAATCACATTTACCGATTGTGATCAATGTGATCATATCTACTGATTAGAATCATATATGTTTAGCTGTAATCACACACACACACACATATATATATATATATATGTAATTTGAAATTTTGAATACATATATATATATATATATAAATGACCTTCATTTTGCTTTATGTTGGATATATATATATATATATATGAATTTTGAATATATATATATATATATATATATGAATTTTGAATATATATATATATATATGAATTTTGAATATATATATATATATATATATGACCTTCATTTTGTTTTATGTGGATATATATAATTTGAATTTTGAGAATTTATATATGACCTTCATTTTGCTTTATGTTGGATATATATATATATATATATATATATATATCTAAATTTTGAACTTTTGGCTTTTCAAGAGTGTGTTCTGGAAGGTTGTATGTGGGCACTAATTTGTCTTTTGGATGGACTTTCTAGGATATCGTTAGTGAGATTCTTCCTTGGGTTCTAAGTTCACCTTATAGAAAGGTCATGTCCTGGGTGCCACAAATTGTCTCTTGGTCACGTTCAAGATTCAACTTTAAGTTCCAGGTTGTCTTCTGATTGGACCTTCCTCCTTTAGGCAAGTTTTTTCTAGAGTAGTTCGTATCTCAAGCAGTTATTGTTTTAGAGATCGGCTTCAACTATTGGAGAGAATCCTATTAGGATGACCTTAACTTCAACTTCTTTTCAGCCATGTTCAGTAAAAACACAATCTTTATCTAAAAAACCAACAAAAATCCACCAAAAACTAGATAACAAAATCCACAAAAAACACAATACAAAGACATTTCAAACAAAAACAAAACCACAAACTCACATATTACAACACAAAATACCGACTCCGTAAATATTGTCTTCACGGTGAGATGAAAACATACCTAATGGTGAGACGGCGTCATGTTCACAGCGGAGGAGATGAAGGTGTTGGCTGTGAATGAGAGAAGCCTATTGGAGAGAGTGGTTGTGAGAGAGGGGAGAGGAGTGCATATTGGCATGTAAGATAATGGCTCTGAGAAGGGGATATTGTTAGTGGGTTGTTTAATATTTGACCACCTCCCTTTTCAATTTTTTATTTTAAAATATTTTAAAGTATTGTCTTTTAGTTTTATATTTGACCACCTACATTTTTAATTTTTTAATTTTAAAATATTGTCTTTAGTTTTAAAAATAATTTAAAAATATGAATTAAAAAAATATGGATGGTCTACCTTGTGTTTCACAAATATGAATTTAATTATATTCTCCTCCAAAACAATTGGTTTCAATAATCTCGAAATAATCTCTAAGTAACATGTTTACAAATGTTTTAATTAAATAAATTATTAATAAAAGAATTTCTAATTCACAAAATAAAGCTTGTTTAGGAAATTAAATAGAGTATGTATTTTATTTTTTTAAATGTTGATCTTATATATTTCTTATTTAATTATATGTATTATTTAAATAACGATTTTATTGCAATGTGAATAATGTCAAATATTTTATTAGGATCAAAGCAAAAATTTATGATCTTACCAACATGTACAAATTAGAGATATTATTTATGTGATGGCTACTAGAATGGGTAACTTATTTGCTTCGATAGTCTAAAATAAACAAGTAAATTGGTATGTAAATCATATATGATTGGACAAGTGCCATCTATAAGTGTGTGTTTATAACCAATACAAAAGTTTTAAGAGAAGTAAATCCATATCAATTTAAATTTTTTTGAGGTATTAGGATGAACTCATGAGACAATCAAGACCAGACTGGTTTGGGTTTGATTGAGGTTGACGATGGTGGAGGAGTTATTTTTTTTTTTCTTTTTTTTTTTAAGTTTTTGTTTTCTATTGGGTTTTTAGTTGCTGGAAACTCAAATGGGGTTAATGGTGGTGGTGGAGTTGGTTTTTTTTTTTTTTTTTGGAAAGGAATATCTTAATAGTTAAGTTTAGGAATTCTAACAAAAAACAAACAAAAATCAATTTCTTAAATGTAAAGTCTTATTAATTAATCACTTAAGGTTAGTTTGTTGTGAAATATAAACTTTTTTGTAGCATTCGGTATATATGTTGTATGTAGCATTTTTAGCAACATACTACTTTATGTGTTGCAAAATACAAGTTTTTGGCAATATACTAATTTGTTTGTTGATTAAATTAGTATATAGTAACATTGAAAAGCTGTGTGTTGTCTTATGTAGCATTTTTAGCAGCATACTACTTGGTGTGTTGTAGAAAACAAGTTGTTTAAGCAACACCTATAAATTATGTGTTATTATATGTACCCCATTCATTGTAACATTGGTGTATAAGTTGTTGTAAGTCTCTTTCACAACACACATTTTTTGTGTGTTATGATTGATGATAATAGGCAACATGCACTTATTGTGTGTTGCCTAATGTATGTTGCAAAAAGTCATTTTTCTTGTAGTGGGTTGTTGATAAGTTAGCAACTCTTTTGAAATGTGAACCTATGACTTCTTCTTTTAAGTTAGGTATTAGTTTGTTTACAAAAAAGACATATAGTGAGATGTTAGTGGCTTTGAAGGAACTTTAATACCAAGTTTAGTGGTTGAAAGATCAACAATCTTAAACAAAGAGACAATGAATGGTCAAAGAAAAATGTCACTCTTTTTGTATATTGACATACTTCTGTGAAGAATCAAGTGTATTATCACTTTTTTGTACATCACTTTTTTGTATATTGACATAATGGAAAATTTTCCCTTTATAAGGAACATGACACTTTTTATATATGTAAGAATAAATAATATTAAAATATAATGTTTTTAATTACATTGTAATGTTTTGTGTTGTTAACTTTAGGAAAGTGTAGGTTTTGATGACTTATTTGATTTGTAAAGTCTATGAATTTTTTTACATGTTAGAAACAATATGGTGTGGAACATGTTGATTGTTGATTCCAATTCATTATGATATAAAAAAAACTTATTGGTTAAAGCTTGAACTCATAAATATTATTTAGTATTTCTTAAATATTTAATTTAGAATGGATACAAATTCAGAGGAAGATATGGAAGAAGAAGTATTGGATGAAGCTAAAAGAGATGGTGTGGAGTTTGATGAACTTGTTCGTACAGAAGCATGAATAGTTGTATATCATTATAATAACTTTTTAATAAAAGAGTCATACAGAAATTCTTCTCATATTGGATGGATGTTCATAACAGAAATATTTTAGGGAAATAATTGACGTTGTCATAAGCAAGTTCAAATGAAAAAACATGTCTTCATTAAATTATGTGATAGAATAAATATTTATGGATTAACTTTCATTAAAGGAGTTAGGCTTGAGGAGACAATAAGTATCTTTCTAATGACTTTAGGACATGAAGTTAGAAATACAATGATTCAAGAACAATTTCAACATTCATGTGAAACTGTGAGTAGATAGTTTGGAAATGTACTCAACAAAATAATCATGCTTGCTTTTTGATGAAATTAAGCCACCTGAAGATTATAATCAAGTTCCGCATTAAATTCGAAGTAATTATAAATATTGACCATATTTTAAGGTAATGTTGTTTATATTTAATTTTCGAACTATAAATATACACACATAGATTTGTTTATAAGTAAATTAAACTACATTTTTTTTATGGCTATTGATAGGATTGCATTAAAGCTATAAATGGAACACATGTTTGTGCATCACTTCCTGTGGATGAACAAATTCCTTATATTGGTAGGAAATGATTTCCTACTTAAAATATTATGGCAATATGTGGATTTGACATGTTTTTCACATTTGTATGACTCGGATGGGAGAGATCTGTGCATGATACACAATTATTTTTAGAGACATTGAGAAACACTGAGTTAAAATATCCAAAACCGCCTAGTGGTTTATTACATTTATTAGTAATACTTTTAATTATAATATTCTTTTACTATGAATAATATTATTTCTTTGTTGATTTAAATTGTCGATAAACACTACTTAGTTGACTCAGGATATCCAAATGTGAATAGTAATTTGGCTCCATATAAAGGACAATGATATTATCTTTCAGAATTTCGTAGTAATGATCAACCAAGAGGCAGTCAAGAAATATTTAATTATGTGCATTCATCATTACATAGTGTAATTAAACATAGTTTTTGTGTATGGAAAGCTCAATAGAGAATTTTGCATCACATGCCTAATTATAAGTTTGACAAGCAAGTAGCCATTATCACAACTTACATGGCTTTATATAATTTCACAAAAAGGGAGACTATTACAGATATTGAGTTTCAATCTTGTGATAAAAATCAAGATTGTATGTTAGAAGATGAAGAATTAAATATTAAGTTAATAATAGACGAAAGTGTGATGGGTGTTGTTTGTGATCGAATTAATGCTTAGATAAATTATTTTTTATCTTTATCATTACAATTTATGTAAAATTATTGATATAATTTGTACGTTTTTATGCATAAATGTATGTATAATTTTTATTATTTAATTTATTTTAATAACCAAAGTTTAGGTAAATATAATTGAATAAATAAGTTCATATATGTTTATGTGATGAATTATTTAAGAATAACACACATATAGACACATATAGACACATATACACATATACACACACATAATATGTAGGTGATAATTTGGAATATTTCAACCAAATACATTTAAAGCTCTTCTAGAATGACACAAAAGTTGAATTATTATTAGAAGAGATTTTAGCAATATTATAACCAAATAGTCTCAAAAACTCATTTATATCTAAAAGTTATTCTTAAATGTATAATCTAAACAGTATCTAACAGGTTTGGGCTTTTACTTCTCTTCTCCTACTATCAAAAGCCAAAAACAAAAGTTATTCCAAACAATATCATTTTAGTTGCACCAGAAACAAGTTTACGACTTTGGACTGCTTGCAAAGTTTGTGTTGGAAAGATAATGCCAAAAATGAAAGTATAAAGTGAACAACCATGTACTTGACGAACTCAACAAAGTTATCATCATTAAAAGAAACATTGTCCTCTATCTTTGTTTGTGTATTCGTTTTTCACAATCTAAATGTCATTTGTTCAGAAAACCTCAATAGAGAGCTACTTAAGAGAAATAAAAAGAGCAAATTATAATTTAACTACCTAGTTGGAAAACATATTCAAGCAAAGCAAATGATTCCCTTTTATTACAAATAACCCCTCTACTACTAACCCAGTCCATTAAAGTTAATTGATTGAAAGCCAAAATTGTCTTTTAACCTTATTTCCCTTATTATTATTATTATTATTATTTTAAAATTTTTATTATATCTTCACTTAAAATGGATGGTGAAGATTACTTTGAAAAATAAAATTTAAAAAAGTAAATAAACCCATAAAATCAACACATTCATCATCTTCATCAATCCAGAAAATCTTCAACCTAGAACACCAACACATTTATCATCTTCATCAACCTAGGAACAACCCAAAAAAATTAACAATTCTATCATGTATCAACTTCAAATCTTAAATACTATAGTTGTGCCTGATGATAACTAAAATGATATAAGAGTTTAAAGGTCCCAAGTTCAAATCCTCTCTCTCCCCTTTATCTAAAATTCATCTCGTTACACACCTTATATGATAAGGGGCATGTGACATGTGTCTGTCATCTGTTGTCTGTCCATGTTACACATGAAGAGATGTGTCACGTGTCAACCTTAAGTCTTAAATACTATAGTTAGGTCTTTTCCTATTAGCTTAAGTTTTTAGGTGTGATAGTAACCAATAAACTTCAAGAACAGAACATTAATAAAACAAATTAATGAAGAACCCAAAAAATCAACACATCTTTATCAACATCATCAAAACAAAGAGTATCAACACAAACCAAAAACAACCAAACCAACAAAAAAGACAACAATGTTTAAATTAAAATAATAATAATAATAAAAGAATCAAAAGACAACAGTGTTCTTCATATTTAAAAAATAAATTAAAAAAAATTATATTCTTCATCTATGAAGAACACAAACATCAAAACCACCCAATTCAAAAAAAAAAAAAAATTACAAACTCATAGTCAATCTTAGAGGAATCATATGTTTGATTGTCGATGACCAGTAATGATGGAAGTCGAAGAAGAAAAGAAGGTCGATCAGCAATGATGGATGTGGAAGAAAAAAAGGAGTTTGGTGATGGGAAGAAGAAGAAGAGTTCGACGATGGGGAAGGAAAAGAATAAGAATTCAGTGATGGGGAAAGGAAGAAGACAAAGAAGAGTTTGTTGATGGGAAGAAGAAGAAGAAGTCAATGTAATGGGCAGCAAGAAGAAGACTGGTTTAAGATTTAACCGATATTTTTTCTTAAAAAAGTTTTATTTTTTATTTTTAATCTTTTAGTTTTTTTAAAATAAAAATAAAAAGGTGAAGACATTTTCATCTTTTACTTATATTTATATTGTTCGCCATCAAATTTGGTTAATTGTGATAAAACCAAAAAGTTTGTTATGTCTGAACATAGTCTCAAATTGAATAGCTAAGTTGTAATTTGCTAAAGATAAAAATGTGCATGTATTGTACACATGTTCTAGGGAAATTATTAATTAATTTAGTATCTAAGTTAACTCAAACTTCAACCTTTTATTCTTATTTGATTAGCTGTTTTAGTTTCTAATGTTTTATAATCACATCAAATTGGTCATTGTAAATATTTAAGATTAAAATTTTAGCAAAGATTCAAAAGTACTATTTTTCCCATGATATAAAGTAATCATGTTAATTGGAAAAATAATACTCTAACCCTTTGTAAATTATCAATATCACCTGATTAAACCTTGAATAAATTATAAAGAATAAGAATCAATAGAAAGTAATATAAATATTTATAGTAAAATTAGATGATAATATTATATTTATAATAAATTTTGGATGAGATATGAAAAACAAAAGAGACTGAAAAAAAAGTAACAAAAAATAACAAACATAAAAAAAATTAAAAAAAAAAAGAATTATTTTCCAGTTTTTTTATCATGTAGATGATATGCTTATGTAGTTAAAGTAGGCAACAATTAATAGATAAAATTATTAAAAAAAAAAAAAAAAAAAAAGGAAAATTATAAGGCCCATCACTGAAGGGGGGCCTCCATGAAGGAAGTCAAAGTCTACTTAAATGGGTGTGTTTGTTATAAGAGATTATGTAACTAATTTATCCCACTTTGGTAGGATAAATTAACCCATTGGTGGTTAAATTTATCTCACTAGCATGGGATACATTTTGTTTTTTATCTTTTCTTTCAAAAATTTTCTTTCTTTCTTTGTATTATTAATATAAAACATTAAATTTAATTTTAAAAATATTTTATATATTTTATTAAAATAATAAAAATAATATATTTCAATAATAGTTATAAAAAAATATTATCCTAAAAATTAATTTTAAATACATTTACGTTTCAAAAAATAATTCAAATGTGTTTATTTTATTTTATTAAAATGATATAATACATAATTACTTTTTGTCCTATTCAATCTCATAATATACCAAATAATTGACAGTACTATTTTAATCTAATCTCCTACTACATCAAACACCTCATAGGATTAATTTATCCAATTCAATGTAATCTAATCTATCAAACTAATTTAATTCAATCTCATGTACCAAACCTTATAATTGTAGAAAGAGTTAAAGCTTCCTTGAATCTAACAATTAGAAAACTTCCTCCAAAGTATGTTGGATGGAATCGTCACTTCAATAAGTACTAAAGAAATTCATGACTTTTAGCATAACTAAGCTACTCCCTTGACATCATGTTAAAAGGAAATACCTATCCCCTCCGATCTAAGGAAAGTTGTGACTTACTCACATGATTAAGAAACAGTAAAGGTTGGCAAAATAACATGACCTGAACCGAATAACCCAACCTGACCTAAGTTTTGGATGTTCAATTTGGGTCATGTAACATAAAAGTAGGAATTCGATCTTGTATGTGTAAAACTAAAGTATTTTCAGTTCAATTCGATTTTGAGTATCCAAAACCAACCTGAAACCAAAACTCGACCCTAACACAATATATATTTTTATTTTTTAAGCATATTTATGTATGTGCCCTTTAGATAACTCAAATTTTCTATTTGTTTGAAGGGCACATGCATCATTTCGCAGTTCATAAAAATAAGGGAAAATCCTAAAAAACCACATGAGTTTTGATAGATTATCCATTTTCCCTCATATAGTTTCGTTTTTATCCAAAATCCCTCATCTGTTAATTTTTTAACAGAAAATTTGAACAAGTAATAAAAAGACATTTTTACCCCTCAAAATTTTAATTAAAAAATAAAATATTTTAAAATAAAAAATTCTTGAAAAAAAAAAGAAAAGAGTGGAGATCCAGATTGGATCTCCACCGTCCATCAAGCGTTGATGGACGGTGGAGATCCAATCTGGATCTCCACAGCCATTACATCATCCCATCATCCAGACCACAACCATGAACATCCCAACAACCATCACACTAAATCAGTAAACCCACATCCATCACAGATGAACAACAACAATCTAGTAAAGCCACATTGAACAATAAGCAATCAATAAACTCACAAAGATTGAAAAAAAAAATCATCAAGCACACCTGCAAACCCAAAAAAATTATTAAAATCATGAAACATCATCAAGCACCAAACCTTCAACTGGGTTCATCTGGGTTTGAACCCAGTAACCCAGTTGAAGGTTCAACTGAACCCAGATGAACCCTCATCTGGGTTCAAACCCACAGGAGGGTTCGTCTGGAACCCTCATCTGGGTTCGAAGCCAGATGCGGGTTCGTCTCATCTGGGTTCGAACTCAGAGGAGACGAACCCAGTCGTCTGGGTTCGAACCCAGATGCGACGAACGGCGTCTCATCTGGGTTCGAACCCAGACGACTGGGTTCGGCTGGGTTCAAACCCAGACGAACCCTCATCTGGGTTCGAACCCAGAGGAGACGAACCCAGTCGTCTGGGTTCGAACCCAGATGAGACGAACCGCGTCTCATCTGGGTTCGAACCCAGACGACTGGGTTCGGCTGGGTTCAAACCCAGACGAACCCGCATCTGGCTTCGAACCCAGATGAGTCTTTCATCTGGGTTCGAAGCCAGATGCGGGTTCGTCTCATCTGGGTTCGAACCTAGAGGAGACGAACCCAGTCGTCTGGGTTCGAACCCAGATGAGACGAACCGCGTCTCATCTGGGTTTGAACCCAGACGACTGGGTTCGGCTGGGTTCAAACCCAGACGAACCCTCATCTGGGTTCGAACCCAGATGAGGGTTCGTCTGGGTTTGAACCCAGCCGAACCCAGTCGTCTGGGTTCGATCCTGATCTGAAGAGAAAGAGGAAAGAGGCGGCGGCGGCGCCGGAGAGAGAGAGATGAAGAGGAGTCCGCGTGGGAGAGGTTGGTGGTGGAGGCGGCAGTGAGCGACGGAGCGAACCGTGAGGTTAGAGAGAGAGAGAGAGATCGGTGAGGTTGGAGAGAGAGAGGGAGATCGGTGAGAAAGTGGTGATGACTGAAAAAAATTTGATTTTTCTTTAATATTTTTGATTTTTTTTTTAATTTTAAACAAAAATATCTTTATCTTTTATATTTTTATTATTTATTTATTTTTATTTTTCATATTTTAATTAATTAATATATATTTTTTTAACTTTCTTCACATTACCGTTTTTACCCTTGGACTCAAATGGTCAACTTTATCCATTTAACAGAATCCGTTACCGTCAAGGGTATTACCGTCCTTTCATATACCTCCAGGGGGTATTTTGAGTGTTTAATTAAACGTTAAGCGGTATTTTGGATAAAAACAAAACCATATGGGGGAAAATGGATAATCTAGTAAACGTGAGGCGGTTTTTTGGGATTATCCCTAAAAATAACCCCTAATCTTTGATTGTCCAACCCTGACCCATTTCTTCTTTTTCTTTTTCTTCTTCTTCGTCTAACCCCTAAAACGTAGTCTACAACCAATTGCTACCAACATGACAGACTTGAAGTTGACTTGTGTTCGTCGCCATTGATCAATTCCATTGCCAATCTTATTGCCATACCATGTTTCTTTACTAGTTTACTTTGTGTTGGCTATCGTTTATATTTTATTTTATATTTTATTTCTCCTTATTCTAGTTTATTTTTTCCATTTTTGGCTGAACAAATCACCTCTATCAATTGTTGTCACTGGACCATTCACCTACTTGAAATCGTACCTCTCTCTCTCTTTATGCCTCCATCTTTTCTCAATGAGTTTTTTTGCTTTTGTGGTTGGTTTTGTGTTAATGTTGGTTAGTTTATATACTGTTAATGTTGGTTATTTTTGTATTAATTTTTTGTGTTCATATTTTGTGTTAATGCTAGTTTATTAATGGTGGTACCGTTAATGTTAATAATTAATAGTAGTGGTACTGTTACTAGTACCAGATTTCCTCGTTTTGAGTTATGTACTCATGTGTGCTGATGTTGGTTAATCAGTTTTGTTAATGTTAATATCGGTATTGCTACTATTAATCACTTTTACTATCACCAAAATCGAAGGGAACTGAACCAACCCAAACTGAATCGACCGTGTTCGATTTAGGTCGATTTTGGTCCTCAAAAAATGCATGTTCAGTTCTTAATGTTTAGAATTGAAAAAAATTTGGTTCGGTTTGGTTTTAACAAGAATCGAACTGAACACCATGTTGCCCATCACTAGGAAAGAGCGACCTTCGATCCGTTGCATATATATTTCTAATATTTATTATTATTATTTTTATGAAAATGTACATAAGTTTATTCATTAAAAATTGTTATTTTTCCATTAATAACCATGTCAAAGTATTTAAGGGCCTATGTGAAAATACCATAAGCTCGTATATATATATTTTTTTAATTTGTCACAAGCTCATATTTTTTTTTACACTAAACTTCTTACACAATTTCGACTAGCATCTTATGATTTCCTCTTTTCAAGCACTAATATATTCTTTCTATAGTGAAAAATCCACTATAAGTTTTCGTTTTCTCTCCCATGATCTAAGATTAATTAAAAACCTCTCCATTTGTCTCCTATGATTAACTACAACTCTCCTATGGGAAGTTTGTCTAGCACTCTGAATACATTAATTAATCATCTTTTCATTTTATGTTACTTGCCTACTCATTAGAATTTATTGTCGTTCAAACTTCTTTCTATTTACCAATTACCAAAGTTACAACAATGAAAGAAATATATGAAAAAATTTGAGGAATTGGACTGTTTATACTTCTTTGATAAATGAGACTGGACTAGGAAAGAGTTTGCAAACACAACAATAGATTTTGCCAAGCCATAACTTAATTCTATTCTTTTGTGGGGGTTGTAAGTACTAGTAAAAAATAATGAGAGTATCTTATTGGATAAAGAATTTGGCTTAAAATAATTGGAAGTAAACATAAATGACTTAGCATGTAAAAAAAAAGGCAATAAAGAATTTAGGGATTTAATTAATGACATTGAATTCTCCTTGAATGTAAATTTCTTTAGGGGTGCATTTGTGATAAAATATATATATATATATATATATATATATACACACACCTTACTAAAATGTAGGGGTAGAAAACTTTTTTGGGAAATTATGAAAAATTCCCTAGAAAACAAACTAATTGGAGTTGAAACCTTTAAATATTAGGCAAAGCCCCCCCTACCTTTAGGTTTCCAACTTTCCATCAACAAAGTTGGCATTTCCATCTAAAATCGTGAAAGACCGAAATACCCTTATTATGATTATATAAAATCCCTATCATACTTTTAAACTTGTGTAATGATTGAAATACCCTTATATACATAAAACAAAATATAAAAATATATAAAAATAAAAGATATTAATAATTTATTATACAAATAATTTTAAAAAAAATGAAGAAGAAGAAGAAGAAGAAGAACCAACATCAAGAAACCCAGAACATCATCAAGCACATAAAACATGCAGCAAATCTTCTCTTGAAGAAAGTCCAGTTGAAGCAGGCGTCCGATGGCTGGACTAACAAGTCTGGTGTGTGGCCTGCATAAAATTGAAGGCCGGATTAAATACTCCAATTAAAGAATTTTGCTAAAGAATTGACTAAAAATAGTACAGTCGAACCATACACATTGTCCGATCCGATGTGCCAAACGTAGGACGATTCTGTTTTGCCTCCTTTCTAATTGAATCCTTATACAGGCTGAATTTTACCATAACTAGCAGCAGTGGAAATTTAACTTTGCATGTATTTTTCTACACTGAAGATTAAAGTGAACATAGAGGAACTTGAAAACGGTTGAAAAACAATTTTAAAAAAATAACAGGTCAAGGGGGTACAAAGATGGGGATGATACAGTTAATAAAGCTAAACCGAACCCTAGAAATAGAAATAAATATCAAATCCCAACTTTCTGTACTCTCAGAATAACCTAATGACCAAATGGCAAAATCCTAGCTGAAGAGCCATAATATTAATATGAACAGGAATATTAAATCACCAGAGACGACCTACAAATCCACAAACAGATCATAATAGGCTAAACGGTTCAATGTAGGTTATATCTGAAATTTTAAGAGAGTACCATATACTGGAATACAGATTCATGGCAAATATAAAATAAAACCAAAGTACCCTCCTTTGTTTCTGAATCTGGCAAGAAACAATGCTAAACCAATACAATTGAAATATTAAGAACAAATTCAATCTAAAAATAGTTGTAATTCCAGTAAGGACAAAAGACAACACAATGTTCTGAGTACACAAAACAGGAAGTCTATTGCTCGACTACAGTCACTTGCTCCCATTGCCCATCAACTGCTTCTTTCCACAATGTGACATAGTTATTTCCATCAGCCACAGCCAACAAATTCCCAGTAAGTGACCATGAGACACTCCAGACTGGGGTCTTAAAATCCTTCAAAACCTTACCCTCCCATTGATCTCCTTCCTTGGCACAAGTCCATATAACAACTGTACCATCCTGTGACGCACTTGCAATTGTAGATTTAGGAAGCCCCAAGTTGGGTGCCCATGCCACACACCTCACCCAATCACTGTGCATTTGGAGAGCAGGGAAGCAATCCATTTTCCACGTCCCATTATTGAGCTTCCAAATCTTCACAGTGTTATCACAACCACAAGAAGCGAGTTTCTGAACAGGGTCCAACAAACCAGATCCAACTAAAGCACCAGGAGCCATTGCTGGAGCCCATGAAACAGCTGTTACTCCAACTGGGTGAGCCTGGTCTATCCTGGTAGTGTCCCAGCCACCATCAGCCCTAGCAGTAATGACTGAGATGTTTCCATCTGAAGATCCGCACGCTAAACAGAGACCAAGTTCATGAGGTGCCCAAGCAATGGAGTTGACAGATGACTTGTGATCATTGAAAATATGTGCCTGCAGCCACTCATTTTGAGTACCTTCCTTCCAGATGATTACTTGCCCATCATAGGAACAGGAAGCAAGTATTGATCCAAACTTGGGATGAGCCCAAGAAACCTGCCAAACTGGACCTTTGTGACCCTTCAATGTAGCAAGGTGCTGGGAGCCAGAGTTGTTGTTTACACCAATTATCTTTATAGTGGCATCAGATGAAGCTGTTGCTACCCGCTTTCCATAGTAATCCATAGCTACATCATGTACTGTGTCTTCATGACCTGTTTCAATCTTCTGTGCAGGCATCTTTCCCTCAACTTCCAAGTCCTTTAAAGACAAACCGTTAATTCCATGTATAATATCTAATTATAAGGTATTCTACATTAAGTTCACATTGACCACTCAAGATAAAGAGTGACAATTATTCAAATACACCACACTGTGAAAATACCAAAAATTCATAGGTCAAACATTATTCAAAAGACCAAGTATTTCCAAACTTTTATGCATACTGTTTACAATATTAATCAGGAACGATAAGATATCAACTCTTCATACTCAGAAAAACTAGATATAAGATATGGCAGATATATACAAATCTGGAAAAGAAAAATATATATACATCATATGTAGCGAACACTGCATGCACAATCTATATATGATTGCTTCAGTTTCTTCTACACATCAATCTAGCTAGGACATTTATTCTAAATTGCCTTCTCTCTCTCTCTGTGTCTCTATTTTTGTTAACAAGAATGGCTCATGCCCTTCACAAAATAACTAATGACACCTAAGATCATCACACACAATGACTACAAAGAAAAACAACATCACATACAAATCATCACAAGTAATATTTCCAAAAAAAAATATATATACCATCACAAGTAATACACACAAGTTTATACATAAGACGATGAGATAGACATCAACTTTGGAAATATAAACATTCATCTATGTAAGTAAATACCCATCTAAAATATCCACCAAAATATTGAGAAAAGAAAGGGGCAAACAAATCCATCCAATTTCAAGTAATAAAATCTAACAAGAATGGACAAAATGAAAAGGTTGGTTAATCTTAACACGAACAACAAAAATCAATCTAGATTTCAACATTTTAAATTTTGCAGCCCTATTTATGACTAATGTACAACAACAACAGACATGTCGGACCCAAATCAAATTTCTTGGGAAAACTTGTTAAAAACCACACATTCGCTGGATCATAGTTTTGATGAGACAGAAGTCACCACAAAGACCTAATTAATGAAAGATCCATCTATAATTGTTATTCCGATTTTACTTTTGGGATTGAAAATGAAATAACAAACAGCAGATTCTGAAAGAACTTCTAAGAGTAAAGATAAGACAAATACCATATGACATGAAAACTCATACACCATGAATTATGTATTGCATGCCTTTTGCCTACAAGACCACACAACTTCATGATAAGGCTGAATACTCCACTATGAATACACAGAAAGTAGAGATACACAAAAATTCTTACAAATTTTCAGTCCCATTAAGATATTTAAGAATGCAAAGTGACCAAAAATCCAGTGCTTTAGATTTTGTGTTTGTTTTTGAGGAAAAAAAAAGTGAATAAAAATTTATTAAAAAAAAAAAAAAGTTCAAACATGTGCCTACAACACTGTGGCCAAAAGAGCTGATCAACCAGAATTTTTTTCCCGTGTTTGAAATTAAAAAGAATCCTTGGCTGGCACATAAGTCCACCAACAATGAAAACAGCACTCTACCATACCAAACTCACAGTCCCTCAAAATTTCTCCCCTTCACATCATCCAATAATTACAATCATTTTAAAACCCAAGTGTTATCACGGAAAGTACAAAATTTCACTAATGATTCAAGTTCTTTGATGGCCAAACGAAACAAACAACAAGTCTGTAAATCATACAAGCAAACAACAATACTGATAGAGAGAGAGTCTGGGATGCGTTACCGACGGCACAAGGTCGATCGACGGTCGAGCAAGGGTTTACTGTGAGCGGTGGCCTGTGGGGTGAGGGCGTAGAGAGAGAGAGAGAGAGATGGAGAGTTAATAAAATATAAAACAACAAAAAAGATGACCGAATGGATAATATATGCAACAGATCTGAAAATGTGGCAATGATTGAAACGTAATTGACGATGCAAATGTAATTCAAAAAACGTAAAGAGAATTCTAGTCTGTGAATTACCTGAGAGAGAGAGAGAGAGAGAGGGGGTGGGGGGGGGGGGGGGGGTGGGGGGGGGAAAAGGGCAGATTGTATTCGCGAAAGGGATCTAAGAGCAGCTTAACTACGAATCTTTTACGGTTTTCGGTATCGGTGGCGAAAACTGAAACCTTATATAAGGTCTCCATTTTTGTTTATTTATTTATTTTTTTTTTGCTTTAGATAAAATTTCGCTTTAATTCCTGAGATTTGAGGAAATATTATTTGTTTAATTACTAATTCATTTTTAGATTCTATCATTCATAATGTTTTAAAAATTCATCAATTTAATTAAAAACTATATAAAGATTAAATGCCTTTAATCATTTTATCCTAATTTAGCTACAACATGTGTCAAATAAAATTTAAAATTTAAAACAGTTTTACATCAATTATAAATCACCATATCATCATTTTATAAAATAAAATATTTATAAAAATATAAATAAAAATTATGAATTTTAATTGTTAAACAAAAATTAAAAAAAAAAGGAAAGAATTATTAATCATAGAATATATCATTAAATATCTAAATAACTTTAAAAAAATCTAAAATCAAAATTTTGAAATTAAAAATAAATGTTAAAAAATTAAAAGTTAAACAAAATTTAAAATAAAAAATATTTTTGAAAAATTAAAAATTTAAAAAAAAAATGCATGAACCAAATCAACTATCAACTAAATCATTGGTTCCAAATTCAAATCATTCAAGGATACTGAAAATTCCAAATCTTTGACCAATTTGGAACGTTCCAGATCGTCAAATGATATGTATATAAGCTCAATTTGGCAGCTTCTCATCAACTTGAACCTTGATGCCATCGAACATTATCGAACCCTCGACTTGACCCCAGAACAATCTTTCGTTAAACCGAAATGAAGCTTTCTCATCTTTTACCTCTCCCTCACAATCAATTGGATCTCTATCGCCAAAGATGAAAGTGGTGGCTGCAACTAAGTAAAAAAAGCCTATGACGCCAACGAAGAACCTTATGATGCTAGTGAAGAAAGTGGTAGCCAAGGAGGAAAAAAAATGAGAGAGTATTTGTTGTTTATGTGTGGGAAAATAATCAAACAAATGTTTTGGATATCTATTCTTATAAACGAGAGATAATTACTCTTATAATAAGATAAGAAAATCACTCACACATCTGGATCAAACATTACTAACGTGTTTTGGATATTTAATCTAATAAAAGAGAGACAACTACCCATAGATCTACAATATGCATTTAATGGGGGATGTAACCTCTTAAAGTACACAATCATTTGTGCTAAATTACTTTTTTGATTGTTTTTGCATATATAGAATTAATTTTATGACTATAATTTTTGAGATATGAACAATTGCTTTTTTTAAAAAAAAAAATTATTGTGATAAAGGAAGATTAAGTTTAAAGAAACTACTTGATCACAATAAAATATATCATAATTTCCTGCTTTTAAATTTGATTTTTGTCATGAATATTTGAGTAATTTCTGTTGCTTTTAGGAGCTTTTATTATTTATTTTTAGGTGAGTCATGGAAAGATAAATTAGCAAATTACTAAGGTTTTCAAGGCAAATAGCTTGCATGGGTTAAATTAAATTCGAATAATTTTTAGGTTGAAATAATTTGTCGTCGTTATTGTTTTTAATTCAAAAACCAAATTTCAGCCCTAATGAATTGTCAAAATCAGCTCATGAAGCACAAACTCTAGCCCAAATGGTGAGCCCATAAAAGCAAATTTAAGCTCAAGTTGCAATTGCATTAAGTCATTGGGTTTTAACCAAATCTAACCTTTTTTTTATAACCCTTTGGGATATTACCTCTTTTTTTTTAATTCCCTGCAGCATGATTCTTTTTGGTCCAAAATACCCTTAATAGTTCAGCTAATTACCACTTACCATAGTTTTTCCCTCCACTAATCCACCCCATTTCTGATTCTCTCTCTAAAATTTTCATCCCATCAAACTTTTTCCTCTCATTCTCTCTCTAAAATGCCCTAACCCATCTACATTCCCATCCCTCCTCCCTCTCTTCTTCTTCTTCTTCTTCTTCTTCTTCTTTCCTTTTTTTCTCTTTTTTTTTCCTGAGTTGGATCTGGTTCGCGATGGTGGTCGCGAACCAGAACCATATGGTTCTGGGCTCGGCGACGAGCCCAAAACCATCTGGTTCTGGGTTTGGGCTGGTTCTGGGTCGCGAACCCAGAACCAGATTTCATTTTTTTTTTTTTTTTGTGTTTGTTTGTTAATTATTGATTTGATAATGTTGTTGTTGTTGTGGGAAATGATGATGTTGATGAATTGGATTGATGATGTTGATGAATTGTGGTTGATGATGTTGATGAATTGTGGGAGATTATGAATTTTGATATTGAAAGAATGGGAGGGGTAATTTTGTTCAAAAACTAATAATAAGGTCCGTTTTGATAATTCAGAAAACTAGAAGTCTATTCTGTAATTTTTAAAAATACTTTTAAGGGCGCTTCTTGGATAAGAAGCGCCCTCTATTCTAAATTTGATAATTACGAAATAACCTCAAAAATTTATTTAATTACGAATTCCATCATGAATTTTCAATTAAGGTTGGGAATCTCAACCTCGAGGTTGGGATTCCCAACCTGAAAGTTAGGATTGATAGGGAATCCTAACCTTGATGTTGGGATTATGGATTTTGATATTGAAGAAATGGAAGGGGTAATTTTGTTCAAAAAATAATAATAAGGTCAGGTTTGATAATTCAAAAAAATAAAAGTGCAATTTTATAATTTTAGAAAATATCTTTAAGGGCGCTTCTTACCCAAGAAGCGCCCTCTATTCTAAATTTAATAATTACGAAACAACCCTAAAAATTTGTTTAATTACGAAATATATATAATTGAACATTTAGGTTGACATTCTCAACCTCTAGGTTGGGAATCCCAACCTAAAGGTTGGGAGTTCCAACCTTGATTCAATATTCATATTTGAAATCTCAACTTCAAGGATGGGAATCCCAACCTTGAGGTTGGGAATCCCAAACTTGAATAAACATCTAAGGTTAGGATTCTCAACCTCTAGGTTGGGATCCCAATCTAAAAGTTGAGAATCCCAATCTTTGATATTCAATCCTATTTGGAATTCCCAACCTCGAAGTTAAGATCCCAACCTATAGGTTGGGATTGATTTCAAAAAATACTCATTAAGAACATTTTTGTCCATTCATACTTTTTTTCTATTTGGGACTCCCAACCTCGGGATTGAGATTCCCAACCTATAGGTTGGGATTGATTTCAAAAAATACTCATTAAGGGCGTTTTTGTCCTTTCAGTATCTTTTATTAATAATAAAAAAATAAAAAGGTTACTTTTAAGGATGGCTTCCCAAAAAGCGCCATTTTCTCAATTTTCTCTAAGTCATTTCTATCAGCCCATGTTGCAAAGTATATGGAGTCAACGTGAAGAGGAGCCCATGAAGTGAGAACCTTGAGTGTGAGCATGTCCAGCCCGCATGCAGCAACACGGAAGCAGAAAGAATCAGAAGCAACCCAAGCCATGCAACATTCGAGTGAAGTCAGGAGCTGGTTGCGAATCGAGTTCGCAAAGTGCAGCTCGCGAAATACAACAGAAGCTGGTTACGTGCAGAGTTTGGAAGCTTGTTTGAAGCTCTAATTTGGCACTATAACAGGCCACTTAAAGGAAAGAAACACAGCTTTTGACAGCAGCCCATCAGCAGCCACACAACACACCAAAAAAGGAGAGATTGGAGAGGTTGTGGACGTGATTTCAAGGGGGGCTGCGCTCAACATTTTGCCGATCTGAAATCAGCCCCTTTGAATCCGTTTACGCCAGTTTTTAGCAGGGTTTGCGGAGTGTTTCCAGCGAGACTACATAGCCATGGACAGAGACCAAACTGAAGGGAAAAAGAGGGAGATTTGAGGGAGAGCTTGAGTGTATAATCTGCAGAAAACTGCAGAGTTTCAACAGCCTTTCAAGTCGTTTCGGATCTGTTTTGCAGCAACTCTGCGTTCAGTTTTCACAAGCTTTCAAGTGGTGTTAGAAGGCCCGTTTTGGGGTGTAAGTTCTGCATAATAACAGCCCATATTTCACAGGTTTTGGTAGTTCGTAGCTGACAAGGCCCATACCGGATTCCCTTAGGCAATTATCCGGCAGGCTTTGCCCAACACTCTAATGGACCTCCCTTAAACCTTACTAGGCGGGCTAATGGAATCTGCGGAGTAAGCCCTTGAACTTGCACTTAGACCTTTTTCAAAACAAATTTAATTTCATTTATTAGAATTAGTACACCCTTTGATTCAAAAGTTTTACTTTTTTAAATCAGAAGGAAGCTATGTAAATGTCTCGATATAACAAAGATAGCAACACATCCTCGAAGCGACTAAAATGAATCTCATGATCAACTACAAACTCATTTCTTCATGCGTTGAGTTTCAATGATAAATTCTCACTTTCTAAAAGCACCACTTGTACCCCTAAATGCTCTAACCACACAGTGACTAAACTAATGTCGCAAAATGTGATATGTCACGTGGCGATTTTCAACTGACACCAATTATGACGCTTTTGAGACCCCTCAACGACTACATGCGGAATTTTTTTACATCGCAAATCGTAACGTGAAATAATATCCCAAGACTTTTCTTTACTATGCGGGCTATCTCTGTTGGGTCTAAGTTTATGAATTTGAGGGTGTACTCATGACATTTGAAAAATCATCTTTTACTAAGTGCATTATGCACCAAATAACTTAATTGTCAAAACTTTGGGCTCAAAACTTTCAATTTAAATTTTCATCAAAGTTACTTTGTTCGAAATTACATTATAACAAATATGATAACCTTCTCAACTGAAAACTTACACAATAATGATCGTGCATGGTCTAATAACAATAATACTTTACATATTGTAATACAACGTACGTAAACCAAGTTTTAACACGTATGGAGGGGCTTTATTGGGCTTCTCATGCTCCACTCGCTTGCTCCACACCTACACATCGCTTTCTCATTTAGAATGTGCTCAAATGAACTACACAAAACTACAAATAGTGTTTCCAATGCAATTACACAATACAATGCCCTTTTTTACTACAACTTCCCCATCTTAGTTCTAACTTAACCGGAGCTTTAAAGTTCCAATTTCTTTTCATGGATCTCATTTATTATCACCTAGGAACACCCTCATACGCTCGAAATATTTTTCTGAATCTCGAAACGAAAATTGGTCTTTTTAGACTCCTTTTGGCTGAACCTATGTTAGGAAGAAATCCCTAACTTTTCTTCCATCCATTTTTGTTCCAATCATCTCTCTAACTCTCACTTAGGTCAACCCATAAGTGAATTCGAAAAGAAATAGCCGTCGGGTGGAGGTTTCTAGCCAAAAACCCCTATTTTTCACTACTTTTTCATGCCACAATTCATCACTTTCATATTTTATACTCAATCCTCTTTTCATTAGAGTTTCTAGACTTGTGTGTGCTCAATTATGATCATATACCACATGAAAATGCAAAGAGGAAGTGGCATTGCATGATAGTTACCAATACCCTTCACCTAGCCTAAAGCAACACATTGGATTCTTTCTTTTTCTTTTCAAATTCTAACATTTTTATAAGATTTTCTAATCTCTAATATGCATGAATTCAAGTTTATTCATATCAAAACTTAATGTTGTCACATACCCCTAGAGTTGTCGTGAACTACACATACCACACATTGCTTCTTTCACTTCTCAAGCTTGCCTCTTGATTACTCTCTTAAACATTTCATCAAACACCTTAAATACAAATCAATTTGCTTAATAAAATTTTAAATCAAATTCTAGGGTTTTGCTCACATAAACCCTAACTCTAAACTTTCATATGATTCCACCTAAATTAAGTTCCATTTTTTGGTGTTCTGGGGTTCTAATCTTAGTTTAAATCAATACTCCCATCAATTTCTCAACAAACATCAACCCAACACTCAACATTTCATACAACTTGACTATCACTATTTTAAAAACAAAATCATGAAAACTTACCTTAATCTTGCTCAAACCTTGATTTTATAGTCTAATCCAACCCAAAATCTTGATTTGAAGCTTGGAATGGCTTGAAGTGACATTGGGTCTTCACTTCCCTTTTGGTCCCCTTTTTGTCATCTCTCTCTTTCTCTCACAATGTATTTTGTTTCAAATTTTTCCTAAGTGTTGAAAGACAACACTCATATATATATATATATATATGTATATCTTGATTGGAGAAATGACTACAATGTCCTTTATCTAGTTTATATCACTATTAGTTCCCCATTTTATTCCTAAGTTTTTTTTTTTTTTTTTCTAATTACTCATGATGATACTAAAAATATAATACTCATGGAAATTTATATTTTACCTCATAATCCATCTACTAATACTAAGAAATTCATACTTAAGGATGAGGGCTTACAGTAGTAGCCCTCGAAAATGCCTCAAAATAGGTCGTAGAAAGGAGATTTTAGAGCCGAAAAGCAGTCCGTCATCAACCTATTTGGAGAACAGTAGCAACCCATCATCACCCACATATTCGGTGTATAACGACATGGTTAAGATTTTGTCATTGGAATGGTGGCTGATTCTTTGTGATAGGGGAATCATGCTACTACCATGAGATTTTCCATGAGATTTTCCATTCCTATGCTTTGAATTAAATTGTTTAATGATGATGGTGGTTGTTTGCTTTTTGGTTTGATTTGCATGATGTTGATGATGATTTAAACTTGTTGTCTAGGGTTGCAATGAACCCTAATCCATGAAACTCACCTTTTAGATACCGTTGATTAATTGATTTTTCCATTATTTGAGTTCCATTTTATTTTAATCTTAATGCTTTTAGATTACTTGATCACTAGTTTAAGAGAATTGATAACCTTGAGTGAGCTCGAAAAAAAATCTCTTATGTTTAGACATGAATAGAATGACATATGACATGTAAGATAGAAATATATCCATATGTTTATGTGTGATCGTGTGTGGATATTTATTCATAATGAGTTTATTTTAACCATCCAGCATAGAAATATAATTGGATGTTTAATGCGAACATATTTACGATGAACTCGAAAGAGGCTCGCAAATACTATAATGTTAATTATGCTCATGATGAGGATGAAATAATTAATGATAAAAATATAGGTTGAATGGATTAGTTGAATGAAATTGTAGCTCTAGATCATTATCTCTTTCGTTGTGTGTGTAGTTTAATTAATCGTATTTGTTATTTACTTTATTAAGTGTAGTTTATTAATTTTTCTTTCATTAATTTGGATAAGCGTTGTCAAGATCAATTTTAGTAATTAACGTAGCTTAGATAATCTCTGTGGAAACGATATTCTACTCATCATATATTACTTGTGGATTGTGTATACTTGCACGTGTTTCTAATGTGTATTTTATACACTAGAAATTTGCATCACTACTCACATCTTGTATTTTAAAATAAGTGTAAGATTTGAATTATTGATCTCCTAAAATCATTAAGGGTTGGTGTGCAAATAAGAATAATTGCTCATCTTAAGACAATAATTTATGAATCTGAAACAAGAATGTATGCAATTATTTTTAAAAATGAAAAACATGTTTTGAAAATGATGTTTTTTTAAAAATGTAATGCATTTGGTAGGTTTTGTTAAAAACTATTTTTAAAATAATAATGCTATACTATCTAAAAATTTATTTAAATTCATTGTTCAAATGATGTGATAAATTTATATGTAATTATTACATCATCAATACATTATTCCAAAATTAATGTGGTGGCTACATATTAGTTTATCATATCATTTTGATAAAAATTTTTGGTAATTTTTTTTTTTTAAAAGTGTAGCATTATTCTTTTTTAAAAACAGAAAATAATATAAATATGTTTGATATTGTTTTAAAAATGAGTAAAATTGTTGTTTAAAAATAAAAATAATTATTTGTTTTAAAAATGTGTTATGAAAATGGTGAAAAACATAAAAATGTTGTTTTTTAGTTTTTTTAAGTTATAACTTATGAAAAAGTATTTTTCATTTTCAAAAACACATTTTGTAAAACAACCCACCAAACACATGCAAATCCATTTTTTAATTTTAAAAATAAAAAAAAAAAATTTTAAGGCAATGAAAACATTTTATAAATTTGTTTTTTACTTTTTAATTATAATTTTTGAAAAAGTGTTTTCCATTTTCAAAAACATATTTTACAAAATAAACAAATTACAATTTAGCTACTCACTTGAAACTCTAATTTAAGCAAAGCAACCTTTTTAGTTTTATTGTAATTTACCCTCTACCATTAGTGGATCTCTATTAGAGTTAATTAATTAAAAGATAAAATTATCTTTTGACCCTATTTTTTATATTTTTTAAAAATAAATTTCCAAAACTTCAAAATAAATTAAATAATTTTTTTCAATCACATCTCCACCATTTATCTTAAGATAAACAGTGGAGATTAATTTAAAAAATTATATCAAATAAAAATAAAATAAAATAGAATAAAAATTAAATATTCAATCATTAATCTTATCCTATATCAATCTTTTTTCAGTTCAAAATCATTAATTATCTTCAATCATCTTTCACATCCTTTTCTCTCCATCTTCCCCTACTTTCTTTCTCTTTTCTCCTACTCTCTCTCTCTCTCTCTCTCTCTCTCTCTTTCTCTTATCTTTATTCTCACAAGTTTCCAGACTAGGTTTCTAGTTTTCCATGCCATTGAAAACCCAATCAAGGGCCCTAAGCATCATCAACCATCATTAATAAACTCTTAACATCATTAATCCATGTTTGGAAACCCAAAAAATGGCCTCAAACATCATCAACCATCATCAATCAACCTTTTATCATCATCAATCCAAAACCAAACATCATTAATCAAACCCAAAATAATCAATTTCCTATAAAACCATCAAACCCAACATCATCACTAAAATCAAAATAATCAATCAAACTAAAAAAAAAAAAAAAATAGATAAATCAACCTCAAAATCATTGAGAACTCAGATGATGAAAGAGAAGAAAGCATCGACAATAAAAAAGGAGATGAGATGAGAGAAGAGGAGAGGAGATGAGAGTGGTAGAAAGAGGAAAGGAGATGAGAGTGGTGATGGAGAGTGGAGGGGAGAGGAGCTAAAAACGGTGGAGAGAGAAGATAAGAGATTTAATAGGGAAGAAGGTTGACGAGGAAAGGAGATGAGAGTGGTAAAGAGAGGAGAGAAGAGGAGAGAAGATAAGAGTCTGATAGGGATGAAGGTTTTTTTTTTAAAAAAAAATTAATTTTTAATTTTTTCTCAAATTAATTTTCACTTCAATCTTCAAATGAATGATGGAGATCTGATTATTTATTTAAATTTATTGTTAAATAAAAAATTTTTATTTTGTTTCATTTTTTTATTTGATCAACTAAGTCAACATAGTTACTGTCAACGTTGATTTCTGGTCGACGACGGTTCAAAGCTCAATACCTGCAATCAATATGAAACAGTATAGAAAACAAAAGAAAAGTAGAAGACAGAGAAGAAAAACAACACACAAAGAAGATTTTTAATGTGGTTCAGCAAGTGTGCCTACGTCCACGGCTGTTCCTCTCAATAACTCTGCAGAGAAACAGTCTATTATTGCCTCTATGTATCTGTTACAATGAATTTTAGCCTCTATTTATAGGGCAATGCGTTACAATTTAGGTTAAGATAAAACATGAAAAGAATCATGAATTAACTACACTTCCTAATCAGTTAACACTGAATCAGAAATCTGCTCCGCTAAATCAGGAATTACATTTATCAACGTTTGAATTTAAATTTATTTCCAATTCTAGTAGACAAATCACGATCAATTTGGGTTACTGCCTTTTCTGGAAGATTTCCTAATTGAACTGGTTATTGCGCGAGCTATAAACTGTATTAGATGATCTCGAGCTAGACCTCGTTCTAAGTAGCGAGTTGTGTATAATATGAGCTGAGTAATAATAGCAACGATCTGTAAATAACGATTGTGACGCGAGCTCGCTCATGTGAGCTGTAGCTGGATGTTGATGGACCGGGCATTTGTCTACTGAGCCATTTCATTGGATCGACTTGGACCGGCCCTTTGTCTACTGGACCACTTCATTGGATCAACTTGTTGGGCCTTTACCGAGCTTTTACCAACCCATTTGTTGAATCCGAAAAATACCCATAACATCAGCCCCTCAACTCTCAGTTCATTGTGCGAATTGGAAGCTCAAGCTCGCTGGTAAAAGCTAACTCGTCCTGCACCTTTTCGAATTCCATCCCATCAATTCTGACACGTGGCAACAATTTAGATGATAGCTCAACCGGTACTGGCACATCTCGTGCCACGCATATTTAATGCGCACGTCTTACAACTGATGGCCCCATGATTACAAAAGTCATATCTCGTGCTGCACCGTTGATTCAAAGCGGTTACATAACTTCCAGATCGAATGACTAGGCCATGAGCTCAGTAGCCCATATAAATTGGTGGAGCCCTTTCACTTTCTTCTCACTTGTCATTTTCTTCCCCAGCCACCGAATCTCTTTTTGTTGCATTTTTTCACCGATTCTTTTCAGACTTTTCATCCTCAGTCGCTGGATTTCTCATTTTTCGACAAAGATTCACGGTAAGTTCCGTTTTTAACTTCAAGCTTTCGATTTTTGATCTATTTTCATTGCATTTGTGTTGCGTTGTGCTTGCATTATGCTTTCTAGGCTGGAAATGAGTTTAAGCGCTTCGTATTCTTGATGTTGAATCTTTACAATCTTGTGTTTCTTATTGATCACGACTCTTCATTTCCTATTGGTTTGATCTTGTTGCTGGTTCATTTGCGATCTATTTACTGTTTGTGGCTTATCATGCATGTGAACTGTAGGATTAGGCACCTGTAGATCACTAGCCCGTAGGTCGTTCTCTCATAGGTTAAGTCCCATATTATATTAGCGATCTGTGTGGCATTTGCGATCTGTAGAGTAGGGAACTTCTTTAGTAGGAAATTTAGACATTTAGGCATAGACTGCTTGCAGCGACCTAACAATGTCCTCTTTATGTGTAGATGGCCTTAGGTCACGACCGCCAAACACACAGACTAGGGGATAATGAGTCATCCAGCTCAGAAGAGCACGTAATATTGGCGAGACAACCCAAAACAGGGAGGCTGCAGAGTAATTCGTAGCTCGGGCAGATCTAGAAACAACTCGTCGACTTGATGAAGAAGAGCGAGCTCGAGAGGAGGGGCAAGCTCGCTAGGTGTTCATACATCATTCCTCCACGGTGGATTATGTTGAGATGAGGGGAATTATTTTATAATACCATATTCCCAAAGGTCATCGCGTGATGTCTTCTGCTACCGATGACCACACGTGCTATCCTCCCAAGGGATACAACCCTATTACCACCTAACATTTAAAGCATGGGCTCGGGTTTCCAATTCCTACCTACCTTATAGAGTTTCTAAACAGGCTTAAGCTCTCACCATTCCAGTTGACTCCGAATTCGTATTCGCAGCTGACAGCATAAGCCTTAGTTTTTCTCAAAAATAATCTTCCTCCCCAAACTCCAAAAGTCCTTAGTCACATTTTCAGCATTAAAGGTGCTGGTGGCGTAAAAGATGGGATGCGAGACGGAATCTACTACCTCACAGCTCGTCAGTCAGATTATAAGAATCTCCTACCCCGAGGTGAGGCAAACGACAAATCAAATGTAGAGGCTTACAAGACAAGCTGGTTTTTCATTTCCTGTCCTTCCCTTCTACATCTTGACAACTTTTCTTTCATTTTAAGTCCAGGTAGATAGAATGAAAAACAACTGCAAGCTAAGGATTTTTTTTTTTTTTTTCGAACTGACATTCTCTATTTTGCATACGTCAAAGGGGATAAGCCTACCTTTAATAATGAGGAGGAAAAGGTCCTTAAGGGGCTTGCAAACTCAAACGAGGCAATTCTCAGCAATGCGCTTGATGTCGACCTTCTAAGGGCTTATGGACTAGCTCTTCCCCGTGACTGCAAGCTGTTACACAATAAGAAACACATAGGAAGCATGAGAGAGTTTGATCTTCCTTCTGCGTTTGACATTGATATCGAGGAAGAGACTGCTCCTGCCTCACCAATAGATCAGGCTCCCGCTCTTGCTCCCCAAGAAATCCTAACTCCAGCTCAAACTTAAACTCAAACAGCTCCAACTCAAGCAGTTCCAGCTTCATCTTCTGCTCAAGCAGATCCATCCTCAACTTTGACTCAAACAGCTTCAATTCCAGCTCCTGCTCAAGCAGCTCCGGCTCCAGCTCGTTCCTTCCATAACCAACTTCAGCTCCACAACCAACTTCAGCTTCAACTTCTATCTCTAAACGAGCTCCAAATATGGGAAAGCTCTCTCTTCTGAAAGCTCTTCGTAAGCGATCTGGTGATCTTACAGCCCCTCCTGTTGCTCTTTCTAAGCGACCTGCTTAGACCAAAACTTAAGTCGTTGCTCCCAACGAGGTGCCACCTTCGGCATCAGTAGTAAGTCCTTCATAGGCCCCAGCCCCCAACTCGCAACTTGAGGTGGAGGAAGTTCAATCTGCGACCCCACCTCATGAGACCCAAACTGGTGCCAACGGGGGTGGCCGGAGAAAGATAGTGCACGATCCAACCTCGACCAAGCGAACTCGCGTAGACAAGAGTAAAAGTGTAACGTTCATATATTTACTTCCGTATAAGTAATATTATTAAATCTAGAATATAATTGCATTAAGTGAGATTAAAATTTAGTTTATTTATAATTAATATAATAAGTGAAATAATATAGTTAATTGTTAGAAAATTTAATAGTTTCTTTAATAATTTAGTTTGAAAGTAATTTTTTTTTAGTAAAATGATTTAATTATGATTTTAATGAAAAATATTTGATGATGAAAATTTATTATTGGTGAGTTGTTATTGTTGTCCAATAGGAGAGTGACAAGTGTCAAGATTTTAGGGCCTAAATGGAATACTAGAAAGGTGTGGGGTCAAGGTATAATTTTAGAAAGTAGAATAGTATAAAAATGGGGTCAAATTTGAAAAAATCCATCGTCTTCTTCCTTCCTCTGCTGCCGATCAGACCTGCTGCTTTTTGTCTCAAATTGTTTTTCCTTTTCAAGCCATTAAACACACTAATTTTCTTGTTTTTAAGTCCCTTACCCATTTATGATCTTTTTTCTTGCAAAAATCTTCTAAAAATCCAATTATATTTTCGGGTCTACAGTGTTTTACGTGAGGTAGGTGTTGTTTTGTGATTTTTTTTTTGTGTTCAAATAAATTAATGAGCATATAGATGCATTCATAGGCATATATAGATAATAGTTTTGCATTTAATTAAGTTATTTCGCTTTTCGTGGCTTTAAAGTGTAATTTTTAAACCCTAGGTGATCAATTAGGGCGTAGAGAGTCTAATAAGAGTAAAATGAAGCTTTAAGCTTCAAATTGGAGTGTTAAAGAGTGTGGATGAAAGCTCAAGAAGGTTGGTATACATTTATTTTCAAAATTGAATTTTTTTAGTAGCTAAAATTTAATATTTTGTTTCGAAACTTTGCGATGATGTGATTTTTATGTGGTGAGTTGTTATTTATGATATGTATGTGTTGGTAGGATATTGATGAGAGGGATTTTATGGATCAAAACCAAGTGAAATAACATTTTCTATTAAAGGGGTTATGTCCGAATTTGCGCTAAATAAGGGTCTAGGGGTATTTTCGTCTTTTTAAGTTTATTTACGTGTTTAATGAATGATATTGAAATGATTTGTGACATGACTTTTGAAGACGAAATCAATTTTCGAAAAATATACCCCTTTGGTTGAACTGAATACATAGGGAAACCAAGGGGCATTTTTGCCATTTAGTTTATATATATACATGCTATTTTCATCGTGTGGTGATGAGATGTGTAATGAATTATGATTTTGAAGAGAAAAATTTGAAAATCACCTCTTGTAGCAAAATGAAAATGTGAAACGAATGTAATTATGTAATAAAGTCTTTATTGTGAAACTAAGGGCGAAATAGTCTTTTGGTAAGGGCCAAGTGGGAAGTTTCGAAAGATTTTAAAACGTGAAAATAAATGAAAATTTTTAATAGTTATGTGATTTATAAAAGCTCAATCGAAAATGATAATTTTAGCTATTAATAAAATTATAGAGAGTCTGAGTAAATCTGTATATTGGTAGGTGATGATTGGTGGTTGGCATTCCAATAAGATATTATTAGCAGTATTGCGTCATTACGCTTATGTATATATATATTGATATGATTAACGAACCTTGAGAGGCACTGAGTGTCTGGTCCAAAATGTGATACGAATGAGATGTTGAGCTCCGGCGGGTAGGCACCGAGTGTTCGATGCCGGAGAAAAATGTGAAAATCCGTTATCGATCCATAGTATCATGACAGTATTTACGGAAGACTCTTATAATAATAATAATAATTGATAATGAACTTGCATTGAATGTATATCTATGTATGTGGAAAAACATTTAATAAAATTTTCAAAAGGTTGTTGAAAATTATGTTATATTGATTGTTAAATTTTTATGAAATGATATATGTTATATGTTATGTTTGTGAGATTTTGTGATTGATATTATTTTGTGTATACCAACTGAGCTATTTTACTTACCGCGTTGGATTTTCCACGCGCAGGTAGTTGATGTGAACTGAGAGTGAGAGTCTGACAAGAAAATCATTCCATTGCGCTTCTAGAATCACAACAAATTTCTAATCTTTTTGGTAGTAATCCTTGGCATGTACATATTTTTGTTAAAATAAAATTTTATGAACTTACCTTTTGTATATTTAAATGCATATGTGTATAAAACCTTGTGAATTCTAGTGTATATAAATTTTGAATTATGGTTCTAAATGTTTTCTCAAAAAGATGGGAAAACTAGTTGATGTAATGCTTTAAAGTATTTATGTTTACTTTGTTTGGAAAAATAGCTGAGAAAATGTATGTTTTATACTGATTTGTGTGTTGAAGTGATTTTGAGACGGATGGGGTGTCCAGTGATGGAAGTTGAGAAAGTGGAAAATATATTTGAAGTGTTTCTTTGATTATGCAGGTTTTAAGAATTTTGGTTTTTCAATAAAACAGGGAAAACTCTGTCAGATTTTCAATAAATTATATTAAATTAGTAAATGGATTTTCGTAAATAAGTAATAAAAATATCGTAATATCCTCCGCCTTGGTTATTAGCGTCCGAGACGCCGAGGATCGAGGGGAGGGTATTATAAAAAGGCCAGAGGTCGCACAGGACACAGAGAGGACTAAACCACCAACCTTGGTGCACCTTGAAGATGGACCAGGAGGAATATATCTGACATCCTTCCTCAACCACTGGTCCCAAATAATTCTGAATCATATCAGGAGCTTGGATAAGGATATCTTTACCGGTCTGGACCTAGTTGAGTACTTAGGTCGACATGCGATGCTGGTAAATGACTTTATTTCTCTTTCTTCGTTGTTTCATTAGATACTAACTCGTTACATTTCAGGTCGCGCTGGACTCAATAATATAGTGGCAAGAGACTAGAAACTCTAAAGTCCAATTAACGAAATTAAAGGACGAGCTAGGGAAAGCGAAGGAAGAGATCAAGTCCTTGACCGAGGAGGCTCTGGACGCTAGAAGGCACCATAAAGCTTATGAGGCAAAACTGATGGATGCCAACATAGCTAGAAAGGAAGCTGAGGAGGCCTTGATGCTCGCGGAAAGCGGTTATGTAGTTTCGAGGTCGTATCTCACCGCCTTGCTCCATAACTGTGAAGATGAATTGAGCAAGGCAAGTGATGACTTGAAGAAGTCTGAACAGTGAGCTGAAACTGTAGAGAAGCGGGCTGAGGTGGTTGAACAGCAAGTAGAGGCTGTAGCAAAGTGAGCTGATGAGGCTGATCAGCAAGCGGAAACCGTGGCAAAGCGAGCTGAGGCGGCTGAGCAACAAGCGGAGGCTATGTTACGACGAGTCGAGGCCGCCGAGCACCATGTAGAGATCACTTATTTAGAGGTTGTTGTTTTGAAAGAGAGATCTGTCAAAGAAGTGGAAGTGCAGGTCACTAGAGCCAAAGAAGAGGTTGAAATAGAAACATGTATTGATTTCCTCTTCACCCTTTGGAAGGCCCATCCCGAGCTAGATTTTTCAATCTTTGGTGAGGGAGACTCCAAGAGGTGGAGAAATTCAAAGCTGAAACTGCCTTATCTCCAATCGTGTCAGACGCGCTTCCCTTGGCTATGGAATTACCTGGTGACATTCCTGGTGTGACTTCCCAAGCCAAGCTCGCTCAAGTCACAGAGCTTTCTAGCGACGAGTCTCTTTCAAGGTCAGCTCCTTATGATCAAGGCAACTAGCAGCTCGTCTTGTTTCTTGCTTTTTGAATTCTTAGCTTCTACATTTTAGCCTTGTACTCATTTATTTTGACTTCGGGGGTCATCTATGACGAATCTTTTAACTTCCAAGAAAATTTCTTTATTATGGCTCGCATGTTAAATGTGCTTGAATTGCTATACTTGTTATTTGATATACATATTTTACATCTTTATTTTCTAAATTGTGGGACTTCCTAACGAGCCAAAAAGTATGCCATTTGAATAGATGGTAATAAAACCTAGCCCAAGATGAGCTGAAACTTGAAAATTGTCATTTAATAATTTACTCGAAGATAAACCAGTAGAATATAATAATCTCGATTTGGATGGTGCGTCGTAACCTTGACTATCATATTTATAATTCTGCGAGCTATGTAGGGGACCGTGACCTCGCCTGCCATAGCAATATCTTCGTGAGCTATGTAGGGGATCGTAACCTCACATGTCATAGCGATGTTTTTGCGAGCTGTGTATGGGGTCATAACCTCGCTTGCCATAACTATATTTTTACGAACTATGCAGGGGGTCGTAACCTCGTCTGCCATAGCAATATTTTAGCGAGCTATGCAGGGGGTCATAACCTCGTCTGCCATAGCAATATTTTAGCGAGCTATGCAGGGGGTCATAACCTCGCTGAGCCATGTAGGGGGTTGTAACCTCGCCTGCCATAACAATATTTTAGAGAGCCATGCAGGGGGTTGTAACCTCGTCTGCTATAGCAATACTTTGGCGAGCCATGTAGGGGGTCGTAACCTCGCCTGCTATAGCTATATTTTACGAACTGTGGGCGTGGCAACGAGCTAATAAGATGGAACCTGCTAGCTTAATAACTCATATAATTTGGAGACCATATAAATAAATTATTAGAGTAATCACACAAACAATATGAGGAACTTAGAATTTTCATTGACTATGAAATAATTGAATTACAAATTGAGCACGTGTATTCAAAGTTACTGAAAATATGGGCTGAGATATTCGACATTCTAAGCTCGAGGAACTTCAGCTCTATTGACATTTACTAAATGATAGGCTCCATTTCCCAAGTTCTCTTTGATAACATAGGGACCTTCCCAATTTGGGCCTAAGGACCCATCGCTGGCTTTGCGAGCTCCAAACAAGATAAGATATAGTACTAGATCTCCTACGTTGAAACTTCGAACTTGAGCTTTTCTGTTGTAGTACCTCGCAATCCTTTGCTGATAGATCACTACCCTCAATCATGCTGCTTCTCTGACTTCTTTAAGTAGGTCCAGGTTTGTGGCAAGTAGCTGGTCGTTGTTTTCTGGATTGAAAGTTGCTCTACGTTGCGAAGTCACTTCTAGTTCTACTGAAATCATGGCTTGAGATCCGTACACCATTGAAAAGAGGGTTTTGCTTGTAATGCTACAAGCTGTTGTTCTATAATCCCATAACACTTTTTGTATCTCATCTACCCACGCTCTTTTCTTTGCTTCCAGCTTTGTCTTCAAGGTCTACTTTATTATTTTATTCATAGCTTCAACCTGGCCACTGACTTGTGGATGGTCCACTGTTAAGAAGTTCTTGACGATCTTCAGGTCGTTGCAAAACTTGAGAAACTAGTCGCTACTAACTAGGTCCCATTATCTGTCACGATCTACTGAGGAACCCAAAACCTGCAGATAATATTATTCCACACAAATTTTTCAATCTTCGTTGTGAAAATTTTTGTCAACTCCTTCGCTTTTGACCACTTAGTGAAATAGTCCACAGCGACTACAACATGCTTACATCTTCTGCGAGCTATTGGTAGCGGCCCAATCAGATCCATTCCTCATATCCCAAAGGACCACGGGCTCACCATTCGTTGGAGATAAGCTGGTGGAGCTTGTGAAACCTAAGCGAACTTTTGGCACTTGTCACACTTCTTAACCAGGTTGATGGCGTCTTGTTTTATCATAAGCCAGTAGAATCCTTGTTGAAGTGTCTTTTCAGCTAGAGACAGCCCCCCCGCATGATTTCCACAATGACCCTTGTGTATCTGCTTCATTACCGTTTCGCAATCCTAGCCATCAATGCACCTCAAAAGTGGGGCTGAAAACCCTTTCTTGTACAACACGTCATCATAGATGCAATATCAGGCTGCCCTAGCTTGTAAGCGTCGTACTTTCAATGTATCACTTGGTAGCTTTCCATCCTGCAAATAACTCAAAATCGGGCTCATCCAGGAGTTTGGCTGTATAGCTATGACCATCATTGAACCTTTCTTTCTCTTCTGTACTTGGAACTAGCAGAAACTCCATTGGGATTGCCACTAGAAAGTCCGCATCTCGGGTGGTCGCCAAACGAGCTAGTATATCTGTATGTGAGTTTTGGGCTCGTAGGATCTGTTTGACCTCATACTTCTGAAAAGTAATTAGAATCTCATGAACTTTCTGGAGATATATAGCCATTTTGGATCCTCTAGTCTGATACCTTCCCTCGTATGTGGCAGATCACGAGCTGAGAATCGTTGAAAACCCTTAATCGCTCAGCTCTCATCTCCCTAGCTAGACGCAGACCTACAAGCAGTACTTTATATTCAGTTTCATTATTGGTGGCCTGGAAACCAAACCTCAAGGCCCAAAGAATTTTGTGGCCTTCATGACTGATTAACAAAATTCTAGCTCCGGCCTTCTGCTCACTAGACGATCCATCAACGTATAACTCCTAGGTTGGACCTTTAGAGGATTCGGCCTCTTCATTTTTAGGCCCTATAAATTCCACAATGAAATCTGCTAGAGCTTAGGCTTTAATAGTTGTCCTTGGCTTGAACTAGATATCAAATTGTGCCAGCTCTACTGCCTATTTGAGTAAGTGACCTAAGATATCTGCTTTCTGGAGAACTTGTTTCAGCAGGTATTAGGTGAGGACTTCAATTTTGTAGGCTTGAAAATAAGGGTGCAGCTTCCTCGATGCAACTACCAGGCAATAGGCAAATTTCTCCATTTGTGAGTGCCTGGTCTCAGCATCATGCAGCCTCTTACACACATAATAAACATGAAGCTGCGTTTTCTCTTCCTCTCTCACCAAAGCAGCACTCAAAGCCTGCCGAGATACTCTCAAGTATAGAATAAGCTTCTCTCATTCCTTAGACTTGGAAAGGAGTGGAGCTCGTCCCATATATTCCTTCAATTGCTGGAAAGCCATCTCATATTGTTCAGTCCACTCGAAGTTCTTTGTCTTCTTCAAAACATCAAAGAACGGGATGCACTTATCTGTTGTTTTCGAGATGAACCTGCTAAGTGTTGCGACCTAGCCATTAAAGCTTTGCACGTCTTTAACCTGAGTAGGAGATCTCATGTCAATCAACACTCTAATCTTCTTTGGATTGGCCTCAATGCCTCTATTATTAACCATGAAGCCAAGGAATTTCCTTGAGGCTACCCCAAATGCACATTTATGCGGGTTCAACTTCATCTGATAACTCCTCAGAATCTAGAACATTTCCTCCAGGTCGCGCACATGATCACCCATCTATTTGGATTTCACCAACATATCATTTACGTAGACCTCCATGGTCTTCCCAATCTGTTCCTCGAACATCATGTTCACCAAACGTTGATAGGTCGCTCCTACGTTCTTCAGCCCGAAGGATATCACATTGTAACAGTATAGGTCGCGATCAGTTACAAACGAGATGTACTCTTCATCCTCAGGATTCATTGGAATCTGGTTATAACCCGAGTATGCATCCATGAAGCTCAAGAGCTGATAACCAGCTGTTGTATCCACAAGCTAGTCTATTCTGGGCAAAGGGAAGCTGTTCTTTGGGTATGCCTTGTTTAAATCTATGAAGTCGATACAAGTTCTCCACTTTCTATTCTTCTTCTTTACCAGTACAGGGTTGGTGACTCAAATTGGGTAGTAAGCTTCGCGGATAAACTTGTTTGCCAGTAGCTTATCTACCTCTTCCTTCAATGCAAAGTAGCGTTCCTCATTCATCGATCTCCTCTTCTGGGGAATTGGCCTGTGGTGAGGGTCGATGTTCAATCTGTGCGACATGACCTTGGGGTTTATCCCCACCATATCTTCATGATTCCAGGTAAAAACATCCAAGTTTACCTTAAGAAAGTCAGCGAGCTGGGCTCTTACTTCTGAAGTTAAGCATCTTCCTAGCTTCAGGCACCTTTCAGGATTTACTTCGCTGACTTGAACATCCTTCAACTCCTCGATTGACCCAGTGGCTTGATCCGTATCCACCTCGCAAGGGTCGAGATCATGACTTACCCCTTTTTCACTCATAGCTCGTGGGTTGCCCGAAACCACATTCACTTTTTTTCCTTTGATGCCATCTTTATAGCATCTTCGTAGCAGCGTCTGGCCAAGTGCTGTCTCCCCAAACATATCCTATACCATTAGGGGTTAGGAACTTGACTGTGAGGGTCCTGGTTGAGGTAACTACGTCCAGGTTGTTCATTGCAGGTCTTCCCAAAACCACATAGTAGGTTGATGGGCAATCAATGATCAAAAAATCCACCAACACAGTAGCTTAACGACCTGCTTCCCCGAGGGTAAGTAGCAGCTTAATCTGGTCCACTAATGTGATGACATCTCTAGTGAAGTCATAAAGAGGCTTTGGGGAAGGCTTCAATTGTTCTGCTCCTAGCCCCATCTGGTCGAAGCAACTCATATACATGACATTGACCGAGCTCCTAGTGTCGATCATGATTCGTCTCACCTCCATGTTATTGATTTTGGCTCGGATGACAAGTACATCATTGTGAGGCCAAATCACGCCTCTAGCATCCTCCGAGTGAACATAATGTCATCTGAGGTTGTCTTCGCCTTCTTCGTAGGTCCCTTCATTCTAGTGGCTTGCAAGGCATGGTTTGCTTCCAGAACGTACCGTTCATGTGACTCGTTTGATGTTCCTGCGATATGAGGGTCACCATAAATAGTAAAAATAGTCCTTACCGTAGGTTCGTGCTTTTACTCGGGAGCTCGCTAGGGCTACTACTATACTGGCTGTTGTTACTGCTGAGGTCGTTGTGACAGAGGCCGCAAATCTGTTGGTCTCACCACGTAATCTCTCAAGCGACCTCTTTTGATCAACTTTTCGATGGCGTCCTTCAACGCCCAACAATCAGAAGTATTGTGTCTAACCTCGTTATTCTAAGCACAAAACTTATTCCTGTCTCTATGTTCAACAGGGGCTCTCAAAGGATTGGCTTTTCAAAATCCTCTCTGTTCCTTTCTGCTGCAAAAATCCTGTCTTGTAAATCCGATAGGATGTTGTAACTGTCATAGCGACCTCGATGTTGAGGCCGCTCATTCCTAGGGTTTCTTCTAGCCCTTTTGGCAATCTAGTTGCTTGAACCACTGCCTCGACTTTCACATTCATTCCTATCATTACTTCTTTTCTTCGACTGGCTGGAACTTTCCACTTCGTCTTTCTGATTTGACTTCTTTGGGCTAAAGGTCTCCTCTCATCTGATCTCCTTCGTAACTCCCTCATAGAATTCTCTCAGGTCATTTACTGGATACTTGTAAATGCTTTCATATAATTTTCCATCCTTACGAAGCCCATTGAGATCGCAGTCAAAACACTTTCGTCTAATGAGCTCTCCACATTAGCGACCTTGCGTCTGAACCTAGTGATGTAATCCTTCAATGATTCATTCTGGCGCTGGAAGATAGTGGCCAGATGGTAGGATGGTGCAAGCTGCCTCCTCAAAGCCCTATATTGGCTAACAAACTTCTGCTAGCAATCTTCTTAACTTCCTATGTTGCGAGCTGGGAGATTCTTAAACCAAGTCCACGGAATGTCCCCTAGGGTAGCTGGTAAGACGCGGCACTTCACCAGTGAGTTGTCCGTCTGAAGGTCCATCTGAACATTGAATGCATCAAGGTGGTCGTAGGGATCACTGTCCCCATTGTACTGTAGGATACTTGGGACTTTGAACTTGGGAGGGAGAGACTGCGTTTCAATCTCCCTAATAAATGGAGTTCTTTCTCTATAATGCTCACACTGGTCCGGGGTGCCAGGTCGTGTTTTGAACTGTTGGACCCTCTGAAGAAGTTCCTCTATTTATGGATCTTAAGGTCTGTGTCTCCTTCTATGATCACGACCTCGGGAGGGACGTTCTGGCTCATGTCTCTGGCTTTCTCTGAACAAGCTGTCAGCTCGATGCAACCTTGCATGTCACTGATTATCTACCTCGTCCTCATCATGCTTAGATGTAGCTCGAGCTCTATTGTAGTCAGTTTTCACACGACGGCTTCCATTCTGACTCGCTCTTATCACCAAAGTTGCGGGACGCGCAACTTCTATTTCCTTGCAAACTTGGCGACCTCCAGCTCTAGAGCACGAATTGGAAGAGCGAGTTAAATCGATAGGTCGTGACACCTCCCTCATTGGCCTTTCTGGCACCTGTACTCCTTTATGTTGCGAATATACTTGCTTTAGAGCAGCAACCTCGATCCTGGGTGCGTTCTGCGCTTGGGCCTGTACCAACGCATTAATTGCATCTGCAAGCTATCGAACTGTAACCTCCAACGCTTCTTGCCTCTGATGCCATGCTTGCAGCCCCTCGGATGGGGCGACTGATACTGGTTGGCGAGGGGGTAGGGGAGGCATTCTGTAACACCCTCTACCCGATTCCTATTCGGATAGGAACCCGAGTTGAATGATGCTACAGATTTAGTGGTATCAGAGCTATGGTTTAGGCGTTCCTAGACCTAGCAGTTTTTTAAAAAGAATTGTTGTGTTTGCGTGTACATACATTGCATATAGTAAATAAAACAGAAGGATGTAACTCTAAAGTGCAGATATCTTCTTTGTCTTGAATAAGAAAAAGAATGGGAATCGGGGTGGAAGGCATTACACATGCTTACTGCAGCACTAACTGTCTGGCCATGAGACGTACCTACTGCGGGTATGGGTGCGTCTTCTATCTATTGCTTATCACGTTGGTGTTGACTTGTCTGACTCTCTGCTTGGTCAGTCTGTGAGCCCACATATCTGGTTGTTTTTATTCTCACCATGCCTTTTGAAGACTGAAGAATTGTAGCAAAACATATTGCAGTATGGGCCCTCCTTCTAGCGCCAAAATGTCGATGTTGATTTCTGGTCAACGACGGTTCAAAGCCCAATACCTGCAATCAATGTGAAACAAAGTAGAAAACAAAAGAAAAGTAGAAGGTAGAAAAGAAAAACAACACACAAAGAAGATTTTTAACATGGTTCAGCAAATGTGTCTATGTCTATGACTGTTTCTCTCAATAACTCTGCAAAAAAATAGTCTATTATTGCTTTTATGTATCTATATATCTGTTACAATGAATTTTAGCCTCTATTTATAAAAAAAGACGCTACAATTTAAGTTGAGATAAAATAAGAAAATAATCATGAATTAAATACACTTCTTAATCCGTTAACACCAAATCAGAAATCTGCTCCGCTAAATCAGAGATTACATTTATCAACGTTTGAATTTAAATTTATTTCCAATTCTGGTAGAAAAATCACGATCAATTTCGGTTACTGCATTTTTTGGAAGATTTCCTTATTGAACTAGTTATTGCGTGAGCTATAAACTGTATTAGACGATCTCGAGATATACATCGTTCTAAGTATCGAGCTATGCATAATACGAGTTGAGTAATAATAGCAACGATTTGTAAATAACGACCGTGATACGAGCTCGCTCATGCGAGCTGTAGAGCTCTTATGGGCTGGATGTTGATAGACCGGACCTTTGTCTACTGAGTCATTTCATTGGGTCGACTTGTTGGACATCTACCAGACTTTTACTAGCTCATTTGTTGAATCTGAAAAATATTCATAACAGTTACTAAAGACATTTTTATTTATTCGTCGCTTTGACATTGCGTACTATCAAATTTAACATAATCTTGCCAATGACAGAGAGGTAAATTGTAATAAAACTGAAAAGGTTGCTCCGCTTAAATTAAGATTTTAATTGGATAGCAAAATTATAATTTATTCTTTATAAAAAAATCTACCAAGCACATACAAACCCTTCTTTAAAAAAAAAAAAAAAAAAAAAGGGATTTTTGTTGCTTTAGCACTAAAAAACTGATCTCATGTTTTTCTAGCACCAAATAACTAATTTTATTTTTTACAGCACCATTTTACTATTTTATTTTTTTATTCCAAAACTCCCATTACTTTAACATTTAAATATTAAATCACTTCTAACATAAAACCTGATGGTTTGTTTTTTCAGTATCTAAAATTAAAACCCGATGGAGAAGTCATTTTAGTTTAGGAGATCATCAATGAGGCGAAATGTGAAGAGTCGCCACACACCTTTAAAAGTCATTTTCAAAAGCCAAATGTATCACAAAAAAGGAAAGAGCCAACGAGTAGGGAGAAGAAAAAGGAAGAAGGGCACAAAGAGGAAGAAGAACGACATGAGAACAATGATGATCAGTCATTGACGATACAGGAAAAGACGAACGACACGAAGAGAAACAATGTTAGTTCGATGACGGGAAAAGAGAGGTGAACGGAGAGAGAAATGGCAACAAACGGTGTGGAAAAGAAGAATGGCATAGAAAAAGTGAGGGTCGGTGGTGACCGACATGTGAGAAGATGAATTGCACGGAGAAAAACAACATTGGCAATGACGATGGGAAAAGAGAGGTGACAGGAGAGAGAAACTAAGGCAAACAGCATGGGTGAGGTTTTAAAGGTGAGTTTGATGTTTTTAAGGTTTTCCTTTTGGCTGTTGATTGATTTATGATTGTTTGAAGTTGGATTAATTGGATTTTGTTTGGGTTTTAGGTATTGAGTTTTATTTATTCATTTATTTTTAATGTTGGAATAGGTTGATTTATGAAGTTGTATAGTTATTGATGTAGTAGATTGGTTTTGTTTAGGTTGGGTTTTGAAAATGTGATTAATTTGGATTGTTTGTAAACTTTGATTGAAGGGAAAACACATTTTGAATGAATTTGTTAAGCATGGTAGTCGTTAGCGCATTCATTTGGTTGTTCGAACCTTTGTGCGTGTTGTCCATGCCTTTATTTGCATGTTGTCCACGCCTTCATTTGCATATTGTCTGTGCCTTTGTTTGTGTTATCTACGCCTTCATTGGCTTACTGTCTATGCCTTCATGAGTGTTGTTCACGCCTTCATTTTCAGTTTTTCGCGTGTTTATGTAAGCATTGTCCGTTCTTTCATGTGCATCCTATGTGCCTTCAATTGCGTGTTATCCGTGTTGTTATAATGTGTTGTCCACGCCTTTTGTGCATATGGTCTACGCTTGACTAAACTTCCAGTCCAAGCTCCATTGTTGTGTTATTTGTGCATTGATGGACAAATGCTTTATGTTTTTGTTTTCAGTTTCATGTTTGTGTCTTATGTTTGAGATATGTGTTTAGGTTTTAGGGAATGCATGAGTTGGAGATGTGATTATATGTGTTTTATGAATTGACTGTGTTTAATTTTTCTGATTTTTTTTTTTGTGGTAATGTTCTTGGCAGATGAGGAGTGTTAGAAAAAAGCTAAAGGTAAAAACAAGTAATAAGAATCAGTACGAGGGAACCGTAGTGAGACGGAACCACTTCAACTGTTTTTTAGGAATTTAAAGTGCATTAAATTCACCACGGAACAGAGGGAATGAAATGTAGCGGTTTATGGGCTCCTGCTTCGATCATGCAACATGAAATGATTGGGGTTGCTTATGCATGAGTTGCTTCTTAGAGAAATGATTTATGATGGGACAAATGATGAGATGTGTTTTGCCACGGAGGGTAAGGAATATAGGTTCACATGATGTGAGTTTAGTTTGATAATGAGGTTAAAGTTTGGGGAACTCTCAAATACTAATGTCTTACAATATGTGGATGTGATATCCCTTTTCTGAATCCAGAATTGTATATGAGATGTATAAGCATTGTAAATATAAAGTATTAGAATGCTCTCATTGATGGAATAATAAAATCGTTAAATTTTTTCGATATATAATCAAATTCTAGTGGAATTTCCGAATGGATCGAAAATAAATTCGAATTTAAAAAGTGATATGGTGATTTATTAAAATATGAGATGCAATTAGTGATAAGGAAATTTCTATTAAAAGAGCACATTAGAATTGAAATAAATTTGGAGTGTAAAAGTGTAAGGGAATTTAGGGCAAAATATACAAACAAATGAATGGCATAACTTGTAATTTTGTTACAAACTTTAGGGGCAATTTTTAAAGAGTTAGGGCGGCTATTTAAAGTGGAAAAATTATAAAAAGAAACTAGAAGAGGCAGATCGGTAGAAGAGAAAAAAAAAAAAAAAGTGCAGTGTGTCGGTAGAAAAACATAGCATAAAACAGACTTAGAGCAGCAGCTGGTCTAAGTCAATTTCAAGTGATTTAAAGCCAATAAAAGGTGGAGAACAAATCTAGGAATAATATCCAACAAAGAGTGAGTGAATTTCAAATGAAAAAAGAGTGAGTTTCCATGATGTTTTGGTGTGAAAAAACTGATACAAAACTATCCACTTGCTCTCAATCATTAGACACGTGGATGGCTACATGCGATGAAACAGTCATTACATTCTTTGATGTTCAATTATTTGCAATCACATCCTAACATGACGGTCCAACCCTTTAGAACTTGTGAAGCATGTAACAATAAACGTGAATGTACAGTACAAAGGTGTACTTTCAGGTATTCCCCATTCCACACCCTAATGATTTTGAGCTGTGTTGTCATTGTTGTGGTCTATGTTTTTTTTTTTTTTTTTCTGTGTGTTCCGTGCACTGTTTGCCTTAGATCCTCTTTGTAATGCATCTTTTTCTATGCCTTACTACAAAGTCGGTCGCACCATCATTATTGTTTGTCAATAACTGTTTTTCACGTCAATCTAGGCAAAGGGAAATCCTGCCACATTAAACAAAAATGCACAATAGTTCAACACTTGTGACAACATAGTGAGCACATTATTTGATGGAATATTTCTTGCATTAACAACACTTACATGTCAATCAGTGAAGAACAACACAATAAGTGAACCAAATTAATGGCATTCACACCTTTAGTGTGTCTAGTCTACACCTCAGATTATATGTGCCAAAACTCTTCCAGACTTCTATCATGAGTCCGAGAAGATCTTGTGATTTGTTAAAAACTTGTATACGATTCTAAACTTTCTTATAGAAATCATTTGAAAATTTAACAATACATAAGATGGTTTAATAAAAATTTCGATAATATAACTACTATCTAACCAATAATTCCACCCTGTAATAATTGAAATAAACACTTCTAAACTATTTCAAATATAAGTAATATCATATAAAACATATAAAACAAATTTATTTTCATATAGGAACATAACTATAAAGTAAGTTGATATCATTTTTAAGTCAGAAAGTCAAAACATAAGCAAAACAGACAAGAAATCAAATATTTTACAACATTAAAGTGATAAATATATACATGCAAATCTAGATGCCATGTAATATACAAAATATATATACAATATCAAAATATCATTTCTTAGTGTCATGTGATTGAGTGGCCCACCTCTTTCTATTTGAAGATTTTTTTAAAAAATCTAACGGTTTAAAAAAATATATAAAAGGGTTAGCACTAACGTCTAGTAAGTGGATATACTTTCAAAAACTAAATAAATCATTTTTAATAATAATTAACATATATAAAATGAGACTAATAACAAATAAAATCTTAGTGATCTATATTTAATCGTATTTAAAAATAATACTAAAATTATATCTCTTATCATGATAAAATATAAACATTTGTATGGATAATTTCTGTTTGCTAATAAAAGCTTGTTTGACAACAATCTAGTACCCAAGAAAATCTGTCATATGTGGTGAAACTACTTAACACTCATGCAAAACTAGGGATAACATCTGTCATATATATGTTAGGCGACTCAATAATTTTAGACATCTGTCATACACATGCTGAATGACTTTATAGGACTTGCACACGTGAAGCCTGCTGACCATTACAGGGAAGAGTACAATCCTGATGTTCTAAAAGCCTCATTTCATTTATTTTGTAACTTAAATAATTTTCATATACAATTTTGTATAATTCTATTTTGAATATACATATAATTTTCCATAAACTCTTTTCTCATAATATAAATTATATTATTCTAATATCAAATCGTAATTCATAATTCATAATTCATAATCAATAAAATCGATGGACTAATAAAATCATTTCTTTCTAATAATAATTAAATAAATAAAAACTATAATTTAAATGATTTAAAACAAATCAATTCCATTAAAATAAACAATCCAAGAATTTAATTAACTAATGAATAATTCATTTGCAATCATCCATAATTAACAAAAATCTAAAATATAGATAACTATAAATAATTAATTCAATTTAAATAAAACAATCTACTCACAAATTAAATTTCAAGTTTTATTTCAAATCAATAGCACCCATGTTATCCTTGATTTCTCCCCCACCTAAAAATACCATAAAACCTATTTAGAATTTATAAAAATTAAATGAAAAAATCAAACCTGAAATAAATTTATTGTACACCAAATCAATCTAAAAATCAACTCCAATTATTTCTCATTTCTTTTCTTGGCTTCAGCTCACTAGTCTCTTGTTTTTTTCTTCTTTTTCTTCTTGGTGTTCTATTTCGGTTCTGGGTGTGATTTACTTCTAGGTCTCATGGTTCCTATATATACCTGTTTAATTATGGCTTATTTAAATTATATGAATGATGCTTGTCCTTCTTTTTTTTTTTCATAAAAAATTTGTCACCGATTTAAGCCACCACCTCTTGACTTGCTTTTCTCAATTGTCTGATTCTTTGTTTTGTTCTTGTCTCAATTCTTTCTTTCTTATGCAAAGAAAGTATCTAATGACTAAGCATGCAAAGCATGATTAAACAACACCTGCCCCTTATTTTATTATTATTATTATTATTATTTTAAACTTAACCATACAATGGCATGGTTAATGTCCAACAGCTATCTATGCCTTTCTTTAAAAAAAAAAAAAAAATTGCCACTATGTTCTTTCTTTCACAATCATCTCAACTAGTTATTTGATTTTTTTTTTAATTAAAAAGAATTGCTTTTGGTTTCTCTTTCTTTATAAAGAAATGACCCACTAATTCCAATATAATATATATCTCCTCTCTCATCTATCGACTATTCTCATTTTAGCTTTCTAATTTGACTAACATAATGCTTTTTTGCCTTTTTACATTTTACTCCTCACCTTTTTCTATAGACTTTTTGCTTTCACACCTAACTTCCTTGATTTCTTTTAAAAATGTCTACCAATAGGATATTTATTTATAAACTTCTTTATTTTTAAAACTTGAATTGGACCAAATTAATAACAATAAATTGGATTTCAATTAATCTTCTAAGTCCATTAAAATTTGGGCCTTACAGTATAGTCTACACTATCAGGCTGTTTCGTTCGTGCCTTCAGATACTGTGTTCCACACTGTCAGGTTTTATTTCAAACCTTCAGCTACAATGTTTCGTGCCTATGTTTTGTCTTCCATGCCAATATGGTTTGTACGTCACACTCACATGGTGTGTCATCCACGCCCTCCTCTTATGGGTCATGCTATTATTATATGTATTGGTTAATTTTCTCACTCACATGTTGTTGTATGGTCACTTACGTCTTGTTTTGAATACTATATATTTCTCTCAACAACTCAAGAGTCCCTCATCATACTTTCATACTCATAGTCTTTAAATCCCTAACCTTCAAGTAAGTAAATATGAATCTCTCAAGGGTCAATATCTAGATAGTTGTTATGGATGATGGTTCTTGGGTCATTAAAAGCCAAAAAGAAGTGGGGACTTCCACGAAAAGCATAAACCTCCAGCTTAGCTGATGATTGCTAAAGTAAGTTTCTACCCTTGTGCTTTCAAACAGTTTAATTCCAATAAATCATCTTTCTTATTTCGAAATATGACTGTCTATTCCTTTATATGAATAGTGGTATATTCATATAAGCGGAATAAATATTACTATTTTTTGAGTCCATTAAAAGCCAAAAGGGTGGGAATTCAAATCCAACATTTATGTTATATTAGTGTCAATTTGAAAGGGGTTTCCCTTGTTTTTTGGCTTTTAATGCCCCAAAAAATTGCATAGCACCTCTACCATCAAGAGTTCATACGTTTGTTGGTACATGATAATAATAGTCATCCATTCATTAACATGTTGCAAGAGGTTTACATATTAGGAGGGCTTGTGCACAAGGAATTAATGCACGATCATATGCGCTTTCCCTATGGCCTTTTCGCAATGCCAAATATAATGACATTGGATCTACTCTGGTGTGTGTGGACGATTTCCAAGAAATGTTCAAATAAGCATGAAGTGCTCATCCAACATCAAGTCCCTAATTCTTTTTTGTATTTACATGGAACAATTACCACATGTGGTCAATCGTATATAGATGTAAAAGGATAATATTGATATAATATAATGAATGTATTCCTTCGAAAACTTCAAAACACTCGATGTAATGTATACAATGGTACCTATGTTTCACTTCCATACATTCTATATATTTATTGATGTGAACAAACTAAATAAGAACTTATTAATGAAGTTTATAGGGTCATATACATTAGTCACACCATCATAAAAAAGTGTATAATGAAAAAACAAAATTCACATTATCATTAAAAAATAAATAACTTTATTCATCGTTTTCATCGGTACCAACATTGAGAACTGCTACTCTCGATATCATGAACTTCCTTCGAGGGTTGAACCAACTCATCTTCATCATCCAAAAACTATAACTGCTGAGGTCTATGTTGACAAGTTAAACAACTGTGCCTTAACTCATGATAAATGGAATATTTCTTCCCCACTCCAGCTTGACCCTGAACAGATAAAATATTGGCACCATTATCATTACAAGATGGCAGTGGATTGGGACATCTTTGGCTGTTGTGACTAGATACACCATATCTTTTTCATGTATGTTTTCGAGGACGTTTTCCACTGGAATGGAATTTGGTTTTCTTCGGTTGTCCTGTTTAGGGTCTAACGTTAGGTGGCAACACATTGCTAGTACGAACATGTTCTAGGACCATCCAGTAGACAAGAGACCCAACTGAAAAAAATTAGGGATGAATATGCAGAAACAAGCATACTTTTGAGGTAATAGTTATGACAAAACACTATGAAATCCATATTTCGCTCCTTGCATATGACAAATAATTGGCATTAGCAGTAAAATGAAATAACAAGATAAAAACTAAATAATGTAAAAAAAAAAAAAAACCTGATTGTAGCAAATGCATGAGGATATAGTAAGAGTAAGCCTTGAAACATATTATAGGTATAAGTCTTATCTGCCATATTCATAATCCACTCGTCCCCACGACACTTCACAAGAAGTATGTTCTAATCCACTGGTGAAGTTGTCGTGAAATTTGATTCACCAATCCATTTTTCTATTTTCTCATGCGTAGCATTAGTTAGTTAAGATCAGGACGACTCAACTTTTCCACGATGATAAAAAAGCCATCATTGCAACATGTTGTGGATAAACTTGACTAATGTTATTACAAGCAATTGACGTGCAAACCAGAGATATGAGTTAAGAGTCTCACCAATATTGGTGGTTATTATTTCATATCTACAACGTTCACAAAACACGCGTGACCACTTATATGGACCTATATTCATCAACTCATCATAACATATCCAATGAAGTTGTGCTAGCTCTCTTATGTGATAGTCAAACTGAAATCGCATGTATGCATGAACGACCTAACAAAAGATTTGTTTTACGTCAGCTCGATGATATGTTTTCTTCAAATTCTCTCCTTAATGCCAAGTATAGAAGACATGAGTAACCGATGGGAACACTTCTTCCATTGTCATCTATTTACTTCAATGGCGATTTGATATGGCAACTAGGTCATCAACATAGCCAATTACAAATTTCAACAATGTCAAGAACCACACCCATGATAGATTCTTCTCTGAGTCACCATAACCAAAAGCCAACTAATATATTTGCTCATTTCCATCTTTGGCAACCGCCACAAATATTGTTCCTTTAAACCCTACCCTTCAGGTATGTACCATCAACAGCAATAATCAATCATATACAATCCCAAAATCCCCTCAATAACTATCCTAATGCCATAAAATAAAAAATAATAATAATAATAAAAGCTTAAATTTCGACAGGTGACCTGCTTCAAATTGCACAATTGTTCTAGGATTATATTGTTCGAGCATATAACTATACACAGGTAGTAGACCAAATGACTTCTCAGCATCTCCATATGTTAAATTCAAGGCATACTGCAATGTCTTGTGCGCTTTGCTGTAAATGATCTGAATACCAAACATCTCTTTCATATCAACAATGATGTCCTTTGGATACATGATCTAATTGTCAATATGTTGTAGTCATGGAGCAATAACTTTCCTAATAATTATAAAACTGGCTTGGCGATGACAATGATGAACCTCTTTAAGGCAACAACTGTGATCATCAATGAATCCTCTAACTTTGAAGAAAGTCTTGTCCTTTCGGTGAACAGTTCGACACTTTCATATGCAATTCTCATATAGGCAAATCGCATGAAAGAGATACTTGTTCAACCTTTCACTACAATAAAACTGTTTAATGTTTGATATGGTTAACTATCCATATCGAGTGGAACGTCCGGTATGGATACTGTCGGTATAGCTTGTGACAGTATCCATACCGAGCACTCGCTTGGTATGGATATGGGTAACCATACCGGGCGATACCCGATATGGATACATATATTAGAAGTAAGTCGACCCATGGATATGATTATTCATACTCAATATGGATACCCATTTCGATATTAAAATATATATATAATTTTTTTTGGAAAATATGTATAATTTTATATTAAAATAAAAATAGTATTACAATATACATAAAAAACTAATTTATATATAATCACTTGAAAATGTTATTAACAATATAAATATAATCATTTGAAACCTCTTATCTTTTTTTTCTTTTCACCACTTGATCCACTTGAAAAGGGACCACTAAATTACCTTCGACCAATATTTGAAAATGCTATGAAAATAACATATGCTAGTAGCAAACACATGAGTAACAAACTTAATATATAAAAATAATATATATACACTCGATCAATTTTAAGAAAATTTAGATAGAGTTTTCCTTATTTCTCGAACTTTCCAAAAATTTAATTCACCTGCAAGTTAGAGTAATTTCACAACAGATCCAACAGAAACAGAAACTCAATCTCTCCATAAATATGTACGCAAATAATATGTATATTGAAAGAGTTACAAACAATAGCTATATACACATATACACACACATAACAAAAAATATAAAAATATGAATTCTTCCTTTGAAATGTCTACATCTCAATATACCAACATGTTGCTAATGTTGTATTAAAATTGGTACCTCTTTAGTAGTGAAATGATCTATATATGCATATATATATATATATATCTCTGTGTGTGTGTGTGTGTGTGTGTGATGCCAACTTTTATAACATGATGCATACAACTAGCAACGTCAAACAAAATTTAAAACCAAATCAAACTCAATCATCACAATTAAAATTCAACAACTACAACAACAATCTATATTTTCATCAAATTCAACAACAAAAAATCTCATATCACAATCAACTACTCTTATAATTCAACAATTTCAATAAGATGATATCAAAATTGTATGGAAACATAAATTTAAAACAACACCCACAAATCAAAAGTTGTAGAATCATAAAATTCTTTACACTTTTGAACATAAGGCAAACAAAATACATCAAATAACGTAATCTACTCGGTAAAAGCAAATCTAAAACAAAAGGAACAAAATGTTTAGTCCTAGTTTAGAAATTTACAGTAATTGGATATTAATCATGTCACCTATCAACTGTCTCGATGATATAGCATCATAAATATTCAATTCAATTAAATCATTAGATTTTATCTCACTTTCAAAGTAGAAAACACTAAAAACCAAAGAACTCTATTCATCATTTCCACTATTTGTTTGAAATATTATCTCTAGCCCCTTTACAAATATGCTTGAATGAAGCAAACTACTATGCAGGTAGCTATTGATATAAGAAACTTAGAGTATAGCTTCATTCAGAAGTATTCTTTGTTTATAAAATTAAAATTTTTTTCAATCACTTTAAAAACCTGTCAAAATGGAAACTTAAATGACATACAGATGAATGTGATATCTAATTTAATAAAGACTTGATAAAGGAGTCAAAGAATCAGTTTACCTTCTTATAGTCTTCTCATAATTCCACCAATGCCTTGTATTAAAGACGAGCACATCAGCGTCTTTCAACTTCCACGAGTTCCAACCCATTTGATCTAATTTAGGGGTTGTCTTAATCTTTTTTAGAGATCCAACAGGAGGCCTACTCTACAACACCAAAAACAGAGCTCTATAGTACTCTATAGTGCAATTTTAATCCTTAAATTTGAACACTAAGAACCCTTTATGCCTTGTAATTACGCTGTTGTTAAAAACCTGTCAAAATGGAAACTTAAATGACATACAGATGAATGTGATATCTAATTTAATAAAGACTTGATAAAGGATTCAAAGAATCAGTTTACCTTCTTATAGTCTTCTCATAATTCCACCAATGCCCTATATTGAAGAAGAGCACATCAGCGTCTCTCCACTTCCATGAGTTTCAACCCATATGATCTAATTTAGGGGTTGTCTTAATCTTTTTTAGAGATCCAACAGGAGGCCTACTCTACAACACCAAAAACAGAGCTCTATAGTACTCTATAGTGCAATTATAATCCTTAAATTTGAACACTAAGAACCCTTTATGCCTTGTAATTACACTGTTGTTAACTTCATAGATTGAATCCTGATTAGGAATTGCAGAAGAGAGCATACGTAAAAGTGATTCCCGTTGATTTCTACTAATTAAATCTTTAACAAAAACTAGCCATTTATTATATAACTTCTCCAACATCAAATTTATTTACATATCAGGCAAACACTTTACCAAAAGAAAAGTTTTTTTTTCACTATATACATGAAAATTGAGAAATGTAAAGCCCGAAGTTAAAAACTATTGATACAAACCAAGTTGTCAACAATATAAAATCATTGCTTAGAATACCAAAATTTACCTTCATTGATGAAAAGAAATTCTAACAAAATTGAGATATTGAATGAAATAGATAGATAGATATATAATATAGCCAACAATCGAAAAGTTGCAATGAAATTGAAAAACTAACACAATCAAGCACTCATAAAAGTTTACCAATTGATGTGTTCATATTTCTGAGGAAGGTAATTTAGCAAAGTCAATTACCTAACATGAGCTAACAAAACAACATCATTGAAAAATCAAAGGAAAAAACAAAATCATTCCAAAACTAATGGTACCAAAATCTAATGCATATAACAAAAACTAAATAAAAAGATGAATAAACAGCTAGAGTTGTAGATTGGTACCCCCTTAGCGATGTGGACTTTGTTCCTACTGGAGATTGGCAAAGAGGATGGTGTTGGACGAAGGAAGAACATGGCTTGATGGTTACAAGAGAAGAAAAGAAAATGAAAAATGAGAAGATGGCACCAATGGCACGGTGATAGCGTGGAGGGAGGAAGAAGAAGAAAAAGAATAAAAAGAGAAGAAGAAAGGAAGAAGAAGAAGAAGGCAACAAAAAAAAAAAAAGAGAACTCACCAATAATGGTGAAATGAATAGCGTGACGAATGGTCAATCGGATAGTATGTGGTGGTTAGGGTTTGGGAGAGAAAGAGTTGTGAGAGAAAAATATGTGAGAAAAAGAAAATGGGGAAAATGGGAAACAAATGGTGGCTTGATTATCATTTAAATCCATTTTCTATACCAGGCACATGAATTACCGGGCTTTTATGTGCTCAACATAAAAACCTATCTATATCTGGTTCATTATGGGCCCGATATGAATAATGATATGTATTTTGTTAACTTTTTTTAAAAAAATAATTAGGTATCCATATTAGACTTTTAATGCTTGGTATAGATAGTCTAGTGTAATTGACCCATGATGTTATAGTGTTTTCATCCGTCATTCAAAGTTTTATCTTAAGGCATGAATTTTAACAGCACGTTTCAAATTCTTTTTGCATGGGAAAATTTATCCTTTATACACTAATGTTGTTTGTGTCATCGTTAGATGTGACTCGATCTTAGTAAATAAGTAAACATTTAGAATCACCAATCTGTTAAAGCAGATGTGTTATGATTCGTTTATCGATTCCCTTTCAACGGCCTTCTTCTAATTGCCTCTCCATCAACCTTAAACAGATCTGGTTCTATTGAGAATATATACGGAATTTCCTCATTCAAATTTGCGTTCAGTCTTACTACTAGTTCAAATTATCTGTGTGACAGGTTTTCATCATCTACACGATTAATCAACTGCTACTATGGAATGTGCTACAAAGCAGGTCTTCGTATATCTGGTACAAGATGTCTTCCTACATTTGGAACAATGGGTGAAGGTGTGAACGGGTGGTTACTACCACTCTATGAATGAAATCGACCATTATTTCTATCCTTTTCAATGAACGAAATACATATTTGCGGGTAACTTTGTTATGCCATGATGAATTCCACATCATCAGCATTTTATATCTTGCTTAAGTTCTTTTCCACAATTCACTATAACTGCTTTTATATCCATGTTATATTTGTCCGAATCATATTGCAATTTTGAGTTCAGAACCATTAACAGTGCCTCATATGATAGCTTCCTCAGCACTTGTACACCTTTCACTGAAAATTCAAACATATTTGTGGCCACCATTGAGTGTTTCCTCCCATTGCCCATTACGACATATCATCATTTTGACTTTATCTATTTTCCTACAACAAAACAGACATTATCAACAAACATTCATTTGTGTATAATGACAAATGGATGGGGACCACACAGCCTGAATGCACGAAACACACACCCTAAAAGTGTAGATAACACAGTCTTAATGGGCGAAACACACACCCTGAAAGCATGAATAACACAGCTTAAAGGCGCGAAATCACACACCCTGAAGGCACGAATAACATTGCCTAAAAGAGTGGAAAACACACCCTTAAAATGCGAAACACACAGCTTGAAGGCACGAAACATATACCCCTAAAGGCGCGAAATATGCATCTTGAAAGTGCAGAACACACACCCTAAAAGCATGGAACTTTCATCCTGAGGGAACAGAACACATAGCCTAAAGATGCGAAACACACACCTTGAAAGTGTGGAGCACACAAACTTTAGGCACGAACTGTGTACAAGCACAATTTTGTGGAACAAGCATGTAGTAGTTCTCAACCATTTAATAACACAAACATAATTTCTCATTCTCTTTTCTCATTCTATAAACCATTCTTAATATGCCAACCATAAACGCAAACCAAAATAAATACAAAAACGAACCTATTTCCTTTCATACATAATCTCACAAATGCTAACCAAAATACAAACATAAAATCATTTCCTACACAATTTATGCATATGAATGTCCAAAACCAAAATTAATAGACTTAACCTTAATCTTATATTTTAAATGACATTCTTACCTCTAACCGTGGAGATAATAAGAGATTAACCGACATAAGAAAATAGATGACACTCAACGATGTTTACCTGAAACTTGATGATGGTGGAGGAGAGAGAAGGACAGTGAAAGTGAAGGATTCATACACTTGACTGTCAACTACTGTAGACGACATCGGACGATAAAGAAGGAGAAGTGCGAGAGAGTAGAGTAAAAGGAAGAAGAGAGAAATACCTTTTTTTTTTATTGAAGACGAGAGAAATGCTTTTTTAAATGAAGAGATAGGAAAGAGAAATACTTGTTTAAAACCTTTTAATGAATGGAAGTATAGACTTGTTTAGCTTCAGAGGTAGTATAAAATATAAGTTTAGTCATCAAGTGCTTGTTAAACATGTGTTGAGTTGTTTAGTGTTTGAGTTTTTTAGTGCTATTATGCATTGTCTAGTCTTTTTAAAAATGAAAAATTTTTTTCTTGTAAACACATCCGGACCAATTAAACCTTGAAACTTGCATGCCAATAAAAAAACAAATTGTTTCTCCCAAAGAAAGTTAAAAATTTAGAGGTGCAAGAAACAAACTTAGATCATAGAAAATTCCAATCTTCTTCGTTGACTCGAAGGACTTTGAAGAGTCTTCAGTCTTGGTCTTTAATGAAGGGGAGAAAAATGACCATGTAAACCTTTTAACCTTTTATTCATTGATTTACTTTGAAGCAGAGATCCAATCTCGCAACCTCCACCATCTCCTTCTTCTCACAGTCCCCAACCAACATAATCATCATGCCTTTCTCATCATACCTGACCAATAGCCGCCGTGGAACCACCTCGTGGGCCCACTCACTCCTCCCATCCAACGCCACCACCCCCACCTCCAAATCGAAGCTCTCCTCCGCCAGGAAGTCCCGCAAACGGACACCCTTGATCAACTTCCTCTTCACGAATTTCTTCACCATCGCTCTCTCCCTCTCTCTCTTCTTCTTCCTCTTGACTCTGCTCGTCTTCGGTATCCCCAAGCCCATCTCTTCCCACTTCAAGTCCAGACCCACCCGCCTTTATAAACCCAGAAAGCCCCTCTATCGAAACCCCGACAACGCCGCCGTTTCCGAGGCCAAAGTTGATATCACCACCAAGGCTTTGTATGACAAGATCGAGTTCTTGGACGTTGATGGCGGGCCCTGGAAGCAAGGATGGAGAGTTAGTTACAAAGGGGACGAGTGGGACAATGAGAAGCTCAAGATTTTTGTGGTGCCTCATTCTCATAATGATCCTGGTTGGAAGCTCACCGTCGAGGAGTACTATGAGCGCCAATCTAGGCATATACTTGACACTATTGTTGATACACTATCCAAGGTCATTATTACTCTTTATATATATATATATATATATATATATTTATAGGTTCATTTTGATGGAAATCTTTTAAATGCGTTTTTGTTATTGTTGAGAAACTTTTCTTTTGGTTAGTTTTGATGGGTATGTGTTAAATTATGGTGCAAATTTTTAGGGAATTGGAAACTTTGCACATGGGTTGTGAGGAAATGTTGTCTTATCAATTTATGACTTGGATTTTGCATTTTCGATAGTATTTGTTTTAGTGGTTGAGGGCCTTTGGTCAATCAATGAACGATCTTGCTCACACTTTTTAGTTTCAGTTGCAAAATTGTTGAGGACATGGTGCCTTAACTATTAACTTCGGGGTTGAATTGATTGTGTTCAGTGTGTACTGTGCTATAAGAACGATAACTGAACTGATTGTTTGAGTATGAGTTTTGTAGGATGTTCGGCGGAAGTTTATATGGGAAGAGATGTCTTACCTTGAGAGATGGTGGAGGGATGCCTCTGTGAGTAAAAGAGAATCTTTTACCAGTCTGGTGCAAAATGGGCAGTTGGAAATCGTCGGAGGTGGTTGGGTAATGAATGATGAGGTAATGTCCTTGAGTTTAGTAGGCTTTGTTATTTGTTCGACTCATAAAACTGTACGTAATAATCATTAACCTGCCTTCGTGTATTCCTTTTAGTCAAATTTGGTGTCGTTTACTCCTTATAGTTAGAACTAGATTATGCCCTTGTTGCTCTTAGAATATGAGGCATTTAATTTTCATAAGACAGTATATGAATAATAATGTCACAATGTGTCCATTTGTGGAGACTTGAATTGGCTAATTGTTGGTTTTCTTTTTTGTTGTAGGCTAATTCACATTATTTTGCTGTAATTGAGCAGGTATAAACTTGAAGCTCTCCTTTAATTGCTATTATAGTTGAATATATTCCTTGGTTATGTTATGAGCATTCTATAATTGACTGTTTGAGTTCAGCCTAGTTGAGTGATTTTATCTTTTAATGTCCATTTGGTTCATAACTTATTTTATGTTGTCAAGTATATATTAAGTCATTGTGTTTTGTGTCTTTTGATATTCCTTCCTAGCATTAGAGGCAATTGTGTTGTCTTTAAGTTTTTGTGAATAGACTACAGTTATATAATATAATCGTGCCTACTAGAGGAAACTGGATGATTTGAATTTGGATTGTGATTCTGGAGAAAGTTATTAATGCAAGGAATTATTCCAGACATTATAGCTAAGGAGTCGATTTGTAAGATCTTCTTAGGATTTACTTTTTGAAGGTTATATAGTATTGGTCTTAGGTCATCTTATGAGTCAAATCACATATTCATTTATAATCGGATAAGCTAGTCTTATGTGTGTGTGTCTATGTGTGTTCCTTTTTTTTTTTCTTTTTTTTTTTAATTTTTTAATTTAATTTAATTTTTTAATTTTTTTTATCTCCATTATTAGCCATTGGTTTTATGCATGATTGGGTACGAATTCTTACACTTGTTGGACTTAAGACAATACTCCCTTATGGTTTGTGAAATTATTGTTAATCTTGTGTTGGGGATTAATTTTTTAATATTGAAACAAATTCTATAAAATTGAGCCTCCTGAATTGTTTGAATTGAAATTTCTAAATAATGTTGGTGGCTATGTTCTTTGGTGGTGTAGTCTTTAATTTAATATTTGGGATCAAGGTTAATATCATCGAAAGCTTGATTGAAGTTGTTACTCCTTAAAAAAGCAAATTAAACCCCCAGCATCCAAATTGTGATTTTGGGATCATGGTTAGTCAGATAATTGCAAGAAGAGTGGCAGGTTGAAAATGAGCTTATTGTGTAGAGGAAGACTTACCTTAATCTAATAGGTCTCATGCATTCTAATTTGTTTTCTACCTTTAAAATTTCAAGCATGGTAGCTAGGCTAATCAGACAATTATGGTCTTTATATAGGAAGGATCCTAAGAAGGAAAGAGTTCTTTCCTCTTAAGGTGGGATTTAGTTTCTAGAACAAGGGAGGAAGTCAGACTTGGTATTGTTAACATAATAAGAAGATTGGAACTTTATGGGGGTAAAGGCTTTTGGGATCTCCTTTGGGTGAAAAATTCCATGTGGTATGCCATCATGTGAGTAGCCATGGATGAGATTGGGATATGGTTTGTGATGGCTATTTTAGAATACTTTAGAAAGCCATCTTAAGTGAGTATCTTAACTGCTCCCATACTCAGTTGTTTGTGGGAAATTGATAGAATATAGGCTTTTGAGAAGACACATAGGTTGGATGATATCTCTTTTAGCAACCCTAAACTCTATTGACTGACGTCCTACAAATAATGTATCTATTAAGTCAAAGATAAACTTTCTCCTCCAACTTTGGAATGGTTTTGGAACTTAAATTTCAAGAGGAATTTAAATGAGAGGGCGATCCCATAACATCCACCCCTGTCAAAAAATTAGATACTATTTTTCTTTAACACAAGGAGAGAGCAACGCAATTTCAAGCCGTTAGGGAATTTTTCATGTAAATATTTTTTCTTGCTGTTAATTGATGATTGCTCCTTTAACAATTTTTCTAACCATTTGTCAAGATCTCCTCCTTGAATTGAAATTTTTGCTTGGGCTTTTGTTTAAAATAAAATTGTTACCGGTGAGGAAAAGATTAACTCTAGTATGGGCCTAATAACCCTTGCTGTATCATGAGTAAAGCAACTGAAGAAACCATTGATCTCTTTTTTCTTCATTGTATTGTTACTGCTAAATTATGTGAGATAGACTAATCAAGAAAGCAGTTTTGTGGGTTGGATCCAGCCTCGTGTAGTTTAATTGTTTATGAATAATATTCTCACTATTGAAAGAGGGTAAAATTTTGGGAGTCTGCTGTTCAAATCTTGTTATTGGTTCTTGGGCAAGAGAGAAATTGCAGAAATTTTCAAGAAAATTAGAGACAATAACATTAAGGGATAGAGTTTGGTTCAGTGCATTGCTGCGGGCCTATGCCTCTTAGGAATATCAAGATTGTTCCTTTTTCTCCATGGTCCTCCATGGGGTTTTGTTTTAGCTTTGTATATTTTGAGAATCTTGGTAGGCTGTATACACATTTGTTTACCCTATGATTTTGGTTATAGGATAAAGATGCCATAATTCTTTCTTTATTCATGTGCTGATCCACATGAGAATTTTTTGGATAGATATTGTAGACATGTTGTTCACCTTTGTGCTCATTTACTTAAGTAAAATTTCTTCCTTTTCCTATAAAAAGGTGATATATTGATGAGCAAATTAGTAGAGAAAAGGAAGAAATTTTACTTAAGTAAATGAGCACAAAGGTGAACAACATGTCTACAATATCTATCCAAAAAGGTGATATATTGATGAGCAAATTAGTACATAAATAGTTTTTCCTGCTTTTATGATTGTCATCCAAATGTTCAGAGGGTTGCATTCTCATTTGCTTCTTGCATCTACAATATACAGTCATGAATTTTGTTATTTACCTATTTATAGATCAGCATATGCTTGTGGCCTAGTAATTGAGAAAGATACTTTATTTTTTGGTCACAATATATGTACACAAGGACACACAGATATAAACTTGATCACATGTGATATCTATCCTTTGTTGGATGTTAGTATTTGTGTTGATGAGCAGCGAGGTTCTAACCTGCTTTCCTCTAATAGCTCCAGAGTTTTGATGTTTACTCTGATTGTAATAGATTGCAGAGGGTAATATGTGGTTGAATGACACCATTGGGTTTATTCCTAAAAATTCTTGGGCAATAGATCCATTCGGTTACTCAGCTACTATGGCTTATCTTCTTCGTCGTATGGGATTTGAGAACATGCTTATCCAGAGGACCCACTACGAGGTGAAGAAAGAACTCGCCTGGCACAAGAAATTGGAATACATATGGCGCCAAAGTTGGGATGCTGAGGAAACTACTGATATTTTTGTGCACATGATGCCCTTCTATTCGTATGATATCCCTCATACTTGTGGCCCGGACCCTGCTGTCTGTTGTCAGTTTGACTTTGCTCGAATGCGTAGCTTTGTTTATGAACTCTGCCCCTGGGGACAACACCCAGTAGAGACCAACCAAGAAAATGTTCAGGAGAGAGCATTGAAACTACTAGATCAGTATAAGAAGAAATCAACATTATACCGGACCAATACACTTCTCATTCCTCTTGGAGATGATTTCCGTTACATCAGCATTGATGAAGCAGAAGCACAGTTTAGGAACTACCAAATGATATTTGATTATATCAACTCTAACCCCAGTTTAAATGCCGAGGCTAAATTTGGTACTCTGGATGACTACTTCCAAACTCTTCGTGAAGAGGCTGACAGAATAAATTATTCTCTTCCTGATGAGGTTGGCTCTGGTCAGGTTGGAGGTTTTCCTTCTCTATCAGGTGACTTCTTTACCTATGCTGATAGACAACAGGACTACTGGAGTGGTTATTATGTATCAAGACCTTTTTTCAAGGCTGTTGATCGGGTACTAGAGCAAACTCTGCGTGCTACAGAAATCATGATAGCTTTGTTGCTTGGTTATTGTCAGAGGCCACAATGTGAGAAGTTTCCCACAGGATTTGCCTACAAGTTGACAGCAGCAAGGAGGAATTTAGCTCTTTTTCAGCATCATGATGGGGTAACTGGTACTGCAAAGGATCATGTTGTTCGGGACTATGGAACTCGAATGCATACTTCACTACAGGACCTGCAAATCTTCATGTCTAAAGCGATTGAAGTACTGTTTGGAATTCGCCAATTTGATCAGATGCCATCCCAGTTTGAGCCACTACAGGTGAGATCCAAATATGATGCTCAGCCAGTGTACAATGCAATCAGTGCTCATGATGGCACTGCACAATCAGTGGTCCTGTTTAATCCTTTGGAGCAGACAAGGGAAGAAGTTGTAATGGTTATAGTTAACAAGCCGGATGTTTCTGTTTTGGACTCAAATTGGACTTGTGTACAAAGCCAAATTTCCCCTGAATTGCAGCATGATAAAAGCAAAATCTTTACTGGGAGGCATCGTGTACACTGGAAAGCTTCTGTTCCTCCACTGGGGTTGCAAACATATTACATTGCTAATGGTTTTGTAGGGTGTGAAAAAGCAAAACCAGCAAAACTAAAATATTTATCTAATTCCAATTCGTTTCCTTGTCCCACTCCCTATACTTGCTCAAAAGTTGAACGTGATGTTGCTGAAATCCGGAATCATCATCAAACTCTCTCCTTTGATGTCAGGCATGGTCTATTGCAGAAAATAAGCCGTTTAAATGGTTCTCAGAATGTTGTGGCTGAGGAAATAGGTATATATTCTAGTTCAGGAAGTGGGGCCTACCTATTCAAACCCAATGGTGATGCTCAGCCAGTAATTCGACCTGGTGGGCTGATGTTGATTTCTGAGGGTCATTTGATGCAGGAAGTATACTCTTATCCTAGTACAGCATGGGAGGCATCGCCAATCTCCCATAGTACTCGCATTTATAACGGTGATAACACAATACAGGGGTTTATCATCGAGAAGGAATATCATGTTGAGCTTCTTGGCCGCAATTTTGATGACAAGGAATTGATTGTTAGGTACAAGACTGATATTGATAATAAAAGAATATTCTACTCTGACTTAAATGGCTTTCAGATGAGCCGGCGAGAAACCTATGACAAGATCCCGTTGCAGGGAAATTACTACCCCATGCCGTCGCTTGCATTCATGCAAGGTTTCAATGGTCATAGGTTCTCTGTTCATTCTCGACAGTCACTTGGTGCGGCAAGCCTTAAGAATGGGTGGTTAGAGGTTATGCTCGACCGTCGTTTGGTACAAGATGATGCACGTGGTCTTGGGCAAGGAGTCATGGATAACCGTGTTATGAATGTAATCTTCCACATCATTGTGGAATCCAACATTTCCTCCATTTCAAATTCTGTTTCAAACCCTCTGCCTCTGAGCCCTTCGCTTCTTTCACATCTTGTTGGTTCTCACTTGAACTATCCATTACATGCATTCATTGCCAAGAAGACACAGGAGGTAGCTAAGCAGCCACCACCAAGATCGTTTGCTCCTTTAGCTGCTTCCTTGCCTTGTGATTTGCATATTGTGAATTTTAAGGTTCCCCGGCTTTCAAAGTATTCTCAGCAGCCACCTGAAGCTTCTAGGTTTGCTCTACTTTTACAGAGACGACATTGGGATTCCTCATACTGTCCGAAGGGCAGGTCACAGTGTGTTAGTGTTGCTGATGAGCCTGTAAATTTGTTCTCCATGTTCAAAGGAGTTACAGTCCAGAATGTAAAAGCAACATCTTTAAATCTCCTGCATGAAGACACAGGTGCGCTTGGGTACCCTGAGAAGTTAGGAGATGTTGCACAGGAGGGACATGTAATTATTTCTCCCATGGAAATACAAGCATACAAGTTGGGGTTGCGGCCAAATGAGTAATTATCGAGCATTGATTTAGGTACTTCGTTCGAACTAATGCTTGACTGGATGGGGTTTGTTACAAAGAGAGTGATTTTTTTAATCCCAACTGTCAACATAGGCAGGATCACACCTACTTGATGCAATGCGATGGCATGTACCTGGTCAAGTGAATTAAGGCAGGGAGTGCATATAAAAGTAGCAAGCAATTTATAGTAGAATAGAATGATGGAATTGTCCAGTCGTCTCCTTGCTGAGGAAGTTATTTGAAACGTACAGCCTGGTATTTTGTGTACAATTTCTTCTATTTGCTACATAATAGAAAGTTCATCTGTCTCATTTCTTTAAGTTTATGAGCTTTTGTTTCAATCTCTTCCTGGCCTGGTGATTAACCAGTAAGGTTCAAATTTTACTCTATACATGAAAAGTTTGTGTGAATAACTTCTATTAGAGCATAAACAGTGTACTACAACAGCTTAATTGAGGTGTATACCATGTATTTGTGCTTTTGAAAGAATTTTTGCGTTACTCTTATTTTCTTGTTCTGTCACTGTTAATAGTCTTGAAAGGGCATGTTTGGATTCTGAGTTTCTAGAGGAATGAGGTCAGATGGTCGTTTTGACTTTTGATGAAGCTAGACATCTTAAATTATTTATTTATTTTTGTCAGGATTTAATTAGGCAAACTAAAAAGTCAGCCGCCATTACATCTTTGATCCAATAAAACAGTATATCCAACCAGTAAGACGATATAAAATTACAGCGCACTTTGTGCCCAATTTCAACATGCATAGCATCAGTCATGATGTCTGTGGTTGCCAAAAATCTTATATAAGTCGATTAAGGATATATTGGATCTTTCTGTTCCTGATAAGTAGCAGGTGTCTTGGCGACCATTTGATTCTCTGAGACCAAATTCTTAAGGGCCAAGTTATCTGAAGGTACAACTTGAATATTTACATCAACAGGAATCATTGGAGAAAACCGTCATTTGCAATTCTCAGATTCCAAATCACTCATACTTGTGAAGAATTTACACAAAATAAGATACAATAGGAAACTCAATGCACTTCCCAAGCCCAAGAGCCAGTAGTAATTGTCTAGCCTGGCTTCCCTCATATCATCTGAGAACCAGCTACCACTGGAAGAAGTGAAAACTTCAATGAGTGAGATAAATAAAGCACTCATGAAACTTCCCACCCCAAAAACACTTGTGTACAGTGCAAAGGCCATTGTTCTCATTCTGACTGGAACTTCATTGTAGAAGAACTCTTGCATCCCTACAACTGTGAAGATGTCTGAAATTCCCAAGAGAATGTATTGAGGCAGCAACCAGAAAATGCTCAGTGGCACTGTTTGAGCGGATTGTGAATCAAGGATATTTACCATCTGTTTGCTCATCTCAAGTCTCTTTGTTTCCACAAGTGCAGCTATGACCATGGCTATAATGGAGAGAAACATACCAACTCCCATCCTTTGCATAACATTGATACCCTTTTCGTTTCGGGTTATCTTCTGTGTAATGGGGATCAAAACTGTGTCATATAAAGGCATTAGAAGGATTATAGAAATTGTGATAGCACTTTGTAGTGTTGCAGGTGGGATCTTGAAGTTGCTACCAATGTTCCTCTTCATTGTCATGCCTTGTTTAGTAAAGAATGTGGCTGGTTGTTGGAAGATTACAGCAAACATAAGGAGCATTGTCCAAATGGGCAAGAGCCGAATTACTATTTTAGCGTTTTCAACAAGATAGTTTCTCTCTTGGGAAATCTCATCCTCATCCGGGTCCTTATTGTTGCCCAAGTTTTGATGACAAAGAGGTCTCTGTTGAAGCCTAACAGGAAGTAAAATGATTATCAGAACTCATCATATGCAATTACATTATGTCTCTGTGTTGTCTTGAAATTTAATATAAGAATACTTACTCTAGCTCCACCAAGTCAGTTTCTTTCTCTGGTAAGCTGGTTTTTCTACTCATGAACATTGATGCAGCTGCTTTGATTGCTCGAACAATGCTTGAAAATGGCCGCCTAGCATCAGCTTTCTCATCAGATTTATATGTATATATCCGCCTTCCACATAAGAAGAATATTGTTGCTGTAACCATAGCAATTGTTGGAATGGCAAATCCCAGTACCCAGCCGTAGGTGTCCTGGATGTAGGACATAACTGTGACACCCAAGAGGCTGCCAGTACAAACACCAAAATACCACCATGTGAAAAACACACTCTTCTTGTTAGACTCCTGGTTGTCTTTGCTAGTTGGCAACTCTTCATCATTATCAAGTTGGTCTGCCCCAAATGCTTGTAGAGACGGATTATATCCACCTTGGCCTAATGAAATCAAACATAGAGACCAATACAGGAAAGCAGAATAGCTTCTGGTGCTTGTAGGGGACCATGCCCAAGCAAATGCTGTTGATGTCAATGCCACAAGCCCCTAAATAAACCACAAACACAAAACATATATAAGTTCCATGATTATGATAATGAATCTAAAAGTTTTTCACTATTAAAAATTGTTAAATTATTGTTTCTTTATAAAGCTATGAGGCTAGACACTGTGTTTGAAAGGTATGAAATCTACATGATTTGAAACTATTGGCAAAGAAATCAAAGTTGAAGTTGGACGTGTAGGGCCTGCAATCGGCATGGAGCATGGGGTACGTAACAGAAAAGTTTAGATATCTCTAGTAGTGAAGTGTTATTCTCATCAGTGTAAAGGCACTTAGCTGCTCTATGACTTTTAAGGACCTTAGTGATCCATGACTAGACTTTGTATAACTGAGCAGGAAAGATATTATTGATGGGTGACTCAGTCCCAACTCTCTTGTGACACCTCACCGCCCCAGGAATTTTTAAATTTACATCACAATTATATACAAATGAAATTATTGGAAGAATCGAAGTAGAAAAAGGATTAAAAAAAAAAAACCTACATATAGTATACTTCCACTGTTGCTTTCCTTGTCTTTAAGACATCACACATAACAAGAGGGCACATATTACTAAAGCAAAAGATTCTAAAATTACATATATCTTATAATAATGTTTTTATTGCATGATTGTTCAAGTTAGGTGATTATTGTCCTATTCAAGTCATTTTTATCCTGAAGAAACCTCATCATTATTACTTGGGCCACTTGTATGATGTAACCACATGAATGTAAAATGTTAATGATAGAATCCAAGAATAATACTTCCAAAGAATTTAAACAGAAATCTCCAAAAACTGCATAATATCGTAATAAAAAAAGAGGGTATGATAATCATGATCATTATGATTCATATATGGATGAAGTTGTAATGAGTGATAAGGACTACACACCAGAACATAGATGAAAGAGAAGGAGATTATGGTTGAATATCGATCCCAATAAGAGTCAGCAAGAGGCGCCAGTAGCAGGGGCATTATGGATGTGAATCCGCACCAACTATTCACCGTCTTGGCTGCAGAAGAGTTGCTCATCTTAACCACATCCGTCAGATACGTAACTAGATTCGATGCCACCCCTTTGAACGCAAACCTCTCCTTCCCAGCTATCACTGTTAAACACAAAACACAACTCATGAACAAAGGTGACACGAAAAAAAAAATGAATGAAGTTAAATTTGTTGGAAAGAGAGAAAAAGAGAGAGAGAGACTAGCAATATCAAAGCATATATACGTACCTATAAGCATAATACATGACTTGCTGAGGCCTTTGATATTCTGTCTTCCCACCATTGATGAGTTTTAAGAGCACTTGTTTTGGGATATGATGACAAATTAAAGAGGCAAAGCAGAAGAGCAAACCAAACCAAACCAAAACAAAGCAAAGCAAAACAAAACAAACAGCTTATGTGGGAAACTCCATCATGGTCATATTATTAATGTATTTTTGAGTCTTAGATATAGCTGTTGTAGTTTTCACCCTCTAATTTTCAGCCACTTCTCCTCCAACAAACATTTCTATATATGATGCTATATCACTTCAGTAATGAGATGTCCGCTATCTGCTTTGCCTTTTAAAAGTATAAACAATGTAATGTCGTAATGGGGCACTAAAGCTCTCCCAAGCGTGTCTTCTTTTTTAATGACGAAAAGAGTCGAACCCACTTCGAGTTGGAAACTGGGAAGTGTGTCACAGAGGCATTGTCGAGAACTGCTCATAGTATCATAGTATCGACACTGGACATGCATGTCACTGACCGTAGTCAGCCACCACTGACACGTGCCACTTACCGACACGTGGCCAATTTGACACGTGGAAAGTCCTGATGTCAGGTGGTTCCTTTAAAATCTTCTGTAAGTAAACACATCAATTACTGTTAATAGTTCTATGTATTCACTTCACATGCAACCGACGTCGCTATTAATGGTATATCATAATTGTTAATACACTTCAGTCACTGTAGTAGCAATTAAAAAATAATATTTTATATATTTAATTAATGCTTCGTTTTATGCCTTCGTGTGATTCACAATTCACCCACTTCCCTATATCTACTAAATTGAGAACAACTTTGTTATCATCACCACCCTAACATCTAACACATTAGTTTGAGCAAAATAAACAACTCTTTGGATATACAACCAGAGGGTTTTTTAAATGAAACTTTTTGAGTATTTACCATTAAATAATGGATTTTACTATTTTACTGATTAGATAAAAATACTTATCAATAACAATTCTTGGATATTCTTTAACAACCACCTTTATAATCAATCTAATGAGTAACTTTATCTAATTGTTAAGTTAGTAAAACTCATAAATTATATAAAGTATTTTTAAAAGTTGAATACTGACTTATCATGAGTAGAACTAATTTTATGTGATTAGGAATGGTGCTAATTGCGTCTCCAATCCAAAAACTCATAAATTATATGAAATACTTTTAAAAGTTGAATATTGACTTATCATGAGTAGAACTAATTTTATGTGATTGGGAATGGTGCTAATTGCGTCTCCAATCTAAAAACTTAATCGGGAATAAGTAACTTTATCCAACTGATAAGTTAGTAAAACTCATAAATTATATAAAGTATTTTTAAAAGTTGAATACTGACTTATCATGAGTAGAACTAATTTTATGTGATTGGGAATGGTGCTAATTGCGTCTCCAATCCAAAAACTTAAAAGAGAAAAGAAGTATGGATTTAATCAACTGACAGTTAAAGAGAAACCATTTTTTCTGACCACTTTTTTGGCTTTTATTTTACGGTTACGTTGAATAGTAATACTACATACACATTACCACAATGCCTTGCCGAGAAAGCCATGTACGAGTGGCACACAGCTACACATGCAATCACACAAAACACACACAGCAAACACGCAGCCCAGTATATACCCACAACAAGAGTCAGGAACTGAAGCAACCTTGGTCAAATGACGAAACCAGCCTTGTAGTGGACTGATGACTGTTGATTTTAGTGGCCTACTGAGATGGATCTCACTCTGCTTTTGTGATGAGATGACATGTCACCACTACGGCAAACCAATAATATATAAACAGAAACAGTTGGTGATCAGAACTGACTACCTATAATCCACTTTGAACAAATTAATTCCCAGGTTTGTCAAAAAAAATTAAGTGCCCCATACTGCTTGGTTGTTGAGGCCTACCAAATATGAAGCATAGAGATGCCTACTTTGGCTGCCATAACATTCTCTAATTTGTTTAAACTTTAAACCAGTACTGCAGTCATGATTCTACAATTCTACACGAAATCACCATTGTTAGCCAAATTAATAAAGTGATTAAGACTGGCATTTTCGTCTAGCCAAATGGGTATTGTTCAGTCAAATTAATTCTACACGAAATCACCAATGCCAGTCTAATTTGGTTAGTGATGACTCTAATTTGTCGATACAGATAAAGTGATTCTGGTCTAGTCCAAACTTCCTTTTTTTTTTTTTTTTTTTTTTGAAAGATGGTTTAGTCACCAACTTTGGACATGCTTTATTTGCTAAAAGATAGAACACCAAAAAAAAGGCAAATATAAAGAGACGAAAATGGTAAGTGATTGAAATTTGAGTCATTCCATTTGATTCGTCAAAGATTTATAAAGCATAAATAGAACAAAAATAAGATAAAAAATGTTACCTTTTATTACTTGGGTAGAGTTCTGGCCCCGACAATAAATTAAGATCAAGTTGGATGCGATGGTGGAGAATGTGACGAGGTATTTGTTCTAATACAGCAATGAAAAACTTGAAGAGTTTTGAAAATAAATTGTAGAGAATTCAGATGTTTGTTGAGATGGAATAGAATACGAAAATGCTGATTAGAGTAACGTAAGGAGAGCTGTTGAGCAAGTTTAGCATGAAATTAATTGATGATTGTAGAATTTTTCAAACATTGTTTTTTTATTTTCCATTATTTTCAGCTTATACTCCGGCTCACTTCATGTGATGTGCAAGTATAATACGAAACGGTATCTTTCCCGAGATTGGTGTGAAGTGCTTTGATCTTTCAATCTTTTAGGACCAAAAGCAGACATGATAATCTTGTAGTGCCTTTGCTGACCTTTCAATTTTGACACAGTTCTTTGTTTTTTTCTGAAAAAAATAACCGAAGCAATAATAGAAAGAAACGTGTTTGGTCTTATCTTTTGAAAATAAAAAATTAAAAAAAAAAGTTAGAATTGAAAAATTAAATAAACATTTGCTATATATTTGAATACTTAAAGATAGTTTATTTTTATCATTTTTTAAAGATAGTTTATTTTTATCATTTTTCATTTAATGAGTTTAAATTAAGATTTTTGTTTATTTTCTTAAGTGGTTAAATAACTTAAAACCAATCAAAATCACTGAAAATAAAAAGTTATAATTTCTTATTTTTATATGAATGTCAAATCATTTAATAATTTTTTAAATATATCATTCCAAATCTATCATTTTTAAAATAATATATTTCCAAATTTGTTTTAATTTTATATTATACAGATTCCTTGTAATCTTATTCTTTTTAATGTTATTTTTAATTTAAATATATAATAATTCAACTTAAAAACCATTTTGTTTATTTTTGTTTAAATATATAAATTTAATATACTTTACAAGAATAATTTATTTGTGTATATATAAGTTTAAAAAAAATTACTTTACTATAATAATTAATCATATTTCAATTACGAATAAAAATATTATTAATATATACATAAAAGTATTTTAGTATGTGCTAAATAATTTATTATAATTGTTTACATTTATATTAAATGAAGTTATAAAACAACTAATAGTATAAGGACATAAATGTTAAATTACTAATTTTTAAACAATTTTAATTTTAAAAAACAAACCAAATTATTATACATTCATATATACAGGATAAAAAAAAAAAATCATTCAAATTTTAGTTTTCAAAATCTATTTAATCTTTAGTCTTTAGACAAAAAAAAAAACAAACGATATTTTAGGCTTCATTTAGTAAAGCTTATTCAAATAGCTAGATATTTTAAAAATAGATTTTTTAAACATTAATCTTTTACAAATGGAGCTTTTAAATATAAGTTGTTTGTTATTTGGTTGTTAATTAAAAAAACTTCTTTAAACAATAGAATGTTTGGTTGGATTAATTTTAAAAGATATTTAAGTTAAAAGATTACAAAAAGAGAATTTAAAAGATAGTAAAATAATCAAGTTAGACAGTAAAATAATCAAGTTCATATACAATACATTTATTTTTGAATTCAAAAATTACAAAGATATTCCATCACATTCTTACAACTGCATCAAAAATATCTTCAAAGTGAAAATGGAAATTCAAAGAAAAAAACACATAAAATTAATATTTATAAAATTTATTGTTAAAAAAAAAAATCAGAAATTTGTGTTATATGGAATATGTAGAGAAAAGTGAAGTGTTTAGAATAAGTTAAGGAAAAAGTTTTAATAGTGATTTAAGTTAAAAGGGTAGAGTAAAATTAATAAAGTGCAATAGGATTCTAATAGACATTTTAACGAAAAGCTTAAAAAGATGTACTTGGAAAAGTCTGAAATTTGAGCTTTTCGTAATAGATTTATTTCAAGTTTCATTTATTATAACTTTTTCAAGTAGATCTTTTAAAAATAGATCTTTTATAAGTAGAGTTTTTAAAAAGAAGTTATTAATTATTTAGTTATCAATTTAAAAAACTCCTTTAAATTGTAAACTATTTAATTATATTACTTTTAAAAGCTCTTTTAGATTATAAATTTATTAAAAATAACATGAGGAAGGACTAGTGTGCAGGGCTCCTGCTACATTGTTTGACATCTTAGTTGCCCTCAGAAACGGAATTGGCACTGTGTTACCCGCTGCATATATGGACCAAAGTCGTAACAACAAAACAGTCCCAAGTCAGAATGTGTTCAAGTTTCGGTGACAAGCAACAAGTATGACAGGTAAAAAAATTTACGCAGCAAAGAAAAATAAAATATTGAGGTACAAAAGCAAGACCAAGTCAATCAGAAATTCAAGAGAAGAAATACTGAACTTCTTAATCCAAATCCAGAGTGGCATTAGAGTAGAGGTTCCAATTAATCTAGTTATATAGCAACTTGGAGAACATCTATCTCCACCAATCTATTATTTTGCATAAATACAGTCTATACAGAGTGCAGAACAAAAATGTATGACGATGAATGTGCTAAGTTGGAACGGAAACGTGTGCTTGCAGATGCTTTTGATATCCCTCCCCCAAATCTTGATGCTCTTCATTTTGGCGAGAATCTGTTTATAGGGTTGATTCATTGCTGAAATATGTTCAAAATGTTGGAAACAACAATCAATCAGTATTAAATACAGATATAATACACAGAAAAATAATAATAATAATAATAAATAACAGTAGACGAATATTAAAAGAAACAGACGTGAATTAATATCAACTGACTTGTATACAGAAAACCGATCAAAGATGATAGAGGCTTGTAGTGAGTGTGCAATGTCCTAAGACAGTATTTCTCCCCTTCCGATTGCTTGAAGGATGAATGGAGACTGCCCCCAGGATTCAACTATCAATTCTTCGTGTTGAAGCAATGCAACCCAGAAGTCAGGCAAACTACAGTGAACGTTCAAAAACAAACAAAACTCAAAAGAGCGTTTTATTAACAACTGAAGAAAACTATTTATAAACAGAATTGTGTATGAACACAACTTTTCAGAATAAACACAACTTTTCAATTTGATTTAAATTCAAATTTGAAAATAAAAATTAGTAAATAAATTAAAAAAATAAAAAATAAAAAGATTGGCTGACGGGCCAAGACTCAACATAAAGGGAGCCCGAGCCCAAGAGCCCCAAGGTCCAAGACCCATCTTTTGATAATTAAATATATATATTATATGTATGTGGGGAGTTCCAACAAGGCCCATATAAGCCTTGTTGGTCATTCAACAACTTAACTATATTGTCTATCTTATATACAAAAAGGTAGAGTGTTTCTTTTCCATGTGGGATTGTAATTTTCCATTTCAAACTTCTTTTAAAAAACTCAACAATACCCCACATTTGAATTGGAAATTCAAGACCATATTTGCCATAAGAAAATTTAAAAAACGACTGTCTAAGGAATTAGATGTGTCATGTCTCGGGCAAAGTGTTTTCTCGACTTGAACTTACCCTAGTGATTCCATATCAGATCTACTTAGTGACGCAGTAGGAATTATTTCTTGAACTGTTCACTTTATTTTAGTAAATCAAGACAATAAGTCTCACTTATAACACATCTTTTCTGTGCACTGTAGTTTATACGTTGTTGTTCATTTTGGTCCTGAACATATCCCGGTATTCATGATAGCTCTAGAGAATTTAGCCTTTTCATTCTCATAAATGCGACCCCACATTTACTATCATATAGGTGACACTATATTTACATTTAGTGTCATTAAATGCAAAGCATATCCTATACATTATCCATATTCAACACACCTTTATCATAGAAATGGGTTAAATTGTGTGTTATTCTATTTTAAGTTTTACCCAACTAGTTTACCTATTGAACCTAGACCATGGGATCTCCAATCTACTAGGTTAGGTTTCCGCCCGGTTCAACTTATTGAATTGGCGTTAAACCCATTCCCCTCGATGCCGTCTTAACTTGCTCTCTCGGTAGGCCTTTTGTCAAAGAATCAGCAATATTTTCTTTTGACTTTACGTATTGAATTGAGATCACTCCATTAGAGAGCAATTACTTGATTGTATTGTGTCTGCGCCTTATATGCCTTGATTTGCCATTATATACACTATTTTTAGCTCTTGCTTGAGCTGCCATACTATCGCAGTGTATACAAATTGCTGTTATAGGTTTAGGCCAAACTGAAATGTCCTCTAAAAAATTCCTTAACCATTCTGCTTCTTCAGCAGCTTTGTCCAGTGCTATAAACTTTGATTCCATTGTAGACCGTGCTATACACGTCTGTTTAGAGGACTTCCATGAAATTGCAGCTCCACCTAATGTAAATACATATCCACTAGTTGATTTGGTTTCTGTATTGTCAGAGATCCAATTTGCATCACTGTAACCTTGCAGAACTGGTGGATATGTTGTATACGTCAATCCATAATTTAAAGTATATTTTAAATATCTTAATACTCTAATCAATGCTCCCCAATGATCACGTCCAGGATTATACGTATATCTACTAAGTCTACTTACTGAATAAGCAATATCTTGCTTAGTAGAATTCATCAAATACATTAGATTGCCTATTATTTGTGAATATTCCAATTCAAAAATTGCATCTCCTGTATTTTTCTTTAATTTGCAATTTGCATCAAATTGAGTCACAACAGGTTTACAATCATACTGATTAAACCTCTTTAATATTTTTTCCATATAATGAGACTGAGTAAGAATATATCCTACATCGTTTCTTTTGATTTGAATTCCTAATATGACATCTGCGTTACCCAAGTCTTTCATGTCAAATTTTGAACTCAACATCTTTTTGGTGGAATTTATTACATCCTTACTAGTCCCAATTATGAGCATGTCATTCACATACAAGCACACCATCACACAAGAATTTTTCATAACTTTAATGTAAACACATTTGTCACATTCATTAATTTTAAATCCTTGTGTTAGCATGGTATGATCAAATTTCTCATGCCACTGTTTTGGTGCTTGTTTAAGTCCATATAATAACTTAACAAGCTTGCAGACTTTGTTCTCTTGACCTTTTATCACAAATCTCTCTGGTTGTTTCATATAAATTTATTCATCAAGTTCTCCATTTAAGAATGTTGTTTTAACATCCATTTGATGTATTTCCATTTTATATAAAGCAGCAATGGCAATTAACATTCTTATAGATGTTATTCTAGAAACTGGAGAATATGTATCAAAATAGTCCAACCCTTCTTTTTGCCGATATCCTTTAGCAACCAACCGTGCCTTATATTTATCAATTGATCCATCGGTTTTCAACTTTCTTTTAAAAATCCATTTACAACCTATTGGTTTATTTCCATGCGATAAATCAACCAATTCTCAAGTATGATTTTGTAAAATGGATTCAATTTCACTATTAATAACTTCCTTCCATAAAAGAGCTTCTAGTGAAGACATAGTTTCTTTGTACGTTTATGGTTCTGCTTCAGTTAAGAAACGAACAAAGTCTGGTCCAAAATTCTTAGGAATTTTTATCCTTTTCCTCTTCTCAGTTCCAGATTCTGATCTTGAGTCCCTGACGTGGATGGTTCATCAAGAGTATCATAATATACTCTCTTATTAGATGAACTAGATCGATCTGCTTTGTAGGGAAAAATTCCCTCAAAAAATTCAGCATCAACAGATTCAATAATAGTATTAACATGCATATCCAAAATTTCTGATTTGATAATTAAAAATCTATATACAGCACTATTTTTAGCAAAACCTATAAATACACAATCTACGATTTTAGGTCCAAGTTTAATCCTTTTAGGCAATGGAACCTGAACTTTTTGCTAGGCAACCCCACACTTTCAAAGTTTTATATGTTGGTAACCGTCCTTTCCATAATTCATAAGGAGACTTATTTGTCTTCTTATATGGAATTCTATTTAGAATATGATTTGCAGTAAGTAAAGCTTCTTCCCATAAATTATGTGGAAGTCCTAAACTATTTAACAAAGAATTAATCATATTTTTCAAAGTTCTTTTTTTTTTTTCTGCAACTCCATTTTGTTGTGAAGTATATGGTGCAGTTGTTTGATGTACAATTCCATGTTTTTCACAAAATTCTGCAAAGGCAATGGACTCATACTCGCCACCCCTATCAGACCTTATAATTTTTATTCTTTTGTCTAATTGATTTTCTACTTCTGCCTTATATGTTTTAAACATATCTAAGACTTCATATTTTCTATGAATCAAATAGACATAACAGAATTTACTGCAATCGTCAATAAATGTAACAAAATAATTTCTTCCATCCCTTGTAGGTATAGACTTAAAGTCACAAAGATCACTATGAATTAATCCAAGTAATTCGTTTGATCTTTCTTGGACAGTTTTGAAACTTTGCCTAGCAAATTTAGATTCAACACATATTTCACATTTATTTTTTAAGTCAACATTACATTTTGGCAATAATCCTAAATGGACCATTCTATATAAACATATATTATTAACATGTCCTAATCTACATATCATAAATCAAAGGAATCAGCAATATAAACAGAAGCATTATTATTTTTATTCATTGCATTGGAAACCATTACATTAAGCTTGAACATTCCCTCAGTTAAGTAACCCTTTCCCACATACATCCCTGCCTTAGTTAATATAAATTTATCAGATTCAAAAACAAGTTTGAATCCATTTTTACTAAGCAGTGGACCAGACACTAAATTTTTCCTTATTTCAGGAACATACAGAACATCAGTTAGGGTCACTATTTTTTCAGAAGTAAACTTCAACAGCACTTTTCCTTTCCCTTGTACAGTAGACGAAGAAGAGTTCCCCATAAACAGCTTTTCACCACTCGAAATCTATGTAAATTCTGAAAATAGATTTTTGTCTCCACAGATATGCCTTGTTGCTCCTGTGTCGACCCACCAGCCCTTGACACTCGAATCCATATTTATTTCTGAAATAACAACAACAAGATCAACCTCCATTTCAGTGGCATTAGCTTGATTATTTGGGGCAGGATTTACAGTATTTTGGTCTTTTCTATGACGGCAGTCCATTGCTCTATGACAAACTTTGCCACAAACCCAACACACACCTTTTATTTTCTTAAAGATTTTACCCTTTGGTGCATGCAGATTAACCTGTTTCTTCTCTGCCTTTTTGTTGTTTTTCTTCTTCTGGAATTTTTGTTTTGACGAAGTTCCTTCAACCACATTGGCCTTATTTTCCATCACAATTGTATCAGCCTTGTCTCCTTTTCTGTGATCTTCTTCAACTCGTAGCCTTAAGATCAGGTCTTACATCGTCATCTCCCTTCTTTTGTGTTTCAGATAAATTTTAAAATCTTTCCAAGAAGGAGGCAACTTTTCGATTATGGCACCAACCTGAAAATGTTTATTTATTGAACAGCCTTCTGAGTGTAACTCATGTATGAGCACTTGCAATTCTTCAACTTGCTTGATCACAGTTTTTGTATCAACCATTTCGTACTTTAGAAATTTACCGATCACAAATTTCTTTGCTCCTGCATCCTCGGTTTTGTATTTTTTCTCAAGTAATTCTCAAACGGTTTTTACAGTCTTACACTCTGAATATATATCATACAGGATGTCATCAAATCTGTTCAGAATATAGTTTCTGCACAAAAAATCTGACTGCTTCCAGGCCTTAATCGTCATCATTTTTTCTTTTATCATAGGGTCTTCATCACACTTGGGAACATCTTCCTTGACTATGTGAGCCAAGTTCATGGTTGTCAACCAGAAAATCATTTTCTGTTGCCATCTTTTGAAGTCCAGCCCTTTAAATTTCTCTGGCTTCTCATCCAAATTCTTGGAGACTCCACTTACTGATGATTGTGAATCCATGTTACTGTCTTAGATTGTTGGAAACAACAATCAATCAGTATTAAATACAGATATAATACACGGAAAAAAATAATAATCATAATAATAATAATAATAAATAACAGTAGACGAATATTTAAAAATACATAAGTGAATTAATATTGACTGACTTATATACAGAAAACCGATCAAAGATGATAGAGGCTTGCAGTGAGTGTGCAATGTCCTAAGACAGTATTTCTCCCCTTCCGATTGCTTGAAGGACAAATGGAAACTGCCCCCAAGATTCAACTATCAATTCTTCCGTGTTGAAGCAATGCAACCCAGAAGTCAGGCAAACTACAGTGAACGTTCAAAAACAAACAAAACTCAAAAGAGCGTTTTATTAACAACTGAAGAAAACTATTTATAAACATAATTGTGTATGAACACAACTTTTCAGAATAAACACAACTTTTGAATTTGATAATTAAACATATATATTATATGTATGTGGGGAGCTCCAACAAGGCTTATGGTCATTCAACAACTTAACTATATTGTCTATCTTATATACAAAAAGGTAGAGTGTTTCTTTTCCATATGGGATTGTAACTTTCCATTTCAAACTTCTTTTTAAAAAACTCAACACAAAAGTACTCTAATTGTAGACAGGTTGGTATATAGATACATGGATATATTAAAATACTTTATCGTTAAACTTCGTGGCATATACACAGACAAGATTTTTGTGTCAAAAAAAAATAACAAAAAATTTGTATGCTCTCTGAAGCAGAATAGCACCAAAAGACACGCAGTGTGCCGTACATAGATGGAATAAGAAATGAATTCTTCCAACTTTAAAGCCAAAATTGATATTATGACTACAACCCATTGTTCCAGTTTGGTTGAGCGTCAACTAGATTGAACAATCTATACACAACCCAAGTCAAACCACAAAATTTTGTATAGAAACCCCTAAACTACTTAAAGTCACCAAGTTGTACAACGGAAGTTTATGGACAATAATCACCTGAAAACGAAGGGTTACTTGAAGAGGACCAAGAGGTTTCATGCCTAGAGATAAAAATACACTGCAGATTCCAGTTTATTTTATTTTATTGTTTTTAGATTCCAGTTTAATTCACTGACTACCAATGCGACAATAAGTTCATGAATCCTGCGCCTTGCATGACGTGGAACACAGCAACTTTCAGCACAAATGCCCTCGATCTAAGCACCTCAAGGGGCAACCATCTCCTTCCCCCAAATTGTTCTCTAATGTTTTCTCAAAAAAATTGTTCCCCAATGTAAATTCATACCATCCTTAACTGAACTTAGCTATGCCTCCTCTACACAGACATCGGACAGTGATGATGAACCAGTGATCAAATCATAAAGTGTAAAGGTACATTGATATTAATAAAATATAATAGAGATATTTTAGATATTTAATTTTTTTAGAAATATACAAAAAAAATCTACTTAAAAAAAAAACTCAAAATTTAAGTTTATTCAAATAGATATTTTTCAGTTTTTTTAATTATCTAAAAATTTTATTAAAATAACAACCAAACAATATAAAATAAATCTAATAAAGCTTTTAAGATTATAAAAGTTCTTTTGTCAAATAGACAAGTTGTATGAAATATATACTAAAACAATAGGAGTACGGGAGGTCGGAAGCAAATTTTATTATTTTAAAACGAAATGATCAAATATTATTTATAAGTTAATGATAAACCTTTTTTCCTTTTATCCTGGCGTGTCATGACATACAGCTCCAGTGTGCTGCTTTTATATTAATGTAATTCATTTTGGTAGTTTAAAAACCTAAAAAATTAATTCTCTACATAATACAATTAACTATATAAATATTTGTATTAACAACATAATTTATTGATGATTTAAGTTTAATTACCATCCAATGTGAATCGGGATATTGATGGTTCATTTTAGTTTACCAATATCTAAAATTCGACTCATCAATATTAGTTCATTGTCGCTCTAAATAAATTTTTCTAGCTTAATTTGCCCCTGTTAACGCATGACACAAACTTTTTTTTTTTTTTCGAGGCAGTGTGTCATGAACTTATTATTCTTTATTGTATAGCAATTTTAAATTTTACAGGTAGGCTAAACTTTATCTGTAATCTGCGAGTTAAACTGATTTTATTATTATTTTGAAAGAAACTGATTTTATAGTACAATGCTACAGTCCTTTAAAAAAATGACTTTTATATATATACACAAATTTAAATAAGATAAATGAATCATAAGTCTCAAACCCACAATTCAATAGATGCGGTTTCATGTATGGCGCTAGACAAGTGACCATACACTTGTAGCAAATGTTTATTTAATTTTTCAATTCCAACCATTTTTTTCATATTATTTCCAAAAGATATAACCAAGCACGTTTCTTTCTGTTATTGCTTCCATTATACTTTTTTTTTTGGGAAACTTAATTTTAATCCCTAAGGTATCGAAAATTATTAAGGTTTAAAACTCTTTTGAAGACAATTATTTTCATTCTTAAATTTTCTGAAACTCTTCAAAAAAGTTTAAACCGTCAGTCAACTAATAATCAAACTAAACAGAAAAATGCAAAAGACTTAATTGCCCCTTGAAATTGTCTGTTTACTATAAACTACCTATTTTTTTCTTATGTTGAGTTAATTCAATGTTACAACTTAATATGTTATGATGTAACTTTAGGTATATGTTATAACATGTAAACTGTATGTTATGATGTGAAAATAGAGACAATAGTAAAATAAATAAACACAAAAACATTTTTAACGTGGTTCGATGTTACTTTACATTCACGAGGCCTTGTTTAGAGAGATCAACTATTAATGAACATACAGGTACAATCTATTTGATTTAGTCAACCTAAGCCTTCTTCTTAGAATCGACTTAATATGAAGTACAGGTTCATTGGTGTTGTTTCAACAAACTCTCCTTGTCTTCATAGATGACAACAGTTTGAAATCCTTTCGACCTGTGATCATGTCTTCTCTCTCTATGGCCAAATGTCTTGTTATTCTAACAAGCACTCACTTTAGATTCAACAGCCTCACAGGCCTAAATCTAGTACACAAACTTAGAAAACAAGTCTCTCTAAGTATGCATATCTCTCAATATATACAAATTGTTTTCCGTTTCTCTCACCCACATAAATAAAACTATTAAGAGTCGAGAAACCTCTAAGTCATACATACATCTCTTTCACTGTCTGTACTCTAAAACTGTATACAAAGATGTACACACATAATTTGCAAGCACTCAAATTTCTACTTTCATGGAACTCACTGCTTGTCTCTCAAGAATCCTCTCTTGTGTGTACTCAGCAGTCTTTCATTCTTTGTCCTTATATACCAGAATGTACCACACTTTCTTTATCAAGAGAATAACTTAAAAGTTTATTTTAGAAACTAATAACTAGAGAAAGAAATCTGCATTAATAAGAATCAAACTAAAAAAGGAAACTTCCTTATTTTGTATCCATTGACTGAATGCACAAGAAAATAGTATTTATACTCTTCCAAACTTGTAAAGTAGTAAAGAATGAAGTTTCCTGTAATAAAAAAATTAATTGATAGATAAAATATTTTTTACAACCATGAAAAGATATTTTTCAAGTTTCACAAGTCAATCGTAAAGAAATTTCCTTAAACAAAGATATTTCATTCAATTAAAATCTATAAATAAATTATGTACTTTATTCATAGTAAAATAATAATGAATAAACACACAATTATTTACTAAGTCAACTAAGAATCATAAAAACGTGAATAAAGTACTTTTGAAAATATTCAGAAAACTTACATTGTGAACCATTAGGAAAAATTCGTTATAACATTAAAACTGATGTTGCAACATTTATCTGCATGTTATAACTCAAACAATAATAACATTGAACACACTACAATCCATACATGTTGTCCATAGGTTTTCTTGCACAAACAAAGTTAATCATCAAAGCTATACAATGAAGCTTAAAGGCATAAGATGCCAATAACATAAGACAATGATGTCATAAGATCAACTTTAATGTCATAGGATGCTAACAATAGTGCACCATGCACATGTGCACTAACACGCCTCATCACCTAAAATGAATGTTTTGCCCCTAATGAAACCCAAATATTACATATTTTCATCCAATAAAAATTTGACATGAGTATATGTGATTATTGCTTTTTTCCAAAAAAAGAATGATTATTTTTTTAATTAAAAAAAAGAAAATTTTGAAAAAATAATATTATCTTTTTTCTTCAATTAAACAAATTTTGAAAAAATAATATTATCTTTTTTCTTCAATTAATATTATCTTTTTATTAGTCAGATTGCAAGAAAAAATGAAACCAAACTCAAAAACTCTTCTCTTCTCTTCTCTAAGATTGCAAGAAAAAAAAATAAACAAAAAAAATGAAAAATCCATCAGAGAACCCCCTATCACTAATGGAATGACTTCATCACTAGTGAGAGGGGTGACAAACAAAGGCAAGGCCAAGATGTTTGACAGAGGTGATGGTCGGGACATCTAATGGAGGTGATGGATGGGCAATAGATCACCGACAAATTGGTTCAGATTGTGAATCGTCGAACCAGATCCAGTTTGATGATCCGGTGCAAACCAAATTGTCGATCTGATACTAACCAGATTGTCGATCTGGTGCGAACCAGATCATCGATTTGGTTCAAATCTGGTGCCGCCTTTAAGCTCGTGCCACCAATGTCCCTCTAATTAGCAATCTACTCATCATTATATGATCATTAATCGTCGTCGGTGCCACCTTTGAGCTAGTGCAAACAAAGCAGGCAACCGTTACTTCTCTAAGGCCAAAAAGATTGATGTCTTCTATATGTGGGTTTTGGTCTTTATTAACATAGGTTTCATCTTTTGTCTCTATAGTTTCAACCATCTCTTGTTTCTTGAATTATCGTTACTATTGTTTTTGTGTGGATTGATCGTTTTTGGTTTTTTTTTTTTTTTTTCCCTTTGTTTTTCAGATTGGGTGGATTATTTTCTAGATTAGGTGGTGACTCGACAACAATTTTCTTTTGTTGCAAATGACATCTAGGTTCCAACCTAGATCTTTAACAAGATAGGAACCTAGATCTTCATCTGGGTTGAATTGTTTTTTTTTTTTTTTTAAATATATTTTCTATTAAGAGATATTTTATTTTTTTAAATTAATTAATTAATCAATTTTAAAAGTTAATTTTAATAAATTTAATTTTTAATTTAATCTTGACCATACATGTGTCATAATCTTAGTTCTCTTTTGCAGAATGTCAAAAATACCCTTCTCACCCAAACTTTTCATCTATTTTAACATTAGCTGACGGACGGTTTGGACCTTTTTAAATAGTTTTAAGACCTTTAGTGATGAAAATAGCTTTGTCTGAAAGAGCTTTAAAACCTGATAATTTTTTATTTATTAAAGACTAAAATGAAGTTTTCCTTTTTAAAAAAATATATGTGTACAAAGAATTATATCAACGTCTCCACAAAACTAGCATGTAAGATTAAAGATCAAAGCACTTCACACCAATCTTGGGAAAAATCCATTTCGTATTATACTTGTATATATGAAGAAGTGAGTCGGAGTATATGATGAAAAGAAGGAAAAAAAAAATTGTTTGAAAAATTCTACAAGCTTTAATTATGCTAAACATGATCAATAGCTCTCATTACCTTACTGTAATATGCATTTTCGTATTCCATTCTATCTCAACAATGATGTGAATTCTGTTACCTAAATGTTTACACATCTCTCCAATGTCACCATCAACATGTTTACAATTAGTGGAAACTAAAATTAGTAGATAACTGATTATGATTGAAAGAGATTTGAACAAGCAAAAAGCACATACTATATTTACATGAAAACTCCCATTGTAGCTCCTTCAATCTTTTTAAATAAATTAAGGACAATTTCAACCTTAAAAAAAGGGGAAAATCCCAACAAAATCCCCTTATGTATAAGAATATGTAGATTTTACCACTCATTATTTCATAAATATCTTAAATACCACTTGACATTAAAATAAATATCCAAACACCCCCCTAAAGACGTATGAAAGGACGATAATATTTCTGACAGCCACGGATTCTGTTAGATTGATATAATTGACCGTTTGACTCCAGACACAAAAAGGAAAAATCAAAGAAAAATTAATTAAAATATAAAAATCAAAATAAATAATATTAAATATAAAATTATAAAAAATGAGATATTTTTAATTTTTTTTAAAAATGAAGCCACCATCATCCCCTACCTCTCTCTCTTGCTCTCTCTCGATCTCTCACCTACTCTACTCTTTTTCTTGCTCTCTACTCTTTTCCCTCTTTTCCTCCAATCACTCTCTTTTCCAACCGATGATGATAGTGGCGATGGCGTAGTGGGTTTTGGTTGATGATTGGGTTCAACGATGTAGTGGGTTTGAATTTGCATGTAGGTCACAACAACGGTTTTGTAGGTAGGTCACGACAATGGCATGGTGGGTTTAATGATACGAATGACTTCATCACGCCATTGTAATTTGTTTAGACAGCACGTGAAGCTCTCTCTTATTGAGGACAACGTCGTTTGTGACACGTATGACATGGGTGGGTCTCCACCATCGGAGACCTAGGTAGGTCTTCCATGGTGGAGACCATCCAAGTCTTTACAGTAGAGACCCAAACTGGTACTCTACTGTCGGCAACTCAATTTGAGTCTCCACTATAGAGACCCTCCAACTCCATCGCCACCAGCTATTTTTTTCCTATTGATTGGGGTTTTTTTTATTATTGATTTTTGTTGATATTTTTTTTTTTTTAAATGGTGTGTACTGATCATTGTAGGAAATTGATGATTGTGAGAGATTGACAATAAGAAATCTATGTTGATGTCGAGAGTCCATAACAGATGATCAGTTAAAGTTTGATGATGATGATGATGGAGTTCGTGGCCTAGATCCAATCTAAAAGCTCATTTTTTTAATTAATTTTTTAATTTTTTTTTAAATTTATGTGTTAATGTCAATCATCCATCTCATAAATAGACGATGGAGATAAATTTTTATTAGTATTTATTTTTATATTTTTAAATATTATTTAATTATTTTTCTTATTTTCATCAATTATTTTTCATTTTTTTAAATTTTTTTTTTTTTTTTTTTTATTTGTATTTGATTTTTTTGAGATAATTTTTATTATATAATAATTTTTTATTTAAAAAATTATATTATATTTTTTTTAATAAAAAACTTAGGGGTAAAAATATCATTTTAGCTTTTATCAAACTTTTTTGTTAAATTATAATTTTTGTGATATGTTGAATAAAAATGAAACAATAGGTTGTAAAACGAGATTGTTTCATACCCCCTTCTCCCCCCCCCCCCCCCCCCCCCCCCCCAAAAAAAAAGGTATAGCACAAGTAAAGGTGACAAAAAGGGTTTGCGTGTTAGGTTGAGTTAGATTCATTTCTACCAACATGACATGAATTTCCCCCACTGCCCCCTTCGAAAAAAAAAAATAAAGGCATAGCACAAGTAAAGGTGACAAAAAGGGTTTGCATGTCGGGTTAAGTTAGATTCGATTTTACCAATATGACATGAATTTGTTTAATAAATGGGTCAATATTTTTGGATTCGATACGAATTTGTTTATAAATGAATGATATAAACACGACATGACTAATTCGTTTATTACTTGGATCATAAAGAATCCAAATCTATTAACTCATTAATCCATTAATTCATTTATACGTAACCTGTTTAACCTATTTAACTTAAATAATATTTTCGACCCTATTAATATATAAATATTATAATTTGATCACTATAATATATAAATATTACAATTTGATCCTATTAATCATGTCGACCCACGAATCCGTTAAGCAAACCTAATTTAATTCATTTAATAAAATGGTTAAATAGGTTGACACGATTATGATACGAATTCGTTTAAATTAAACCCATACTCGTTTATTTTTTGTGAATTCGTGTCAATTTGTTGCGTTATGATTCAAATTACCATCCCTAAGTACAAGGCCAATTTTGTTACTTCTACATGATAGACTATGAAAATCTAACAATATACATAAAACAATAAACAATTTTTATTGGTTGGGGGTGCCGTACCCCTACCCTATGGGCGGACCTAGCATAGGGCCAGGAGGGGCACGTGCCCCCCCTGAAATTTTATGAAAATTTATTAGGTATGATATTCTAAAGATTAGATATTTATATGTTTAACAAATTAATATATAGCTTTTAGAAGTAAACATGGTCGTTAAGCCCTGAGTGGTCTGATGGCAAGCGTCGCGTTTTGTCTTAAATTTGCAGCGTGGTCACGGGTTCGATCGTCATGCCACAAGTGTCATTGCTACTTCCATTTTCTGTTTTTTGAAAAAAAATAATGAACAGTAGGTGCTGTTTCTCACTTCCACGTGCACTGTTTCTCTTTTTCACCTAAATGTGCCGTTTCTTTCTTTTTTTTTTCAAAAATAATGAACAATACATTTGTTTTTTTTAGAGATAATGGATGCGGGAGTTTGTTGGTGTTTGACCAGAGTTATAAAAATAAATTATATAAATACTTATCAATCGAACAAATCTTCAAACATGAAGTATTTTGACTTCAAAAAGTTTATAACCTACCATGAACTATTAATATTTTTTTTATATTTATAAATAATTATCATTAGTTATCATAAACTATTTTTTATCACAAACTATATCGTATTTACATAAACTGTTGACTAATTTTTGTTTAATTTTTAAATCTTTTGGATTTTTTTTACATCTCGTTCTTAACTTAGTGAATATTGTGAATTTATTTTCGCTCTTTAATACTAGTGCATAAACTCACTAGTGTTTTAGTATTATTTTATGGGATTTACTCGTTAAAATTAATAATAAAAGTTATCATGATCAAATTTTTAAAATAAAAATATATTTAACTAGGTATGAATTGCATCTTCATTTATAATTTAAGTAGTCAGTACACTTTTCTTTCCTACTCGTAATAAGAGTTTGAATGTACTTTTAATAATATATGTAGAGACTTTTATCTCTTTTTATATGATAAATTTCATAAATAAAAGAACTCATATGAACTATAATTATTTTTATTTTAATTAATTTTTATTTTATTTTATTTAGTTATGAAGTGTCCCCCTAATATAAATGTCTAGGTCCGCTACTGCCTATGGGCACCCCTCTCTCATCACCGTTGATGATTTAAGTCAGCATGTTAACGTTGTATTAGCAATCTTTGATGGTGAATTGACAAGGAATGTGAACCCATAAGAATTATGATCTCACTCTATGGAAACAAGTTAACTCAAGTCAATTAGCCTAAAAATTAGCACACAATAATTAATTTTTTGGATAATAAGTCATCCTCAGGATGCCAATGTAAGTCGTCCTTATAATTTCCAGTAGAGAATAAACATCTATTAATCGATTGAGAATAAATCAGAATGATAAGCCCAGAGGTAGTTAGAGGTTCTTGTGAACATGTGATTTGGTTCACCTAGCAACTCTTATAGTCAAGATCAGACCCCACTGGCCACTACTGGTTAGAACTTAGAAACAAGAGGAAGGTATGTAACTTTCTTTTAATTACTCTATTTGCAAAGATATATTCTCCCACGTCTTTGTTAAGAATTCCGATTTGAGAGTTAAAAGAATTCACTAACTACATGTTATAGAATAGTTTATGAAGGTTCTATTCTATAAACGTAAGACACTTCTTTATTATTAATTTTTTTTCATTATCAAAGTCAATATTTCAAGTTCAGGCGGTACAATTATATTAGTAGTATTTTTTCCAAACGTATGATATTTTTAATATATGGAAAGTATCGATTAAAAAGCTTCTTTGAAGGTGGGATAAACAAAGTGATAATCCTCCTTTGCATTTGGTAGAATTTTATGGGCAATATTTTATGAGACGGGCCTCAATACTCTTTTCGTATTGGGCTTATGCTTTTCAAGCCTTTAATCTTACTTAACATATGGTACTCAATGTGCCATCACAAGAAGTATATGAAAATATTTTTATCAAAAAACGTATATGAAAATATTGTTCATAAAAAAATAAAATAAAAACCGAGTATGTTAAAATATCTGAAATCGTGAATGAAATGTGTACCTGAAACATATTTCATTGATAAATGTAGAGTAATAAATATTATGCAAGTTTGAATTGGAAAAAAGAATTGACAGACTATAGGTGATTAGACACCTCTACATTCATTAAAATGTAAAGGGTTCTCATCAAAGGCATTTTAAAGTTTATGATCTAGTTTTGTATATATTTAAGTCGTACAAGTAATATTTGATTTCAGAATATCCCAACAAACTTTTGATCAATTTGACATCAACTTAAAAATTAAAAATAAAAATAAAATTATGACGGTGAGAAAAATTATAAATAAATGACCACTGACCGGAATAAATTTAGGAAGATGACAAATAATATATGCAATGCAAGTTTGGCTTCAACTTGAAAAGTTAAAAAAACAAGTTACGACTACACTTGAAAAAATTATAAATAAATGAACTTTGTCATGTGTTGTTCTTATCGAAATAAATTTATGAAAATGACAAATAATATATGCGCTTAAAAATAGATTTTATATATATATACAGACAAAATGAAATTGAATTATTGGTATATCTTTTATACCTTTACCACAAGATCATGGTAAAGGTCATGGATCGGATCACATTTTATCTAGTAAACCTCAAGTCAATTGTAATATATAGATATATATATATATATATAAATTAAAAGAAAAACAAAAACAAAAACAAAAACAAAAGCATATCCTACAATGCTAGAATGAGAAACAAAATTTTATATTAGTAATCAGAGTAATGTATGATAATTTTTGCGAAAAAAAACTTGCCAATTTTTTCATAGTAAAAATATTGTTTGAAAATTTGATAATATTCTTCCCTTTTTTTTTTTTTTAATCTCAATTTGTTCATCAATATTTTCGTATTTTTAAGATACCAATAATATTATAAGGTGTAACATTGTTTTCACAAAATATGAATATCATGAAAATTGTCATAAAAATAGGAGATATTCCATAAACCTCAATATCTGTGAACATGTGCTGTATTTTTACATAACATTATGAAAATTTTCATGAAATATATGATAAATTTTTGTGAAATATAAGTTATACTTTTGTTAAAGCAAAGTAGAATATTGACGATATTTTCTATTTTTTTATTTACATTTTATTGATGTTTTTCTTGAACAAATTGTTACTTATATTTTGCTTTTCATTTGTCTTGATGTTAATGGACTCCAAACAAGTTATATAGCAATTCATAATCTCTTAAATCATTTCATATAGAAATCAAAACCTTTTCTCGTTTTACTTTGTTCGTAGTTCAAATTTATAAAAAATTGTTGAAGAATTTTCATCATTTTTTGGATTTAGTGATGATGGTTGTGAAGATGTTGGGTTCTTTAATTATCATTTCATATAATTTTCAATCTATGAATATATCATGAGAATAAGTAAACAAGGTTATCTATATGTGACATGTATGTGATTATAAAAGACTATTTAACTATTATATCATAGTTTTGATATCAAATAAATTAAGGTATGATAGTTATTTTATGTTTGAAGAATGTAAATGATTAAATAATGAAGTTTTACGGTAAATTTTAAATTTTATATTGACTCATTTATGTATTATATTCATCTTTTAGATTTATATTTCTGAAAATAAAAGTATTTTTACATTAATTATTAATTATTTTAACCTTTGAAAGTTACATTAAAAATATCTATATCTTCATGTACGTTGATGTTTATATCGTTGTATATGTATAAATTTAATAACTGTACAAACTCAAGAATTAATCAGGATTAGATAAGATATGATTTTACGGTGTGGACGTGACTTGAGGAACAACTCCTATATGAGAGGGAGTAACTCACGTATGAATAAAAAAAACAACCTACATAAAAAGGTGGGGGAGACCCACATTTATAAGTGAGGAAGCGTTGTTGCATATAGAACCTGCGACATATGTAGGTGGGTTGTGCAACCTTACCATTGAAGCATAAGTCCACCTACCATCATCCATATTTTTCACAATTGTATACCTAATATTTTCATGAATGATTTCATTTGTGTTCATATTTCGTCCTTAAATATGTGTGAGCATGTTGTAGTTGAAGAGGTCGCATTTTGACTTGCAAGTCCTAGGAAACTCCGTTATTAAATTTTGCAATCAGTACATCCAGGGGCGGACCTAGCTTGAGATTAGGAGGGGCACGTGCCCCGCTGAAATTTTTTTAAAATTAATTAAATTAACTATATTGGTTATTAGATATTATATATATAAAAAAAAATTGTCACACTTTGCAAGCGTCAACGGACGGTGCTGATGGTTAGGCGTCCCTGAGTTTCCAATAGCCACCGGAGTTCAAATCTGCTTTTTGGTCCATCAAGAAGATAATGTGTTAGCGTTGATATTTCTCATCGGTTTATATATATTATATAAATTAAATGCTAAAAACAGTGGCAAACCAGGAACGGTGCTAATGGTTGAAACGTCTCCTCCTTTCTTGAATCAACCCGAGTTCGAACCCATTTTCGAACCCATTGAAAGGTGCCTTTTTTATTATTTTTTTTCCTCATTGAAAGGCGCTATTTTTTTTTTTCCTTTCCTTTACAGCTGATTTTTTGTTTTTTTTTTTTTCCATAAAAAAATGGTTTTTTTAGTCATTAATTATATTATATAAATAATTTCAAAAAAAAAATAAAATTATATTGTATAAATAAAATGCTACCTACTTTTTCTCATATTTTCTTCCATTACGTTCAATTTCTTCCCCTATCAAAACATATTATTTTTTCTCATATTTTTCCAATTATTGCAAACTAACATTCAAATTTAAGACATTTTTACTTCGTAAATTGTTATGTTCATTTCAAATTATTTTTCTTATCATAAACTATATAATATTTATATAAACCAGAAAATAAAACATAGAGTGTCGTTTAATTTTAATAGGTCTTGGTTTACACATAATTATTGGTATAAATTACATTTCTTACTAATTATATATTTTAACTATTTTTATTTCATATAACATTCTTTTGGCAATTGAAGGAAACATTGCAAACAAAATTTCATATAACTTAATTTAATGATGATATAATGATCATATAAAAGTGTCTTTCCTCATATAGATTTCTGAGTCCGCCACTATATATCAGAATAGTAGGAAAACATATAATAATATCTTTTGTAATAAAATTTTTCGTGAGATGACACGCTCAATTAATATGTTATACGGATATTGATAAGACTTCCTAATAATAATAATAATAATAATATGACACGTAATACTTTTCTTTCACCAAAATTAGTGTTAATATGATTTCCAATAACGTCGTCATACATGATATAGCAACGTTAATTTTTATGAAAGAAAAATATTAGGTATTGTTATTATAGAAAGGTCTTCCGACATCAATCGCTAAAGTCTTACGGAAGATTTTCCGGTCGTTAAATAATAAATGAGCCCGTCTTCCACATCAGAAATTTAAAAGTCTGGCAGGACTCGGTCACAGTAAGCCACTGTCAGATTTGGTTAACTCTTTCCCAACTCCAACGGCAAGCACCCTCGGCGCTGACCTGACCCGACTCCTCTCCTCCCAAAATGGCCGACACCACCACCACCATCACCTCCATCGTCCCCACCGCATCTCCGTCCCAGCCCGCCCAACCACTACCACCACGACCATCACCAACCCCACTCCCACCACCGGCCGCTACCCTCCCTATCTCCACCCATCATCCACACCAACACCCACCCCTTCCAAAAGTCGGCAGCGCCTCCTTTCGCTTCCCTCCAATCCCAAACCCAACAAATCGTCCCTCTCCTCTCTCTTCCTCATCCTCTTCTCTCTCCGCTCCCTGTACTCTCTCCTCCCTTTCCTCCGCTCCTCCCCGTCCTTCTCCCTCTTCCCTTTCTCCTTCCTCGTCTCTCTCCTGTCTCTCCTTCTCACCCTCTCCTTCTCTCTCCTCCCTTTTTCCTCCTCCAAACACCGTTTCAACCCCAATCTAATCTCCCCTTCTCAAAACAAGTATCTCCTCTGCAGATCCTTTTTGTTGGGTTGTGTTTTCCTCCTCAGATTCCAGGCTCTCAGGTACTGTGGCACTTCCGCGATGATCCTGGCCGAGCTTTCCGGGAATGTGGCGGCGAGGTTTCTATCGGAGGGCCGGAAAAATCAGAGCTTTAGTGATCGGAGCAAGTGGTCTGAGGTTCGTGGGTTCTTGTGTTTGTTTGTGGGGTTGTTTTTGTTGTCTATTAGTTGGGATCGGATTGAATGCTTCCCGCTTTCGAATTCTGTTGTGGGTTTATCTGTTGTTGGTAGAGAAAGTTGTATTAGGGTGTGGCCGATGTTGTTGCCGTTTCTAGCTGGGTTTTTAGGGTGTTATGAGAGGGTTTCGATGAACTGGGGATCGATTAGGCAACTGGGTCGAAAACAGGTTCGGTTGATTTCGCTGTTTTACACGACAGTGATGCTTTTTGTGCCTGCTGTTCTGAGCTTGATTATTCTTGAACATGATGGTGATAGTGTGTCTATTGGGAGTTTGTGCTGGCCTTTGGCTAATACTGTTGTGTTTGGAGTGCTCTTGACAGAGAGTTATAGTGATGAGAAGTTGGTGAGTGCTGTGGATTTTCGAAGAGAGTTTCTTGTTACCTTTGTTTGTACTATCGTTTTGGAGTTGTTTTATTACCCTGAGCTCTCCCTTTGGGGTTTGTTGTTATGTGGATTGTTATTGTATTTTGCTGTTAGAGAGTTGGATCCTGTTTATGTGAATTATGAATTGGGGTTTGAATCTTCGGAATCCTTTATTACCTTAATTATGAAGCCCATCCACCACATTTTGAGTGAGAGAAAGTCTCGTAAGATTGCACTTTTCCTGCTGATTAATACTGGTTACATGGTTGTTGAATTTGTTGCCGGGTTCATGAGTAATAGTCTGGGACTGATATCGGATGCGTGCCATATGTTGTTTGATTGTGCTGCATTAGCCATTGGTTTATATGCTTCATACATATCACGCTTGCCTGCTAATGGTCAGTTTAATTATGGTCGGGGAAGATTTGAAGTTCTATCAGGATATGTTAATGCTGTGTTCCTCGTTTTGGTTGGGGCATTGATTGTGTTGGAGTCACTTGAGAGAATTTTGGACCCTCAGGAGATATCAACTAGCAGTTTGTTGATTGTTTCAATTGGAGGGCTTCTTGTGAATGTGGTTGGTTTGATTTTCTTTCATGAGGAGCATCATCATGCCCATGGTGGTTCGTGCTCCCATTCCCACTCCCACTCTCACTCACACTCACACTCACACTCTCACTCTCACTCCAACTCCCACTCCCATTCTCACTCCCACTCCCACCATCAGCAGCATTCATATGACCATGAAAGTCAAGGAAAATCCTGTTCTGCGCATTGTGATGACCATGACAATGCTCATGCCGCTCACAAACATGATCACCATGGCCATTCTCATGGACATGATAACCACAGCCATGCTCACAGACATGATCATGGAGGTGATCACCAGAGCCCTGCTCACGGACGAGATCACTATGGCCATGATCAGCACAGCCATGGTCATGAACATGATCAACAAGGCCATGGTCACAAACATTGATCACCATGATGATCATTGTGACCACCATCATCATGTGGATAACCATGGCCTTCCAAACATGCCTTGTAGTTCTTTGAGAAGTTTGAATGGTCGCCCAAGTAAGGAAGCACGGAAGCGCCACAATCACATTGACCACAATATGGAAGGAATCTTCTTGCATGTTCTGGCAGACACCATGGGAAGTGTTGGGGTTGTTATATCAACTCTCTTAATCAAGTACAAGGGATGGCTTGTTGCTGATCCTGCCTGCTCAATATTTATATCTATTATGATTGTTTCCTCAGTTATCCCTCTACTCAGGAATTCTGCTGAAATTTTGCTTCAGAGAGTTCCTAGGGTGCAGGAGCTGGATCTTAGAGAAGCTCTGAATGATGTTATGAATATAAAGGGTGTACGTGGCCTTCAGAATCTGCATATATGGAGCTTCACAAACACAGATATTGTGGGCACTCTTCATCTTCTTGTCTCAACAGAAGTTGACAAGGCTTCTGTGAAGGCCCAAGTTTCTCATATTTTACATGATGCTGGAATCAAGGATTTAACATTGCAGGCAGAATGTGTCAACTAATGGTTCTCATTATAGAGTTTTGAGGGGAGACTGGCTAATTGATCTTGAAGACTGAATTTGGTTACAGAAGTATAGGTTTTATTGATGCTTTTCCTTTTCAGCGCAGTCTTATGTTTAACTAAATTATGGTTGTAGGTCTTGTCAAGCTCAAGCAGTAGCAGGACCCCAAATGCCTATTTTGCTTGTCGATTTAGCATGCTTTTGCCAGTAATGCAAGGATAATAAATCTCTTTGTTGGATAATCTGACTGACACCCACACAGTAGAAAATACTTTGTTTTTAGGTAATTGTGCAGACAGCAGAGATGTAAAGAAACAAGCAAAGGACACTATAATACTTGGGTATGCAGCTTGCTTCTTTTCTTAGATTTACTTGATACTTACTGGTCATTATTTTCATTTGTAACCGCGGCTTATACATTATACTTGCCTGACTTGGAGTTTGGAGGAATTGTGTTGTTGAGCCATATTTGAGCTACCTGTATTATATGTTCAAATTTCCTTGTATATTTGAAGCAATAGATATATAATATATTATGACATGCTTGAGGCTTTGGATTTTTGTATATCCAGCTAATTAGGCAGAAACTGAAACACGTCTGTTGAAATGTTATTTGGTGCAGGCACAAATTGTCTTGAAGTTCTAATTTGAGATACTTAATATACATACAGATATCAAAATATAATTATGTTAAATTGTAAAGAGGGAGAGTAGATTTCATCGTGTATGACTCTTCTTTTTTAAAGCTTGTCTTTTACACACTTAGCTGGGGAACATTTCGCTTCATAATGTATTTTTCTGTTTTACTAGATAACTGCTGAATTAGTCTAACTCATTTAAATGAAACTACACATGTGGTTGCTGAGGCTACAGATCTAGTTCTAGTTGGTGAAATACAATACTGTGGCAAAGTCGCCATCTGAAGAACTTGATTGGCTCCATTGGTCACTTGGTTGTTTAGGGAACTGTATTGATCAGGCTGGAGATCATTGCATGTCATGGTAGGCACAGGAAAGGGAAGGTTTTCTAGATTCTAGACGTCAAACTCCAGACATAGAGTGGTTGTATGATTTACATGACATTGCACTAGGACTATCTAAGTGCTCACTTGGTTGTTTAGGGAACTGTATTGATCAGGCCAGATCATTACATCCCATGGTAAGCACAGGAAATGGATGGTTTTCTACTTTTTAGATGTCAAACTCCAGACGTAGAGTTATTGTATGATTTACATGAATTGCACTAGGACTATTTCAGTGGTGTCAACAGTATTATAAAGGTAAAGGTAACTGGCTAAAGGCCAGAGATTAGAGCTCATATTGACGCTGATGCGTAAGTCAACCTGTTTATGTTTTTGCATTGAGTAACTTGTTTTTGGTAGGGCTATCTTTGCTTCTTGGGAAAACTTAAAAGCACTAGAATTTTGTAATATATATGGTTTTGCTGTACTTGGGTGAACTGATATTCAGAAGAATTGTAATTGTTCTTTTCCTATTATTTTCGTGAGAACATTCGAGTATTAAATATTACAAGTGTGTTTGCTTTAGGTTTATCTTCTTTTGTTTATGAACGAATGAAAGATTTTCTGCAAAGCATTTGTTTCGGTTCAAGGCAACTTGGAGTTGTGAGGCATTCAACTTATATGTGTCTTTTTTGAGATGGGGTTGATCTTAGATGCTGTTGTATCATTGTATCTTTTCATAATTGTGATGTAGTAAACAGTTCTGTTAAGATCAATTCGATAGCCTGGTAATCTAAGCATTGCCCTATTGCCTGTATAAAGGAATGGCAGGTAGAGGGAGAAGAATGTATTGCAAGATTTGGTAGACATTAATGTTTGATTTATAATTTTGTGCACGTTCCTGCAGCGTGTTTCATTAGAGCTGGTAGAAAGAGCCTGGCTGTTGTGTTTGAGGATGTAGACCTTAATAAAGGTCATTTGTTTATAGAAAGTTTGTGACTGTTGGACACTTTGAGATTAATGACACTTAGGCCTCGTTTGTTTGCTAGGATTGAATTTGGTTTGGATTAATTTTTATCCAAACACATGTTTGGGGCACTCAAATGCTTCTTTACCAAGTTATCCCATCTCATTTTTAACTCATTAATATTTGAATAATCTCACTGAAAACATGGGTTAAAATAATCTCATTGCACTCACATGCAATCGGCGAATGGTGAACAGTAAGGAAGACCACGAGTAGTGAACTGTGACTGACGAGGAAAACTTAGCAACAAACAGTAGGGAAAACCTAGTGGTGAACTACGATCGACAAGGAAAACCTAGCGACGAACGGCAAGGGAGACTGAGTGACAATTGGCGAGAAAGACAAAGCGAACGTTGGTAGGAAAGAAGAAGGAAAGGAAAAGAAAAGGAGAAGGGTCGGATCAGCAATGGACTAATCGGGGGCGTGACAATGAAAAGGTAAAGAGCGGCGGTTGTTCAATGGTGTGGCAAGGAGGGTGATAAGAGAGGGAAGAGGGTGATGATGGTGTTGAAGGTTACATTCTGTCGACCATAAACTACTGTTAGATTTACAAAATTCCTAAAAGATCTTTGGATAATTTCTTTAAAATCCTAGTTTCTACCACTATTTTTAATCCTATCATACCTTTCATCAAACATAGTATAGTATTTAAATTATTCTAATCCTATCTCGTCAAATCCAATCCAATATAATCTTATATAAATAATTCAATCTTATCTCGTGCACCAAGTGGAGCCTTAGATACAACATTATGGAAAGTTCCGAATTGTGTTGTCAATATTTAATTTAACCCTCACTTGGAACAGCTGCCATTGGACTATTTTTGGTTGCTGGTCAAATGTACAGTGCAACATCTCCTGTTCTTGTTCATGTATGTATGAGAAGCAGAACTCCAAAATTTCTTTGTAATTTATTGCTTCCTTGTGTCACAATCCAGAATAATACTGAAGGTTGAATCATTTCTTTTTTTTTTCCTCTTTAATGCTCTGAATCTAATTACCTGAAATTAGACTGCATCCATCACAGTTACTTTAAATCTATCGTGTCATAGTCACTAATACCTGTTAAGTCTCCTATCGGAATATGGGAACTTGGGCATCGTAATGACTGAAAGTTGCAAAGTTCAATTCCGATGAACCCTCCTCCTTCAAACCAGGAAAGAGCATTAACAAATACAGGAGCCCTGTTTTCCTTTTGGATTTACTCTGAAATTTATTATAAATAAATAAAAAAGGGGCTGTCACCCATTATTAACAATGATAGGTGAAAGGGAGACGATACTTGTTTCACAAAAAAAAAAAAAAAAAAGGAAGAATAGAGAGACGATACTACCAGTGAATGCAACTGATTTGAATATCCTTTATGCATGGCTGGTGTGAAAATGTACACTAACTAGATGTATATTATCAAACAATTTGAATATAAATGCTTCCATATTATTTTTGCTACTTACTGCTCACAATGTGTGTAGTACTGCCGTAGAATTTGTTCTATGCTTGCACTTAACATGCTGAAAAAGAGCGGCGATTTTTCACCTCTCAAAAATGGTATGTACACCCCACAAAAAATTTAAAATTTTACTATTTTTTTTTTTAGAACTCCACTTGATACAAATTCTATTATACTATATTTTTATAATTTTTAAAAATACACCCCATTTATATCTATTTTACATATCTGTAATAAGTTTTTATTAGTCAAAGCAGTGACATATTAAATACATTGTTTCTATGTGTTCTTAACAAACATAAAATAGAGCTACACAATATAGAGGTCCTGGTAGACAATGGGATTGATGCATGCCAGTCTCTCCAAAAGCTTCAATTTTTTGTTATGGCCATACGATATGGGTCAATGCCTACTCAGCAGAATTGTAATGGATCTCAAGGCCCATATCAGAACCTGATTCAAATGATCAGAAAGATTGATGGGAGCAGACCCCTTAAAAGCTGGGCGGGGTGGGATGCAATAGATTGATGTCCAACCACAAGTATGCATCTTAAACCTGTCAAAATATCTCCAGTAACAGACCCATAGATCCATCCAATCTGATATATAGGTAAATATTAATTTCATGTTTAAATTATCATTTAGAAGAAAAGTTAGAGTTTGAAAGAGTAAAAAAAAGTTATATAATTTACATAATGTTTTAGTTAATAATTTATGAATACACTTATAAAATATATATACTATTAATAATTTTATTAAAGGATAATATTAGATATTAAAAAAAAAAAAAATGCAAATTTGGGTTGTACGTACAATTTTTTGAGGGTGCAAATATCGCCCCTCCCTGAAAAATGATTAGCTTTACAAATCTATAAAGAATGGGCTTTGAGAGCCCAACAAAATGGCCCATTTGTCTACTGCAGAATACCCCGTTGACTTGTGGCGTCATCTGGATTGTTCAAGTCTTCATATCCTTAAGTTGAAGCGTTGACTGGATTGTCCATCCTTGTGGCTGTAAAATGGGCTTCATCTGATCATTTTTGAAATAGAATAAGATGGAGAACAGCCAAATTATTACGAAAGAGAAGCTAGAATTCTCCGGGATGATCAAAGAAGCCTTAAAAATACCTGTCTAAAAAGAAGCTACTAGTAAATGCAACTTGTCAATGGCATGTGCCTGGTCAAGTCAATTAAGGCAGAGACTGCATACAAAAGCAGCAAGCACTTATAATGGAATGGAATGACGGAATTGTCCGGTTGTCTTCTTGCTGAGGAAGTTATTCGAAACGTACAGCCCGGTCAACTGTGAAGATGTCTGAAATTCGCAAGAGAATGTGTTGAGGTAGCAACCAGAAACTGCTTAGTGGCACTGTTTGATCCGATTGTGAATCAAGGATATTTACCATCTGTTTGCTCATCTCAAGTCTCTTTGTTTCCACAAGTGCAGCTATGACCATGGCTATAATGTAGAGAACATACCAACTCCCATCCTTTGCATAACACTGATACCCTTTTCGTTTCGGGTTATCTTCTGCGTAATGGGGACCAAAATTGTGTCATATGAAGGCATTAGGAGGATTATAGAAGCTGTGATAGCACTTTGCAGTGTTGCAGGTGGGATCTTGAAGCTGCTACCGATGTTCCTCTTCATTGTCGTGCCTTGTTTAGTAAAGAATGTGGCTGGTTGTTGGAAAATTACAGCAAACATAAGGAGCATTGTCCAAATGGGCAAATGCCGAATTACTATTTTAGCGTTTTCAACAAGATTGTTTCTCTTTTGGGAAATCTCATCCTCATCCAGGTCCCTATTGATGCCCAAGTTTTGATGACAAAGAGGACTCTCTTGAAAATGATTATCAGAACTCATCATATGCAATTAATTTATATCTCTGTGTTGCCTTGAAATTCAACATAAGAATACTTACTCTAGCTCCACCAAGTCAGTTTCTTTCTTTGGTAAGCTGGTTTTTCTACTCATGAACATTGATGCAGCTGCTTTGATTGCTCGAACAATGCTTGAAAATGGCCGCCTAGCATCAGCTTTCTCATCAGATTTATATGTATATATCCGCTTTCCACGTACGAAGAATGTTGTTGCTGTAACCATAGCAATTGTTGGTGTAAGAAAGTTTGAACTAATATTTATTTTTTTATAAAGAATGAAAAGAGAACTTACATTTTATTTCATCTGTCAAGCTTACTTAAATACAAAACTTAGTAACAGAAATTTTGAGAAAAAACATGGAAAGAGCAAAAAATTAGGAACCACAACTCAGTATATGGATTCCTAAAAAACAGCAATAATAGCAACAACTATTCTAAAGACTTGGTCTTCAAAGCTGGACACTTTTGACATGTTCAGCAGCTTCTAAGGCACAAAATTCTCACACTCCTCCTTGCCTTTGAAGCTACAAACTCCCATCTTGACATTCAGTTCTTCAAACTTGATTCTGGGCAAAGCTTTAGTGAATACATCAGCAATTTGGTCTTCTGATCTGCAATAAATCAATGAAACTTCCCCTTCTTTCTGAATCTCTCTAAGAAAGTAAAATTTGATCTTAAAATGTTTTGTCTTGCCATGAAACACTGGATTTCTGGAAATTGAAATGGCAGCCTGATTATCAACAAAGATTCGTGTTGATTCTTGCTGCTTCAAACACAAATCCTGAAATATTTTTCTCAACCAAATGGCTTGATTTGCTGCAGCTGTTGCAGCGATGAATTCAGCTTCTGCAGTACTTTGAGCAATAATTTCTTGCTTCTTTGAGCACCAATTAATCACACCAGAACCAAAGCTAAAACAGAATCCAGTTGTGCTTTTCATATCATTAGCTGATCCTACCCAATCACTGTCAGAAAAACCAGTCAGCTGAAATTGATCACTTTTAGTATACTTGATCCCATAATCAACAGTCCCTTTAACATATCTGAAAATTCTCTTGGCAGCCTGCATGTGTTCTTCACTTGCACAATGCACGAACCTGGAGAGAAGACTTACAGCTTGCACTATGTCAGACCTTGATGCAGTGAGGAACATGAGACATCCAATCAAGCTTCTATAGAGATTCTCGTCCACCTTGGCAGCTCCATCATTCTTGCAAAACTTTACTCTAATTTGCATAGGAGTTTCTGTAAGTTTGCAGTACTCCATATGAAACTTCTTCAAAATCTCCTCAGCATATTTTCTTTGACTGATGAAGATCTCATTCCTCTGCTGCCTCACTTCCAAACCAAGGAAATAGGTCATCAATCCCAAGTCTGTCATCTCAAACTCCTTGAGCATTTCAGACTTAAAAACATCAATGAGCTCCTGATTGTTTCCTGTGATCAACAGATCATCAACATAAATAGAAACAATAGTAATGTTAGTGTTTTCCTTCTTCACATAAAGAGTTGCCTCGCTCAAGCTTTTGTTAAAGCCTAAGTTGATCAAGTGATCATTAATTCGGCTGTACCAGGCCCTTGGTGCCTGTTTTAGGCCATATAAGGCCTTCTTAAGCAAGTAGACTTTCTATTCTTGACCTTGCACAACAAATCCCTCAGGCTGCTCTACATAAATCTCCTCTTTTAGGAAGCCATTCAGAAAAGCAGATTTTACATCTAGGTGGAACACCTTCCAGCCTTTTTGAGCTGCCACAGCAAGAAGCAATCTGATGGTGTTAAGCCTAGCCACAGGTGCAAAGGTCTCTAAAAAATCCACGCCAAAAACCTGTGCAAATCCCTTCACAACAAGCCTTGCTTTGTGCTTTTTTATTGAACCATCAGCATTGAGTTTTGTCCTGAAAACCCATTTTACTCCAATGACCTTTCTGTTTGAAGGTCTTTCCACAAGCTGCCATGTATTATTTTTGTTAATCATGGAGAGCTCCTCCTGCATTGCAGCCCTCCATTTGGAGTCCTTCTCAGCTTCCAAATATCATTCTGGTTCAAGAACAGTTACATTGCATCTGTCATAAATGTTAGATAGCAATTTGGTACCTCTAATTGGAGTTTCATCAACCAACTCATCTTGATTTAGGAGAGGATCAACAGGCAACTTCTTTTCTTCATTATTCCAGCTCCATTTTTCATTCTCCATGAAAGATACATCCCTGCTTATTAGAATTTTTTCAGATTGAGGCTGAAAAATTCTATAGGCTTTGGAGAAATTGCTGTAGCCTATAAAAATGCCAGGTTCAGCCTTTTTATCAAGTTTGTCCCTCTTGACCTATGGCACATGAGTAAAACACAAACAACCAAATATTTTTAGATTTTTTAGGTTAGGTTTGAACCCATGCCATGCCTCAAAAGGAGTCTTCCCATTCACAGCCTTTGTAGGAAGCCTGTTTAACAAGAACACAGCTGTGTTTGTTGCTTCTGCCCAATATGCCTTAGGCAAGTCTTTCTCATGCATCATACATCTTGCCATCTCAAAGATGATTCTGTTTTTCTTTTCACTCACTCCATTTTGCTGTGGAGTGTATGGGGTTGTCAGTTGATGCTCAATGCAGCTTCCTCACAAAACTGATTGAATTGATCTGAAGTATACTCCTTGCCATTATCAGATCTTAATATTTGAATGGTGCAGCCACTTTGATTTTCAATCCATTGCTTAAATTTCCAAAAAATGCCAGCAACTTCAGATTTAAATCTGAGAAAATAAATCCAGCACATACGAGTTAAGTCATCAATAAAGATTATATAATATTTACTCCCCTTAAGTGAAGGAGTTCTCTGAGGTCCTGCAAGATCAGTATGAATGAGTTGCAACTTCTCTGTTGCTCTCCAGGAAGATTTCTGAAATGGAAGTCTTGATTGCTTGCCATATTGACAAACCTTGCAACCTTGTAATTCTGATTCCAGTTGAGGCAGCCCTTGAGCAAGCTCTTTTCTTTGTAAGTTTAATACTGCAACATGGTGGAAATGACCCAATCTTTTGTGCCAGGTTTCTGTGATGCTATCAACTGTGGAATAGGCTGCCCTCTCCTCCTACAATGGATCAAGAGAAAAACTCTTGCCTTTCATTTTAACTTTAAACATTTCTTTATCTGCTGCATCTTTGATCAAGCATTGATTGCCTTCAAAAATAACTTTGAAGCCTCCTTCAAGTAGCTGTCCCACACTCAACAAATTTTGATTAATGTCAGGCACAAATAATACATCTTTCATAAGCTTTGTACCTGAAGTGCTTTCGATTGCTACTGTGCCTTTTCCCTTGACTTCAATATACTCTCCATTGCCAATCTTCATTTTGGAGGCTATTGAAGTGTTCAATTCCTTGAAGAGATCACAATCAAAGGTCATATGGTTGGTACAACCACTATCAATGAGCCACTTCTCACTTGAATGACAGGTTGCAAAGCAAGAAGCTACAAAGAGTTGCTCCTCCTCTTCCTGATCAACAACCTGAGCAACATTCTTCTGCTGCAAATTCACTTGTGTCGCACTCTTCTGTTGAGTGTTGCTCTTGCAAATTCTTTGATGATGTCCCATTTTCTGGCACTTTTCACATTGAACATCTGGCCTTCTCCAGCATTTAAAGGGTGGATGACCCTTTCTTCCACAGTATTTACAAGGAGGAAAATCAGATTTTGTTCCTTTACAAGTATTAGGAGAATCAATACCTGAGTTTCCCTTCTTGTTTTTCTCATTCTTCTTCCCTTTTCCTTCTTGACTGAACTGAGCTCTTGTAGCTAATGCACCTTTAACAGACCCTTCAGACCTCATGAGCCTTCTCTGTTCTTGTGCCTGCAAAGCATACATCAATTCTGCCAAACTAACCTTTGACAGATCTTTAGTGTTTTCCAGCGAGGAAATGGTAGCTTCAAACCTTTCAGGAACAGTTACAAGGATTTTTTGAACTATTTTGGAATTAGGAAATTCAGAACCAAGTAACCTTACTTTGTTTGCAATTCCAAGCAATCTGTCAGAGTACTCCTTCACTGTCTCAGAATCCTTCATCTTCTGAAGCTCAAACTCTCTGATCAAGTTCAGAATTTTCATTCCCTTAATCTTCTCATCTCCTTCATACTCCTTCTTCAGGAAATTCCAGACTTCAAAAGCTGATTTCATTGTCATTATTCTGACAAAGATTTCAGTAGATACCGCAGCAAATAACGTAGCTCTTGCCTTTGACTTTCTTGATTTCTTCTCGTTATGATTCTTGATCTGCGCCATGGTTGGATTTTCAGATAAGGGAGGAACTTCGTAGTCCTCCTCAACAGCTTCCCAGAGATCATTTGCCTCCAGATGTGCCTCCATCCTGGCTGCCCAGATATGATAATTTTCACCATTGAATACATGTGGTGCTAGTTTTGTAAAGGGTTTTTCTGAATCCATGGAAGAAGCAAGATGCTTTAGGCTTTTATGGTGAGTATCTCTTAGTCACAGGTCCCTTAAGAAGAGAGCTCTGATACCACTGTAAGAAAGTATGAACTAATATTTATTTTTTTATAAAGAATGAAAAGAGAACTTACATTTTATTTCATCTGTCAAGCTTACTTAAATACAAAACTTAGTAACAGAAATTTTGAGAAAAAACATGGAAAGAGCAAAAAATCAGGAACCACAACTCAGTATATGGATTCCTAAAAAACAGCAATAATAGCAACAACTATTCTAAAGACTTGGTCTTCAAAGCTGGACACTTTTGACATGTTCAGCAGCTTCTAAGGCACAAAATTCTCACTGTTGGAATGGTGAATCCCAGTACCCAGCCGTGGGTGTCCTGGATGTAGGACATAACTGTGACGCCCAATTGGCAGCCAGTACAAACACCAAAATACCACCATGTGAAAAACACACTCTTCTTGTTAGACTGCTGGTTGTCTTTGCTAGTTGGCAACTCTTCATCATTATCAATTTGGTCTGCCCCAAATGCTTGTAGAGACGGATTATATCCACCTTGGCCTAATGAAATCAAACATAGAGACCAATACAGGAAAGCAGAAGAGCTTCTGCTGCTTGAAGGGGACCATGTCCAAGCAAATGCTGTTGATGTCAATGCCACAAGCCCCTAAATTGATTATGATAATGAACCTAAAAATTTTTCACTATTAAAAAAAGCTAAATTATTATTTCTTGATAAAGCTATGAGGCTAGACAGTGTAAGAAAAGTAAGAAATCAACATGATTTTTCTTTTTGAAGAAAAAATCAACATGATTTGAAACTATTGGAAAAGAATTCAAAGTTGAAGTTGGACATGTAGGGCCTGCAATTGGGAATGGAGTATGGGGTACGTAACAGAAAAGTTTAGATATCCCTAGTAGTGAAATATTATTCTCATCACTGTAAAGCCACTCCTAGTCATAGGACTTGACCACCATAGATTGCCAGCCACTAGCTGCTATATAACTTTTAAGAACCTTAGTGATCCATGACTAGACTTACTCTGTGTAACTGAGCATGAAAAACATTGTTGATGGGTGACTCAGAGTCCCAAATCCCTTGTAACACCCCACCGCGCCAGGAATTTTTAATTTAGATCACAATTATATATAGTGAAATGAAAAATTTTGAAGAATCAAAATAGAAAAAAAAAAAAAAAATTAGAACTACATATATTATACTTCCACTGTTGCTTCCTTGCCTTTAAGACATCACACATAACAAGAGGGCACGTATTGCTAAAGTAAAAGATTCTAAAATTACATATATCTTATAATAACGTTTTTATTGCATGATTGTTCAAGTTAGGTGATTATTGTCTTATTGAAGTCATTTTCATCCTGAAGAAGCCCCATCATTATTGCTTAAGTCCCTTGCATGATGTAACCACATGACAATAAAATGTTAACGATAGAATCCAAGAATACAGCTTACAAAGAACTTAAACAGAAATATCCAGAAACTGCATAATATCGTAATAATAAAAGAAGAGCGTATGATAATCATGATCATTATGATTCATATATGGGATGAAGTTGTGATGAAGTTGTGATGAGTGTGAGGGACCACACACCAGAACATAGATGAAAGAGAAGGAGATTATGGTTGAATATCGATCCCAATAAGAGTCAGCAAGAGGCGCCAGTAGCAGAGGCATTATGGATGTGAATCCACACTAACTATTCACCGTCTTGGCTGTAGAAGAGTTGCTCATCTTAACCAAATCCGTCAGGTACGTAACTAGATTCTTATTGGGATCGATATTCAACCATAATCTCCTCTTTCATCTATGAATCCACACCAACTATTCACCGTCTTGGCTGTAGAAGAGTTGCTCATCTCAACCAAATCCGTCAGATACGTAACTAGATTCGATGCCACCCCTTTGAACGCAAACCTCTCCTACCTAGCTATCACTGGTAAACACACAACTCATGAACAAAGGCGACACAAAAATAATGAATGAAGTTAAATTTGTTGAAAAGAGAGAAAGAGAGAGACTAGCAATCATCAAAGCATATATAGACGTACCTATAAGCATTATACATGCCTTGCTGAGGCCTTTGATATTCTGTCTTCCCTCCATTGATGAGTTAGAAGAGTTGGTTTTGCGATATGATGACAAATTAAAGAGGCAAAGCAGAAGAGCAAACCAAATCAAAACAAAGCAAAACAAAACAAACAGCTTATGCGGGAAACTCCATCATGGTCATAGTGTTAATATATTTTTTGAGTCTTAGACATAGCTGTTGTAGTTTTCACCCTCTAGGTTTCAGCCACCTTTCCTCCAACAGACATTTCTATATATGTCGGTATATCACTTCAGTCATGAGATGTCTGCTATCTGCTTTGCCTTTTAAAAGCTTAAAAAATGTAAGGTCGTAATGGGACGGGCACTAAAGCTCTCCCAAGTGTGTCTTGTTTTTTAATGAGGAAAAATGTCGAACCCACTTCGAGTTGGAAACTTGGAATTTTCGAGAACTGCTCATAGTCTCATAGTGTCGACACTGGACATGCATGTCACCGACTGAGTGACTGTAGTCAGGCACCACTCATACGTGCCACTTGACACGTGGCCAATTTGACAAGTGGAAAGTCCTTTTGATGCCAGGTAGTCCCTTTAAAATCTTCTGTAAGTAAACACATCAATTACTGTTAATAGTTCTATGTATCCACTTCTCATGCAACTGACGTAGCTATTAATCGTACATCATAATTCTTAATCCACCTCAGTCAGTGCAGTAAGATTAACAAAGAATATTTCATATATTTAATGTTTCCTTTACACTTTCGTGTGATTCACAATTCATCCCCTTTCCCTATATCTACTAAATTGAAAACAACTTTGTTATCATAACTACCCAAACATCTAACACATTAGTGTGTGATTCACAATTCATCCACTTTCCCTATATCTACGAAATTGAAAACAACTTTGTTATCATAACTACGTACCCAAACATCTAACACATTAGTGTTAAGCAAAATAAACAACTCTTTGGACATACAACCAAAGGGTTTTTTGAGTGAAACTTTTTTAGCGTTTATCATTAAATTATATCAAGTGTTTTTAAAAGACGAATACGACTTTTTATTTACATAGTTATTTGTATTACGTAGAGAATTAATTTTAGTTTTTTAAACTACTAAACTGAGATACATTAATATACAATCAACACACTGGAGATGTACGTGGCATGCCCACAACAAAATCTTAAAATCTTTTCTAAAATCTTTGGTTTAATAGGCCTCCCAAACACCAGCCCAGGGCTAGATATCAAAGAAAATCGAACGCGTATAAAAAATAGGGGATGGGTTCTGTAAAAGGAGAGCACAGAGGCAACATGCTTGGTAAAAATTCCATCGATGGTGCGACCCTTCGACATGAAAGGAAACAGAACCATGTGGTGTGATAAATCAGATGAGTTAGAATCCATCTCTTTACTTGTTTGCAATCTTCACAGTTATACAAGTTTGCTTGCTTTTATTACGAGTTCTCTTTTTCTTTTGTTTTTTTGAAAGAATCACATATTATTCTTTTATTGCATAGCTTTATTTATTGATCAATCTCACTTAAATTTATTATTGAATTTTAGCAAAGGATTAAAAATAATTATCGGCCACCCATTATTAAATAACGGATGATATTAGGGCGTCATAACATTTTGTATAGCTAATGATTGCATTTTCATCGAATTCATTTTAAACTACTCAAGTATGATGTTCAAACCTACAAGGTAGCATTAGCTACATATACTAAAATATAATTTCATCTGTATCAAATTACATTAAAGGGTTGTTAGTATTTTTTTAATAAGACTTATTTTCACTAAAAGTGATTTTAATTTGCTTGTTTTCTTACTTATGTTTTAATCTAAGTTAGAATATATCTTATTTGATAAGTTAGAATTTCTTACTTATATCTTAATGAAAAAGACTTTTATTAATAAAGATATATTACTTTCCTAAATTAGCATCTTCTTATTATATTATTACCAAAATATCCCTAACCAAATAAAAAAAAAAAGTCCCTAAATCTAAATAAATCTAAACCCTAATCCTAACCCTAAATCTAACCTCTATAGGACCAATAGTCATCGTCGCTAGTTACTAATAAACCACGATCGACCTCCTTCTGTGTTTGGCAGAGAAGAAGGTTGGCCTCTTGCCAAATAAAAAGGGGAGGCTGCGGTCCCCTCCCATTTGAATGTGAGGAGGTCGCCAGCCTTCTCCATTCCCAACGATTAAGGTCGACGGTCTCCATGTTGAAGGCCAGTGGCCTTTATCACCAGTGCAAGAGGAGGCCTCTTGTAACGACTACCGATTAAGAAGGCTTCTCCTTCATCACTATCGATGTAAGAGGAGGCCTTGCATTGATGATTGAGGTCGGTGGCCTACATGCTGGAGGCCACTTATAGGCCTCCTCATGCACTAATAACAGTGGAGGAAGGAGGTTCCTCTTTCGTCCACTATTCATTTTTTTAATTAAAATATTATTTGATTTATAAAAAACAAAAATTAACATATCTTAAAATAGTGATAATTTATTTTAAAAAATAGAAATTAACATTTAAAAAAAAATAGGTATAATAATAATAGTCCAATTACTTAATAACTAAGATTAGGAATCCTAAATGGAAAAACAAAAAAAAATCAATATCTTAATTATAAAGTCTTATTAATCAGTCATTTAAAATAAGGTCTTATATGATTTAAGATATGAAAACAAACATCACCTAGGTTTCATAAATTTAATGTCTAAATACGTAATTCTAACATGGTTATTGTTGGAGGAAAATTAACTCCTTAATATCCAGTTGTAGCCAAGGTTGAATGGAAATCAGCTCAAAGGATAAAGCCCAAATTTAAATCCCAAAGGCAAGTCCAAAAGAGAGCCATGGCCAAGGATCAATTGCCCGATAAAGGGGATGTAGAAAGGACGAGAATGCCCATACTAAAAGACAAAAAAAGGAACCAAATGGAAAACTAATTTGAAGATTTAAATAACGCTCCTTATATCTGCAAATCCCCTTATCTTATCAGAAATGTAGAGAAACCAAACCTAGTGTCAGGTCTAGAGCTGACATGTCACAAAGATGACATGCACTATGTTGTAAGAAGAAAACAAGAAAGATCAGCACCATACCATGTAGCCTTACAATCGAAATGATGAACGAAAAGGAGCAACATGTCTTTTGAGCTTGAATCGGCTAGGCAAAGAGCGGGGACAAGAAAAAGGTGAAAGTGACGAGATGAAAGGGAGCCAAGTGACAAGATACAGAAGTGTAAGTGAATGGGGACGAGAAAAGTGAGTTGACCATCAGCGAAAGAGAGTAAAATAAATGTTACAAGGAGGGAAGGAGTATATAAAGATATTGACTATTCAAAGGAAGATAAATCAGCCTTTCTAACTTAAGAACATACTAGTGTGCGAGAAAACTCCCCTTAGAGAAGCCCTCACAAGCATTATATATTGTTCTTAAGCATTGTTAGTTAGAATAACATGACTTTCTTCCCTTTTCCACCATTTTTCTATTCCTTAGCCTAATTGCAATTGGGCTTCCTCATGATAATCCCATTGACTTGAGCGTCAGAGGGTTTTCGCAGGTAAAACACTGACGATCCCTGACCCCTCTTTCTCTATTTTGTAGGTAGCTAAGGGGAGGGCAAATTACTTAGGAGGTAGAACCCTCTTGTCCAAGGAGATCCAAGTATCAAAGGGGATCCAAATTGATTTTCTCAAATTCTTAGATTGTGTTTCCTTTGTAATTCAATGCATCTATTGTTGATATGACCAATTTTTGCATCAACAGATCCTATTGGTGTAACAAAACCCTTAATAATATTGATAAGGAAACACATTTATAAAATTAATAAGAAGTGAATAAATTTACTACAAGTGGAAACTCAATCTTGGTCCCTTCCCATAAGTGTTTTCGTTTGGTTGCTGATTTTTCAATTTGCCTGTTGATGTACTGTGTGGAGGAGACGAAGTATGAAGCATCTGCGTGTGATTTGTGGATGAAACGACGTCTCTGCATGGGATTTTTAAGCTGCCTGCACCGAAAATTTTCTCACGACAGTCCTATCTAGATAGACCAGGTTCGGCTTGTACTAATATTAAATAGACAGACTTGGCTTTGCACTAATTTATGAGATGTGTCGTTGTCAATAAATTAAATTATAATTAGAGCACGTTGGAAAAGTGGCCTAAAATTAATGTTATAACAATTTTCTCATGTTATTATTAAATTTGGCGGGCCTAAAAAATTTTACTAATTATAATCCAAAATCGATTTTGTTTTTCATAAAGAAAATACTTTTAAGATATCTAAAATTATAAACTTACACTATCTTTTTGAATTTTTGGGATTAATGACCCAAAATTAATGAATCATGATAAAAACGATCAAACTCAATAATTTTATAATCAATGTATTTTTATATCATTGATTAAAATTAAGATTAAAATCTAATTTCTGTGTTTCGATAACAGAATATAACAGTAACTACCCGCACCTACATGTCTGTATTCTTTCAGAGGCAGAGCCATGTGCATCCTTAATTGTTAATTTATGAACGTTCTTCTTCTAATTTTCCTACTATTCAATATTTCATTACCAATAATAATAATAATAATAATAATTCTATAGTTAATGCATTCTAATTTTTAAAATGTTAGGACCGCCAATCAAAATATAGGATACTTCAAATCTAATTGATTTCAATTAAATGAGATGATGATAACGTAGTGGGATGACTCTCATACTAAGGTTAAGAAATTGTAAATTCGAGTAGTATTTTCCTCTAAATTCTTGATTATTAATAATACCTAAAAAATGAATTTTATCCAACATTTTTATTTGGAAAATCTCAAAAAAGACCTTGACGTATGGAAATATGTAAATTTTGCCACCCATTATTTTATATTTATTCGAAATACCACTTGATATTAATAAAAATAGTCAAAATACCCGCTGGAGGTGTATTAAATGACGAAAATACTCTTGACGGTCACAGATTTCGTTAGGTTGATATGATTGACTGTTTGGCTCTAGGGGTAAAAAGCGAAAAAAAATAAAAAATGAATTAAAATAATTTAATCAAAATATAAAAAATAAAATAAATAATATTAAATATAAAATCATAAAAAAAGATATTTTATTTAAAAATAAAAATATATATAAATATATTTTTTTTGGTTTCTCAAACTCTCTCTCTCTCTCTCCTTTTTTTTTTTCTCTCTATCTTTGGTCGTACCCTTCTCTTTCTTTCTCTATCTCTAGCCAGTGATGATGGTGTCGAATATTTCGACGGCGACAATAGCGTATTGGAGGTTGTGATTCTCTTTCTCTCAATCTCTCACCTATGCCTTTCTCTCTCTCTCTCCCTCCTCCCATTCCCCCCAACACCCTCCCCCCCTTTTCCTCTCATTTGTCTCCATCTCTAGTAGTTTCTTCTCCGACCAATGATGGTGGTGGCATTGTGGGTTTGACTATGAACCTAGTGGTTTGGTGTTTAGTGGTTCATGATTGATGGGTGGGTTTGGTGTTTGGTGGTTAATGATGGTTTTTTGGGTGGGATTGATGATTGATTGGGTTGATGGTTTTTTTTTTTTTTTTTTTTTTTTGGGTGGGATTGATGGTTGATGATGATAGTGGTTTCCGCTCGCTCTTTTGGGTTTTCAGCAATTGAAACCCAAGATTAGAAGAGAAGCAAGAGAGCGAGGGGGGAGGGGAGGGTGGAGAGAAAGATTGATGATGATGAAGATCGATAATGATGAAGATGAAGGTTGATGATAAAACTGGTCTATGACTTTCACTTTTTTAAAAAATATATATTTTTTTTTCATCATTTTTTTTAAAAAATTTTTAATTTGATGTGTTGATCTCTACCATCCATATATGAGATGGATGGTGGAGATCGGTTTTTATTAATTTACAATTATTTTGTTTTAAAATATTATTTTGTGATTATTATATTTTTAATAAAAATCTTAGGGTTAAAAATTTATTCTTAATGTTTGTCTAATTTTCTATTAACTTTCTAACGTTTGTGAGATTTTGGATAAAAATGAAACGATGGTGGTAAAATGAGATTGTTTCATACGTTCGGTGGTTTTTTGGGATTTTCCCCTTTTTTTTTAATGTTCCAAGCAAATGAAATTACAAAAGTAGATATTGAAAATTTTGAATGTACACAACGAAACCCATGAAATAAAAGCCCATGATAAAAAGGAAGCCTAAAATGTTCTAAGAACATGAAAGGTGGCTCAATCAAACCCAAAGGAATGCATGTGAAAATACCAGAACTTTGCAACGATCACTTTTAATACCAAACAATTCTCACATTCTCAGTCATCCACTGAAAACCAAAAAGCATCAAAACCTCAGCAACTAATTCTATCAACATTTTTCCATTAAACCTCGCATTCCAAGTCTCTGAGAAACAAACATGGCTATGATTCCAAGATTCTTTGGAAATCAACATAACAATAGCCCCTTGGATCTTTTTTCTTTTGACTTCTAGGATCCATTCAATGACTTTCGTTTCCCTGAAGAAACATCTGCTCTCGTCAACACTCATGTGGACTAAAAGGAGACGCCAGAAATATATGTGTTTAAGGCTGATCTTCCAAGGCTGAAGAAAGAAGAAGTAAAGGTAGAGATTGAAGGCGATAGGGTGCTTCAAATTAGAGGAGAGAAGAATAAAGGAGAAAGAAGACAAGATGCATGGCATCACGTTAAGCATAGCAGTGGCAAGTTCTCGAGGTAGTTCAAGTTGTCGGAGAATGTGAAGATGGATCATATCAAGGCTTTTATGGAAAACAGAGTTCTTATTGTTATTGTACCTAATGTAGAGATGAAGAAACCTGATGTCAAGTCTATTGAAATTTCTGGTTGAGACTTTCTCTCTTCATTTTTCTATATAAACATGTGATGTTACTACATTTGTTCATCTTAATGAGTTTGAATTATGTAATGTTTGTTTATTTCTAAAATCTAAAATAAAAAACCTAGTCCTATTCTTACAATAATTCTTATCATATGATAACCAGTTAGGATTCTATTAATTATATCTTTTTAAATTGGAAACATTTGCTTTCAACCTGGATCTTATAATATGTCAGGCCTTCTGAAGGTGTGAGAAATTCCTATGATTATAAACATTGATGAAATCAACTTGCTCATAAGGACTTAAATGCCATTGTTACCTATCTGAACAGAGACCTGCAGCCTCATTTAACTATACAAAATTTTATTTGGAGTTAGAAAACTTTGCTGATTATGTAATAAATGATTCACACATCATCAAGTATCCTATAGAAATTTCTTGTCACAAAAAAAAAGGTATTATGTAGAAATTTGAAAACAACTCAACCCATTTTCAAAATTGTGTTCTAATAATACAAGGAAGCGCTCTATCTTTATCTAACATCCCAAAAGGGTTTTGTTTGCCAGCATATCTTCTCACATATTATTTACGGACTTTTTAATTCTCTATGTGATCTATACACTAAACAATATATTAGACTGACGTTATAGACAACTTTTGATACATATTAAATCAAACAATAAAAATGTATTCATTACATGGCTTTATATTTTTGTAAACAATCAAACCATCTTTTTGGTAGATCAATGATTTTAACATTGATAATCAATTTAACCAACTACTTGATAAGCTAAAATGAACATAAGTTGGTCAAGCTTTCAAGTTAAGGCAAGGAACTTAAAAGAGATGATTAAGGTTGTAGAATTATAATTTAAAGCAATTTAATTTAGGCAAACCCGAGATAAGCATAAGGATGAAATAAGGAAGTTCTCTGATCCTGTTTTCTTTATTTGTAGATCAAATAAAGATCACTCTTCATAGTCTTCATCATAGAGGTTTTTTCTATCTATCTTTGTTAGTGCACATGTGTGTGGTGGACTATGGTTGGCATCTTTTGGCATTGAAGTTGATCTTATGACATCTTTGTCTTATGTTGTTAACATCTTATGGTTTTGAGCTTCATTGTATGACTTTGATGATTGACTTTGTTTGTGCAGCAAAACTTATGAACATGTATGGATTGCAATGTGTTAGTGTTATTATCATTTGAGTTATAACATGCAGATAAATGTTGTAACATCAGTTTTGATGTTATAATGAAGTTTTCCTGATAGTTTACAGTGCTGGTTTTATGAATATTTTCAAAAGTGCTTTATGCATGTTTTTATAATTCTTATTTCACTTCGTAGATGATTTTGTGTTTATTCATTATTGTTTTTACTATGAATAAAGTACATAATTTCCTTATAGGTTTTAACTGAATGAAATATCTTTGTTTAAGGAAATTTCTTTATAGTTGACTTGTGAAATTTGGAAAATATCATTTTATGGTTATGGAAAGTATTTTACTTATCAACTAATCTTTTTTATTACAAGAAACTTCATTCTTTCCTACTTTATAGGTTTGGAAGACAAAATGTATTATTTTCTTGTGCATTCGATCAATGGAAACAAAATAGGGAAGTTTCCTTCTTTAGTTTTATTCTCATTAATGTAGATTTCTTTCTCTAATTATTAGTTTCTAGAATTAACTTTTAGTTTATTTTCTTTATAGACAAGTACAGTGCATTCTAGTACATAAGGATAGAGAATGAAAGACTATTGAGTATGCATAAGAGAGGATTCTTGAGAGACAAGCAGTGAGTTCCAAGAGAGCAGAAATTTGAATGTTTGCAGATTATGTGCGTACGTCTTTGTATGCAGATTTAGAGTGCAGACAATGAAAGAGAATATCTTAGAAATTGCATGTATTTATGACTTAAAGGTTTCTCGAGTCTAAGTAGTTTTACTTGTGTCGGTGTGAGAAACAGAAAACAATTCATATATATTGAGAGATATTCATTGTAATACTTAGAGTGGCTTGTTCTCTAAGTTTGTGTGTTAGACTTATATTTGTAAGGCTGTTGAGTCTAGAGTAAGTGCTTATTGAGATAACAAGATATTTGACCACAGAGAAATGAGAAAGGATCACAGGTTGAAGGAATATCAAACTGCTATCACCTATGAAGACAAGGGGAGCTTGCTGAAACAATGCCGATAAACGTGTACTTCATATTGCATTGATTCTAAAAGGGAGTCGTAGGTTGAGTGAGTTAAGTAGGTTGTACCAATATGTTCATTAATAGTTAATCTCTCTAGGCAAGGCTTTGTGAATGTAGGATAACACCGAACCACATTGAAAATGTTCATATTTACTTACTTTACTACTGTTCTTATTTCCACATTACAACACGCAGTTTATATGTTATGACATATAACTGAAATTACATCATAATATATTAAGTTGTAACATTGAATTAACTCAACATGAGCAAAAAATAGGTAGTGTACAGTAAACAAACAATTCCAATCTCAATGTAAAGGATATGGGCTATCTCAGACCATTTTTGTCCAATGTTTCTTTTACATTATTTCTTTAGCAATAGACAATAAAAAATAAGCACATGTAAAAGTGAGAATAGTAAACCGATCTCCGAAAAGGATATAAGGTTTGGATAGTGCATGATGAAGAAAGATTCAAGAGAGGTGAGGTTTGAAAACCCCTTTGAAGGCAAGTATCTTAATTTTTTGAAACATGAAATGTTCATATGAGTTAGAGAAGAAGGCAACAATATCCCCATCTCATCTTCTAGGAAAGAGTCTATATTAATATTTGAAGATCCATTGATACGGAGGATGGTAGGAGAGGTGAACCTATGCAACTCCCACTCGATCAATGGCTTCCAAAGTTTCAGATCTACAATTGAAAGTGATGTTAGGTTTATTGGAAAACCCTTTGCTGGAAAGGATATGATACTTGGACAATTCCATACTTTAAAATGTTGAAGAGAGTTAACTCTGTTCAAATGGCCTAGTAAGGCATCAAGTTTGGAGCAACTGCGAACTTGAATGAATAAATTGGTGTTGGGAAGCCTTTCTTTTGAAAAGGAAACAAGACTTGAACAATTGAATATATGAATTCCATGAAGATAGTAAAGATTCTATAGGCCTTCTTGTATGAACTTCAGATTTCCACAATTCCATATTACAATTGTTATAAGAGAGGTGTTATTATAAAAAGTCATTGCTAAAGAATCGAACTTCAGACAATCACGAATCTCGAGAATTGTAAGAGTTGCAGGCAACTAACCATTTGATAATAAGCAGATAAGAGATGAGCAGTTGATATTAGCACCAAAATCAACACAATATCAATCACCATTACAACCAAGATTTTAGTTTATTTTCTTTTCTTTGTAAAGTTGACTTGCCTATTCTTTTATTTATTTATTTATTTATTTTTAAAGTTATCGTTGGAATTGTTTTCTTTACTATCTATAGCTTGTTTGTATATATATCTATTATTGTACAATTTATAATGTATGACAATAAAGTAAATTCAATCATAAAATTTTGCAGTTGAAGATTTTCAACTATTTGAGAAGAGATGTATTGGTATTGTTGAAATTCCCCTTGTGTAACACCAAAGAAAAAGAAGCATAAGTTTCATCTCTATCATCCATTAAAAGTTGCAACCTCTCACAATTTTGTACTTTAAGCCTCTTCAAAGATGAAGGTAGCTAGCCTTTTGCAATTAATATAAGAGCATTGCAATTTTTAATCTCATGTTCACTCAAAATGGAAAGAGAAAAAGCATCTAGAAACCGAACAAGGCTCGTGCAATTCTCAATGCATAGCTCTTGAAGAGATTTGAGGTTGTACAGTCCTTGCAATGGCTTCTTAATATGATTTTCCTTCTGCAATAAATTCATTAGCTCATCACAACCAATAATCTTTAACTGCTTTATGTTATGACACCCTTGCCCAAACCAATTTCTAGACTCCAAAATACTTGAAATAGTCACAAAGTTTGGTGAGTTGGTGTCAATTATACTATTGCATTTTATTGCTTTGCACCCATCTATTTCAAACTGGCAAAGCATAGAAGGTTTGCAAATGCAACCAATATGCACATTCATGAATTACAAGTTTCTCCAATGAAGAAAGTGGGCTCAATAAATTCATTGAGAGTTTAGGACATTTCAGGATGGAGTGTTGAGTAGGTGAGGCAACTCATTTACACATCTGTTTTCTTCCATAAGATCCCAATACTCCTATTCATCCAAATCTTCAAAATGCAAGGTCTCCAAAGATTGAAAAGAACATGAATATTTCTGACCGTAAATTACAAAACCTATGCTTTTTATAATTAGACTCTTCATTCCTATGTCGAAAAGGTGTATATGAGAACATAACTATCCAATTGGAGCCAAGGATGTGTATTTTTCATAGTATTCAATCTTAAAACCACCAAGTTGAAGAAAAATGGATCTCCTATCCAGGATGGAAATCTTTCACCACCATAGCATTTGATTGTGATCTCCTTAAGATTTTTATGAGGTTGTAGCAAGTTAAGTGTATCTCTTTAAGATGCCTCATCCTTTGAGTCATCAAACTTAGAGTCTTATTCTACTTGTAGTATATTTACGTCTTTCTTATCACTTAATGTGTCATCTCTTGTGTCATGAAAATGAATGACATTTTTTAATCTTGAAATGCTAAGTTTTTCACGAAGAAACTTCAAATTCTTCAAATCTTTTAAATTAGATCCAACATCAAAACCCTCAAAAAAATTAGACAAAATTTGCAAACAATTCAATCATCTAATTCCTAAAGGCATCTCCGTTATTAAATTTACCTTTATTATGTCAAGATGATGTAAATCTATCAAATGTCCTATCACAATGTAATCTTACAAGACTTGAACAACCTCTTAATATTAAAGTTTGCAAGTTAAATAGAGAACTTGTTGATTTAGGTAAAGCTCTAATTATAGTGTAAGAAAAGTTAAGATCCCTTAGATGTCTTAAACCTCTAACAAAATTTCAACTAAATCAGGTAACTCAGTGATGTTATATATTCTTAAAGATAACACTTATAATCTTTTAAACTGGGCCAATAGATTAGAAAGAACCCATATAGATATATAACAAGTTTTATCATACATTTGTACTGCTAGGAATGTCCTTAAGAGCTTTCGATTGTGGAAGATCTCGAACTTATTTTTGCCATCAAATTTCTCACATGTAAGAAAAATGACACACTCTTTTGAACCATTTCAACTCCTTAATGGCTTTTAAGCCACCCTCTAATCTAAAACTTAGATTATTCAAAAATACATAAAGCTAGGTCATGGACAAGATTGCACATTTTAAATTTGAAATTATCACGATTTGATTTTTTTTTTTTTTTAAATTGACCTTAATAATAGATCATGAAAATATTTGCAATCTAAATCATCCATTTGCTTACAATCTTTTGATTGTTGAAGGAGGCCCTTAGCCATCCGTAACAATACAAGGTCTTCCTCTTCGAATTCATAATCTTTTAGTAAATTGTATAATAGGCAAAGGAAAAATATCTCTTGAGATGTGAAGGAATATGATAATAGCTAAGTTTTAAGATTGCTGGAATAGTCTCACTTTCTTTCATATAAATCAAATTTGTTGTTCAATATATCTTCCCACTCACCATCTTGCTGCTTACAACATAGGAGTTTGCAAAGTATCTTTGCTATTAAGGGCAAACTCCTACACTTCTTAAAAACATTTTAACCAATTGATTCTAAATTTGGATGCAAATCAGTGATAGAAGTAAGTGGTCTGAGGTTCGTGGGTTCTTGTGTTTGTTTGTTAGGTTGTTTTTGTTGTCTCTTAGTTGGGATCAAATTGAATACTTCTCGTTTTCGAATTCTATTGTGGTTGTTGGTGAAGAAAGTTGTGTTAGGGTGTGGCTGATGTTCTTGCCATTTCTAGTTGGGTTTTTAGGGTGTTATAAAAGGGTTTCGATGAATTGGGAATCGATTAGGCAATTGGGTCGAAAATAGGTTTGATTGATTTTGTTGTTTTACACGACATTCATGCTTTTTGTACTTACTTTTTTGAGCTTGATTATGCTTGAACATGATGATGATGGTGCATCTATTGCGAGTTTGTGCTAGCCTTTGGCTAATATTGTTGTGTTTGGAGTGCTCTTGGCTTAAAGTTATAACGATGAGAAGTTAGTGAGTGCTGTGGATTTTTGAAGAGAGTTTTTTGTTACCTTTGTTTGTACTGTTATTTTGGAGTTGTTTCCTACCCTGAGCTCTCCCTTTGGAGGTTGTTGTTATGTGGTTTGTTATTGTATTTTGCTGTTAGAGAGTTGGATCATGTTCACTAGAATTATGAATTAGGTTTTAAATCTTTGTAATCCATTATTACATTAATTATGAAGCCCATCCACCACATTTTTAGTTAGAGGTAGTCTCATAGGATTACACTTTTCCTTTTTATTAATATTGGTTACATGGTTGTTGAATTTGTTGTATAGTTTAGGATTGATATTGGCATTGCCCGTAAATATGGCTACATACGACTGTATATACATTGGTAAAGGTGTATCGATAATAAGACATGTCGATATGCCCGTATTGGGGCCAAAAATTGCCAAAATCTATCTCCTGTGTACGAGACGACCATATATGGTTGTCTCATATCAATGTGACCGTATATGGGTATATATGATCATTTGGGAAAAAAAAAGAAGAGAAAGAAGAAGAAAAAATTGAATATAAAAAAATAAAAAAAACTCTAAAATCTCTCATATTAGAATCGATTATCACCCTCTATCTCAAATTGGTACTCTCCTTTCCTTACCAATGACTTTAGTTTTCATTTTCAGCTACTTCTCTTACGGGTAGAAGTTTTTCGACGACTTCTCTCACATGCAAAAGCTTTTTGGTTACTTCTCTCATATGTAGAAGCTTTTCGGGGACTTTTCTTATCTATTTCCGGAGAGCAATAAAAAGTAAAGGAGAGGAGTAGAAAAGAAGGAAATGAGGGAGAGAGAAGAGTAATTTAAGAGGAGGAAGTAATCAAAGAAGAAGAAGAGGAAATGAGTGATGAGTAATAAAGCATTTGACTTTAGATTTCGTTTTTAGTGTGTTAATAAATTAATTTTTTTAACACCAGATGCTCATATTATGCATTGCCATGTATAGCAAGCACTTTATTTTTAATTTTAATTTTATTTTTATTTTTTTGTTGAGAAAAGCAAACACTGAACTTATTAAAGGGTAAAGAGTTGGTTATGTGACATAAATATTTATTTAATAAAAAAATAATGAATATTTAAAAAATTAAATAAATAATATTTTTGAAAAATAAATAAAAAAATTATTATTTTTTAAAAAATAAATTTTGATTGATATGTCTATACCAACCGTACTATGCGTACCATATAGTACCACACTGTATCACGTATTTACGAACATTGGATATTGGATGTATGTCATATGTTGACTGATTGTGCTGCATTAGTCATTGGTTTATATGCTTCATACATATCTTGCCTACTAATGGTCAGTTTAATTATGGTCGAGGAAGATTTGAAGTTTTATCAGAATATGTTAATGTTGTGTTCCTTGTTTTGGTGGAGGCATTAATTGTGTTGGAGTCACTTGAGAGAATTTTGAACCCTCAGGAGATATCAACTAGCAATTTGTTGATTGTTTCAATTGCAAGGCTTCTTGTGAATGTAGTTGGTTTGATTTTCTTTCATGAGGAGCATCATCATGCCCATGGTGGTTTGTGCTCCCATTCCCACTCCCACTTTCACTCACACTCTCACTCTTATTCTCACTCTCACTCCCACTCCTACTCCCATCCTCACCAATGTTCATATGACCATGAAAGTCAAGGAAAATCCTATTCTGCGCACTGTGATGACCATGACAATGCTCACGCCGTTCACAAATATGATCACCATGGCCATTCTCATGGACATGATAACCACAACCATGCTTATAGATAATCATGGAGATGATCACCACAATCATGCTCACGGACAAGATCACTATAGCCTTGATTAGCATGACCATGGTCATGAACATGATCAACAAGGCCATGGTCACAAACATTATGATGATCATTGTGACCCCTATCATCATGTAAATAACCATGACCTTTAAAACATGTCTTGTAATTCTTTAAGAAGTTTGAATGGTTGCACAAGAAAGGAAGCACAGAAGTGCCACGATCACATTAACCATAATATGGAAGGAATCTGATGCAAGAGCAGCTAACTCTCAACCATCCAGAACAGCCAACCTTCAACCACCTTGTAATTTTCTTTTTCTTTTTTTTTTTTTTTTATATTTTCAGTAACTCTATAAGTAGATATGTAAATTATAGTTAAAGGAGTCAAGTTATCAATCAAAATATCAGTGCTTCTAAACTTCAATTTGAAGTTTGTTTATTTTCCAAAGGTTCCTACAACCATATATAGTCATTATCAAATAATTTTCAAAGCAAGTTTGTCTTGTCTGGAAATTATCTCGCATCATTTTGGTATCAGAACAGTTTCAATTTCGGACTAGCTCACCCTTAACTGAAGCTCACTCTCATACCGAGCAGTAAGTCTTCCCTTTTGCTTTGCTATCCAAACCTAAACATAACCATTTCCACCCACCAAGTTAACTGAAAACCTACCCAAAAGAAAAAAAAAAAAAATTACAATAACAGATCCGTCTCCACCCTACTCAGATCCACCATCAACGCCACAATAAGCTTCCATTTTCTTAACCCAAACTCATCACTACCAAACACATACAAAAAAAAAAAAAAAACCCAACTTCCTCCATAACCACCACTCCACTATATCACCACGCAAACCTTCCATCTTCTAAATCCTCTCTACCATCACCTCTAAAAAAAAAAAAAAAGATCTAGCCACCTAAATTGTCTATAGACACACTCTATCTATTACCAAAATCATCTTCATCAACACTTAACCGCAAAAAAAAGAACAAAAAAAAAAAAAAAAAAACCAAGATCCATCTCCTTTCACTTACCTTTACTAGAAACCGACACTATCTGACCAACCAAAACACTCTTATCTTCCATTTTGTCCTCTCTCTCTTTCAAAACCATCTCTTTCTTTCTTTCTCTATCTAGTCTCTCTCCTCCATTTTTATTTCTCTCTCCTTTTTTTTTTTTATTTTAGGTCTTACGGTCACAAAGAGAAGAGATCTTATATCCCCTACTTTTGACCAAACTACTTTCACTATTTCATTTTATTTCAAAAAAACTAGTATATTTTTTTTTTTCAAATTTTCATAAAATTACAATCCTTTCATTTCTGATATTAACATTTCGAACCCTGATATTTATAGTTCGTACCTAAAAAAAAAGTTTAAAAAAAAAAGAAGAAGAATAAAAAATGGCTTCTAGTCAAACATTATGGAGTAAATTAAGGCTAGATTTGCAACCAAGTATGATTTAATCGAATCAACCCAACAAATCACAGAGCTATGACTTTTGGTCAAGGATATGCGACGTAACCAAAACTCTCCACAACATGCTAACCTTGAAGACAATAGAGTAAAACCTATTCCTTAAAATGCTGCTCCAGATAATAATTCAACCGATGAAGAGACAGAAGATGTGATTTGGAAATCAGCAATGAGAACCCTAACATTAAGGAAATGAATACTGGATGAAGTTGAACCTCTCCACATTCAATGAATATTTGGGAATAAAAGATTTTTTTGACTAGATATCAGAGGTCGAACATTTTTTTGAATATGTGAGGATCATGGAGGATAGGAAAGTTAAGCTAGTCACCTACAAACTAAAAAGAGATGTCTTAGATTGATGGGAACAATTGCAACTTACTCAATTTCGACAACGAAAAGATCCAATCAGAACCTAGCATCAAATGAAGTAGTTGTTCAAATCAAGATTTTGCCTATTGATTATGACCAAGTTTTATTTCAACAATACCAAAATTGTGGGCAAGGATCTAGATTTGTTTTATAGTATATGGTAGAATTCCAATGCTTGTTAGCTTGAAATTATCTTATAAAGACAGAAGGTTAGATAGTGGCTAGATTTTGGAATGACTTATGACCCAATATCCAAGAGCAAGTAACTTTGCAAACCACTTTCACATTATAAGATGATATATAATCGGTTACTCATATTCAGTCACAACTTAATAGGCTAGGTTATAGGGTGCTTCAGTAATTTAGTCCTCCAACCAGTTGAATGATGATAACAGAAGGACTTCATTAAGACAAACTCCAATCAAGCCCAACCAAGGAAATCAACTTCTCCAATTCAAACTCCACTAAATGCAAGATAGACTAGAAATCAGACCAGTGAAAGACCTACCACTAACAATCCTTATCTTGTTTCCCGAGGCAATAAATGTTTCAGGTGTGGATAAACAGGACATTATTTTAATCAATATCCTAAAAGACAACTAGTTCACATGACTGTACAAGAAAATGGGGAAGAAGAATTTGATCCAAAAGAAGAGAGTAGAAGAAGAAGAAAACTCAAAGAAATGGATATATGAAGATGAAGGAGTAACTTTAGTCATCCAACGACTTATGTACATGCCAAAGAAAGAGATTTATCCTTAGAGATACAACATTTTTAGAACCTGATGTACAGTTAACCAAAAGGTTTGTGACTTGATCATCGATGGAGGAAGCAGTGAGAACATCATATCTAAAATGATGGTTGATAAATTACAGCTGTAGACATAGAAACATCTTAAACCATATCACATAGGTTAGATCAAGGATGTAAGAGAAATCACTATGACGGAAAAATGTCGAGTACCTTTGTCCATCAAAAAACACTATAAAAATGAGGTACTATGTGATGTTATTGATATGAATGCTTGTCATTTATTGCTTGGCAAACCATAGTAGTTTGATATAAACACTGACCATAATGGTAAGGATAACACTTATACCTTTTATAAAGACAATGTGAATATCATCCTTGCTCCTATAAGACGAGATATAATACCAGCAAGTTCAACTAGCAAAGAAAGTTTGTTGTTGATCATACCAAAAGGGATGGTAACAACTGTAACTGCTTCAGATGTAGCATCTGAACTTATCAAATCTTTACTCTCTAAGTATCAAGACATTACACCATATGAACTTCCTACTGAGTTACCACCCATGTATGATAGTCAACATTACATTGATCTCGTTCTTGGAGCAAACTTACCCAATCTACCATAGGGATCTCTAAGAGAGTATATAATTCAAGAACTATATAGAGGAAGATTGAGTGGATATATGGGAAAAGATAAAGACATATCTCTTGTAGAAACTCACTACTACTGGTCGTACTTAAAAAGAGATGTTGAAAGATTTGTAAAGCAGTGTTATAGTTGTCAAACAGCAAAAGAGCAAGTCCAAACACGAGTTTTTACACGCTCCTTCCCATTTCAGAAGCTCTTTAGGAAGATTTATCCATGGATTTTATATTTGGACTTCCATGCACTCAGCGAGGTATGGATTCCATCTTTGTGGTAGTTGATAGATTTTTAAAGATGACATATTTCATACCATGTAGGAAGACGTTAGATGCTAATCATATCGCCCAATTGTTTTTCAAGGAGGTGGTTTGTTTACATGGATTACTGAAAACAATAGTCTCTGATCATGATAGTAAATTCCTGAATCATTTTTGGCGTACTTTATGGAAGAGATTGGATACATCCTCAAATTTTAGCAGTACTTTCCATCCACAAACTGATAAGCAGACAGAGTTTACTAATAGAACACTTGGCAACATTCTATATTGTATCACTCAAGAGCATCTGGGACAATAGGACCATGTGTTACCACAAACAGAGTTTGCTTATGACAATATTTCTAACCGCTTTACTAGAAAGTCTTTATTTGAGGTCGTTTACCTTCGTCCACCCTTGCATACTTTAGATTTGGTTCCTTTACCAAGGCTTTCTGGTATGAACATTATTATTGATCACATGGTGAAAAAGGTCATGAGTATTCATAAAGAAGCCAAATAAAAATTAGAAGAATCCATTGCAAGATACAAAGTAGCAATTAACAAACATCAATGAATGAAGACTTTCAATATTAGAGATATGGTTATGGTTCATCTATGCAAAGAGAGGTTACCGACAAGAGAAAATGGAAAACTCAAATCCAAAATGATCGGTCTGTTTCAAATTCTATAGAAGATCAATGATAATGCTTACATGGTGGATCTTCCAGAAGCTTTTAATATTTCCAAAACCTTCAATGTCCAAGATCTATCTGAGTACCTCGGACTAGACTTCTGCCTTCTTCCTTTGGCACACTCGAGGACTAGTTCTTCCTAAAAAAGAGAGATCTGATGCAGGAACAGTCAACTCCCAACCACCCAGAACGGCCAATCTCAAACCATCCAAAATAGCCAATCTTCAACCACTCAGAACAGCCAACCTCTAACCATCTAGAACATCCAATAAATTTTTATAATTTTTTTTGATATTTTCTATAACTCTATAAATAGAGATGTAAATTGTAGTTGAAGGAGTCAAGTTATCAATCAAAATATCAGTGTTTCTAAACTTTAATTTGAAGTTTGTTTATCTTCTAATGGTCCTTAGAACCATATTTAGCCATTGTTAGCTAATTTTCAGAACAAGTCTATTTTGCTTGGAAATTATCCCGCATCAGAATCTTCTTGCATGTTTTGGCAGACACCATGGGAAGTGTTGGGGTTGTTATATCAACTCTCTTAATCAAGTACAAGGGATGGCTCGTTGCTGATCCTGCCTGCTCAATATTTATATCTATCATGATTGTTTCCTCAGTTATCCCTCTACTCAGGAATTCTACTGAAATTTTGCTTCAGAGAGTTCCTAGGCGCAGGCGCTGGATCTTAGAGAAGCTCTGAATGTTATGAATATAAAGGGTGTACGTGGCCTTCAGAATCTGCATATATGGAGCTTCACGGACACAGATATCGTGGGCACTCTACATCTTCTTGTCTCAACAGAAGTCGACAAGGCTTCTGTGAAGGCACAAGTTTGTCATATTTTACATGATGCTAGAATCAAGGATTTAACATTGCAGGCGGAATGTGTTAACTAATGGTTCTCATTATAAAGTTTTGAGGGGAGAGTGGCAAATTGATCTTGAGGACTGAATTTGGTTACAGAAGTGTAGGTTTTATTGACCCTTTTCCTTTTCAGCGCAGTCTTATGTTTAACTAAATTATGGCCGTAGGTCTTGTCAAGCTCAAGCAGTAGCAGGACCCCAAATGCCTAGTTTGCTCGTCGATTCAGCATGCTTTTGCCAGTGTTGCAAGGATAATAAATCTCCTGTTGGATAATTTGACTGACACCCACACAGTAAAAATACTTTGTTTTTTGGTAATTGTGCAGACAGCAGAGATATAAAGAAACAAGCAAAGGACACTAAAATACTTGGGTATGCAGCTTTCTTCCTTTCTTAGATTTACTTGAGACTTACCGGTCGTTATTTTCATTTGTAACTGCGGCTTATACATTCTACTTGCCTGACTTAGAGTTTGGAGGAATCGTGTTGTTGAGCCATATTTGAGCTAGCTAGTTGTACTATATGTTCAAATTCCTTGTATACTTGAAGCAATAGATATATTATGATATGCTTGAGGTTTTGGATTTCTGTATATCCAGCTAATTAGGCAGAAACTGAATCCATGCATTGAAATGTTATTTGGTGCAGGCACAAATTGTATCGGAGTTCAAATGTGAGATACTTGGTATTCATACAGACTAATTATGCAGAAACTGAAGCGCATCTGTTGAAATGTTATTTGGTGCAGGCACAAACTGGATCGGAGCTCAAATATAAGATAATATTCATACAGATATCAAAATATAATTATGTTAAATTGTTAACAGGGAGAGTAGATTTGAATTATGTAAGACTCTTATTTTTTAAAGCTTGTCTTTTACACACTTAGCTGGGGAACATTTCGCTTCATAATGTATTTTTCTGTTTTACTAGATAACCACTGAATAGATGAGATCACTACATTAACATGTGTTAAATTGCATCATGAATCATTTCGGTTTGGTCCAATATGTGTTTCCAGAAGCAAAATGATTGTAATTCAATAGCCGTTTGTTTGAACATTTTTATCATTGGTCCAACTCTTTAAAAAAAAATAAAAAAAAAAACCCGCACATGTGGTTGCTAAGTCTACAGATCTAGTTCTAGTTTGTGAAATACAATACTGCGGTAAAGTTGCCATCTGAAGAACTTGATTGGCTTCATTGGTCACTTGGTTGTTTAGGGAACTGTATTGATCAGGCCAGAGATCATGACATGCCAGAGATCATGACATGTCATGGTAGGCACAGGAAAGGGAAGGTTTTCTAGTTTTCAGATGTCAAACTCCAGAAGTAGAGTAGTTGTATGATTTACATGACATTGCACTGGGACTATTTAAGTGGCGTCAACAGTATTACAAAGGTAAAGGCAGCTGGCTAAGGCCAGAGATTAGAGTTAAGATTAATCCGATAGCCCGGTAATCTAATTGATTGCATTTTCAAAGGTGAAATTTTCACTTCAACAAAGAAGCAGAATAAGGGTTGATTGCATATTGCGCTTTTGTGGCCTATGAAATCAAAATCAAAAGATGCAGATTACAGTGTAACAGAAGAAAAACAAAGCCGAATGATCTTGCCCCTAAGTCTTACTATGGATAAAAGCAAAATCACAACATCGGTAATTGAATATTTAAAGGTGGAAAATATTTTTGTTTCTTTAAAATATTTTGCGCTTTGTCAACATGGACATTATGATCAAACTCCAGTGCAACTAGAAAGGAAAAAAACAAAAAAAGAAACAAACAAACAAGCTTGATGGCAAACTAATTGTCAACTTTTTTGAGATGGGGTTGATCTTAGACGCTGTTGTATGATTGTATCTTTTCCAATGTTCCAAAACTCGCTACTCGTGACTTGACCGGCGAGGCAGCGAGCAGCAAGTACTCAGCAACTCGGCGAGTACTCGGTTTGACCGTCGGTCAACAGTCAACCCGTTGACCCACGGTCAAACTCGGTCAAACCTGTAAAAAATAAAATTTAAAAATTTTATGTATGATTAAAATATAATCATATGACCATAAAAACTTTTAAAATCAATCTCATGCAACATCTAAAGCCACTTTAACACAATTACACAATGTCATGTTCCTATCAATTTAACAAATGTTAAAAACCCTAAACAAATCTAGTTTGTATAATCATCATTCATCAATCATCAATTCATCATCCACCCCTAAACAAATATAGTTTTTATAATCTCATGTTCCTATCAATTTAACAAATGTTTAAAACCCTAAACAAATCTAATTTGTATAATCATCATTTATCAATCATCAATTCATCATCCACTCCTAAACAAATATATGTGAAAAACAAAAAAGAATGGTGAAAGCAAAAAAAAAGAAAAGCAAAATGAAAAAAAAAAAAAAAAAAAAAAAAAACTCACGGACGATTGGTCACGGACGGAGACGACAACAAAGATGGCGACTGCGACGGACGAGGAGTGACGGACGACGGCGAGAAGACGATGGCAGCAGCTGTCACACCACACACCAACAACAGAAGTGCAAAACCAGACCAGCTATACAAATCAGGAGAGGCGGAGAGCAGAGACCAGAGAGTGCAGAAGAAAACCCCTCTGATCTATGTTATATCAGACGCCAAAACGGTGTCGTTTTGGCTTGACAAAAATGAAGCCATTTTGGCTGATTTTTTTTTTTTTTTTTAAAAAAAAGCCGATCCTCAGCTACCAGAGTCGGCTCGAGTTGGGCCGATTTTATATAGGATTGGAGTTGAACCCCCTGATCTGGGGGTTATCGGCTCGAAAACCGGCCGAGCGGCGAGAACTCGACCAACTCGACCGAGTTTTGAAACCATGATCTTTTTACAATTGTGATATAGTAAACAGTTCTGTTAAGATCAATCTCATAGCCTGGTAATCTAAGCATTGCCCTATTGCCTGTATAAAGGAATGGCAGGTAGAGGGAGAAGAATGTATTGCAAGATTTGGTAGGCATTAATGTTTGATTTATAATTTTATGCACGTTCCCGCAGCCTGTTTTAGTAGAGCTGGTAGAAAGAGTCTGGTTCTTTGTGTTTGAGGATGTAGACCTTAATAAAGGTCATTTGCTTATAGAATGTATGTGCGTGTACTTTGAGATTAGTGACACCTAGGGATCGTTTGTTTTTTTTATCTGAAAAATAAACACTGCTATTAAAAATTGAAAACTAAATAGTGATTAAAATCTAAAATTTGCATAAAATGTTTGTTTTTTTTTTTTTTTTTTCACTTACCTTTGAATATGTAATAAACTTATTTTTTTTTTTTAAATTTAAAATTATCTAAAAAATAGTAAGTTGACATTTATACTCTTTTTATTATTTATTGTTATGTAATTTTAATTAATGTAATATACACATTTGAAAATAAATAACTTAATAAATTCTAGAACATTTTTTATGTACATATTAATAATATTTTCATAATTAAAATATGATTAAAAAATGTAGTAGTATTAATTATATTTATATATTTGAATATATTAATATATATAAGAAAACAATTAAAAAAATAAATATTTAAATTGTAAATTAAAATATATTAGTTTAATTCTAAAGCAATTTGAGATTAAATGTATTTAGATTTTACTTTTCAAATATATTTTTTTTTTTTAAGTATCAAGGAAAAAGAAAAAGAAATTTTGAGTAATATAAAATTAGAATAAATTTAAAATTATGTTATTTTGGGAGGATGGATTTGGAATAAAAACTTTTAAATGTCATTAAATGATTTGCAATTAAGTGAAAAGTTAAAAATTCTTAATTTTTTCAATTATTTTTGGTAGTTTTAAGTAGTTTGATCACTTAAAAAGACAAACGAAAACAACTTAATAAGTGTAATTCAGTACTATTAAATTTTAAGTAAAAAAAACAAACAATTCTTTAGTCTTTGTTGTATTATCAATATTTAATTTAACTCTCACTTGAAGCAGCTGCTAATGGACTATTTTTGGTTGCTGGTCAAATGTGCTGTGCAACATCTCCTGTTATTGTTCATGGATCTATGAGAAGTAGAAAATTTCTTCGTAATTTTATTGTTTATTGCTTCCTTGTGTCACAAATCCAGGATAATCCTGAAGGTTGAATCTTTTTTAATGCCCTGAATCTAATTTGCCTGAAATTAGACTGCATTCATCATAAGTACTGTAAATCTATCTTGTCCCAGTCACTAATACCTTTTAAGTCTCCTAACATAAATACAGGAACTTGGTCATTGTAATGACTGAAAGTTGCACAGTTCAATTCCGATGAATCCTCCTCCTTCCAAGCAGGAAAGGCATCAACAAAAACAGGAGCCCTTTTTTATTTTCTGGATTTACTCTTCACCCATTATTAATAATGATAGGTGAAAGGGACTAGTGAATGCAACTGATATGAATCTCCTTTATGCATGGCTGGTGTGAAAATGTACACCAACTAGATGTACACTATCATTAAACAACTTGAAAATAAATGACTCCATATTAGCTTTGCTACTTGCTGCTCACAATGTGTGTGGTGCTGCTATAGAATTTGTTCTATACTTGAAAAATGATTAGCTTTACAAATCTATAAACAATGGGCTTTGAGTGCCCAACACAATGGCCCATTTGTTACCTGTAGAATGAACCGTTGACTTGGGGCATCATCTGAAGTATCACAAGTCTTCGTATCCCTAAGTTGAAGCGTTGACTCGATGGTCCATCCTTGTTAAGTAGCTGTAAAATGTGCTTCTTCTGATCATTTTTGAAATAGAATAAGATGGAGAACAGCCAAATTATTACGAAAGAGAAGCTAGAATTCTCCGGGATGATCAAAGAAGCTCTAAAAATACTTGTCAAAAATCCCAATTTGATACTCTTTTTTCTCCTCTCTTCCTTCTCTCTGTTCTTCTTCTTGGTTTTATATGAAATCATCTTCTTTCAATCCTTGATTCAGGCAGTCCATGTATTAGCTAAAGGTGTTCCTGGTATTTTTACCAGCATGTATGGCATACTATCAACGTTTCCAATCGGTGAACTGATAGAAAACGTTTCTGTAATCCGTCTCTCATATAGTCTATTACTCTTGGGAGTCATCCATCTCCTAGACCTCCTCAATACCGTCATCACTGTTTATGCAGCTGCAGTGGTGTATGCAGGAGAGGCTGATCCAATGAATCTCAAGCAAATCTTATGCACACCCCTCAAAAAGGTAGGCTTCAAAGGTCCTCTCATCACTTCAATTTATGCTCTTTCGTTGGCTTCACTTACTTTGATAGGCCTGTTTTCCTTGGCTATGAACTTGTACATGTCAACAGATAGTTCATTTATCATATTGATATTTGGGGTGCCTTTCATGGTTTTGTTAACGAAACATATTGAATGGAGTGCTATATGGAATATGGGTATGGTGATATCTATCCTGGAAGACAAACATGGGGATGTTGCACTTGGGGTCTCTGCTTATCTGAGCAGAGGCTGTAGAGAGAATGGATTCTTGCTGGCTTTTGTGTTCTTTGCTTGGAAAATTGCTTCTAGAGTATCATGTTTCTATTATATGCAGTGGCATAAAGGAAGAATTGGGCTAAATGTAGTGCAAGTGATAGCTGGGAAAGTATGTTTGGACTGTGTAGGGAACTTGATAATGTGGTTGGGTTTTGTGGTTTATTATTGTGGTTGTAAAAAGCGATTTCTAGAGAAGAAGTTTGATGGCCCAGAAGAAACAGTTGGGCAAACTGATGAAGTCTAAAACTCATTTTAATGTATTCTGTGGTAATAACTTGTAATGTGACCATTTATTTCCTGGCCCTGTATCTGTTGGGCAACTTCTGTTTTATTATTATTATTTTTTTTTTTTTAATTTTGTTGTCTCTACTCTAGTGTTTTTGCAATAAAACAGTTTGGTATTCGGCTTTCTATAGTAAAATTGTTTTTCCGTTGCCTGAATCGATTGATTGCATGACTATAATAAGCGTTAAGGAGCAGTGTAACACTAAACATTGTAGTGATTTAGTTTTTCAGTCTCAATGACCTTTATTTATTTTTTTTTTTGAAACTTCAATTACCCTTTATTTGTTCATGTTTATTATTACTACTAGTCAACCATGCCTGCACCTCTTACAAGACTCTGCAACTCCTCAACAGAAATGTTGTTTGCCATTGTTCTTAGGCGACACTTTTCGTTTATGATGTTATATATGGTACTCTTGTATTCTGTATGTATGGTGTAGTTGATAATTAAACATACATATATGTAGTAGTCCTTCATGGATGAATTAATTTTATTAATGTCAGTTTATTCTTATAGTAGAAAAACTATAAGTTCATGTTTTAAATGAATTGAAGTTCATGTTTAATATATATGTGTTGCATTGAACCTGAATTTGTTTGCATATATCGATCAAACATGAACTTCAATTCATTTTATATATTTTGCATCGAACCTTAATTTGTTTGCATATATCGATCAAACATGAACTTCAATTCATTTAAAACACATGCTGGGATGGTATATTCAGCTCACTCAAATCACTACGCTAAACAATGAATTAAAAAACATTAATGAGAAAGTTGCATCAAATCAGTGATCATTTATAATATCTGTAATTCTAGTTAAACAAAAAAGTCATACCAAACTCAATTTCCGATTTAAATTGCACTACCTATGAGTACGCTAGCATTTTTTTTTTTTTTTTTAATCGACAACAAATATCCTCCCTAATTATAATTACATAAAGGTTTGACATTAATACTTATATCTCACCAATATTCCAACTAATAATTTGATAATTAATGAATGGAGGAGTGGATATATTTTATAAGTGATGTAATAAAATCTCATTAATGTACATCTATTCATCAATTTTGTCATATCATTGTTGAGGTGCAGGTGGGGTGCAAATGATGGGACGTAATAATAGAAATGATGGGATGTCATCATCAATTAATAATAGGCTCAAAGACGAAAGTAGCTCAAAGACAAAAGTGACACAAAATTAGTGTACGCACTTATCTTGAGAATGCTTTTTAGTTGGGTTTTTTCACTTATTAATAATTAATGGAATGAGTATCCAAATCCATTACTGTTGTAGTTGGGCGACGGTTTTACTGGTTTGAGTGCCTGTTTCTGTGCAAGTGATGCATGGTTTTATAACCAAACAATATATTTCCCACCATTTAATGTGTAGGTCTTCCTCTTATCTCACATGAATTCTCTCTCATTTATATATGGGGTGCTCTCTTTTGTATAGAAACTCTTTCCTAAAACGAATCATAGAGTGAAATCCCGTATGGTCTCAATTAATCTCTAAGTTTAATCAATCATTATAAAAAATAATAAATTACTGTTTGCCATATGTTTATTACATTTTTAATTTCTTTAAATTATTAATAGTGTAAATCCCCTAAAATATAATTGAAATCGTGAGATTACAAGCTAGTACAAACTACATAAAAATGAGTTTTTTTAAGCATCAAATAGTTCACACGTAAAGGAATTAATTCGTGCTCAATCTCTTGCCTTTGTTCGGGATCCATTATAATGTTAAATATATATATATATATCTTCATATTTCTGGTTGCAGAATTTACATTGATTTTAGTGTTCTAAAAATACATTATTAATATAGTAATTACAAGTTAATTGTCAACTATTCTTCAAAAAACATTTGAAATATTTTTTGGAAGTGGTGAGTTACTTCTCTAAAATTAATATAGTTCAAATTATGTCAAGAGTCTGCAGGTAAGGTTAGCATGTGATGTGAATGGAAATCTTTGATTTTATGAGATCAATTCTCGCATCATTTAAAATGAAAAATTTGAGATATTTTTATAAAGCTGATGCTTATCATTACTCTTCTCAAAAATATAGTTCAACTAATGGGAAAGTGCCAGCGGAAAGTAGCAAGTGGGCTATGAATGAAAATCTTTAGCATTTAGGGTGATAATGGATAAAATAGTTTAGGACCACTTACTAATAAATTATGCATATACAGATTGCTTAAGAAATAAATTTTTTATCATCAAGATCTGATTCTGGACAAAGAAGATTATCTATTATTATTTAAATAAGGTCAAAGAGAGGTGCTGGTGTTGACAAAAATCTTAAACGAAACTGCTTAAAAAAAATCTTAAACAAAAGCACTGTCATTGACTAAAAAGCCCGCTAAACCTTTGACCTTTGAGGGGTTGTTTATTTTTTTTATTTGAAAACTAAATAGTTTTAAATATTATTAAAAAATAAACAGTAATTAAAATTTAAAACCTAAAAAATATATTTATTTTTCATTTTTTTATAGTGTCCGAATGTACATATTGTTTTTTATTTGTTTTTTTAAGAGAAAAATATTTAAAAAAATACTTTCAAATTTATATCCTTATTACTAATAATTGTTATGTATTTTTATTTTTATTTTTTTATACAATATGTACTTTTATTTTAAATTATATGTGTAGCAAAAAATCAAATTATTTAATAAATACTAACCAAAATTATCTATATATTTCTAATTTTATATAAATGTAGCTTTTATTGATAATAAACAATAATATTTTAAGAAAATATTAAGTTCACATAAGATTCAAGTTACTAGTAACAATATGAAAAACGATTATTTATAGGATATTAATGAAGATAAAATTGAAAATATATATATTTTAGAATGATGGTTATGGAAAAAATGTTTTAATTATGATTAAATGATTAAACGTTAAATGATAAGTTACAATCTTTATTTTAATTTTAGTTTTTTAATATAATTTTAAGTTATTTGATCATTTAAAAAATAAATAAAAATGACTTAACAAATCCAATTTAAATTCATTAAGTGATAAGTTGAAAAACAAAAAATCCCTGAGTATATGTAATATCCTAGTTAGATAGATGAATTGGAGATTGTCAAATGTTTATTCAAATTAGTGAAATCATTTAGGAGTACTTTCATCGTAACTTTCTTATCTTCTATGAAAGCCTGAGATGATACAAAATCGTGACTAATCAGAATTGATAAATTTAAATATACGATACTTCTAAAGTTCAAATCTTAGATATAACTTGTGGTTTTTAATATCAGAGAAGCGGTTCTCTAATATAAAAATTAGGATCTTTTACATCGATTTAGAAATCCGATTATCTAACTTTAAAAATACATAATTCCAAATATAAATATGCACTGAATTTTAAATTTAAGAAAAATTGTCGTACTGCATGATCGCATACATACATCAATACGCTACTCCTAACTAAACCCTAGAAGCTGCATATATAGGCATCATGGCCTTGAAAAAGGAAAATCAAGTTAATTAATTGCACTAAATATGAACATACACCTTCTTTCATATATAAAAGAAATTACATTAAACATAAACCAAACTTCTCAAATTCTTAATATGAACTAGATTTAAATGTCTAAAGTAGCTTATACTCACATCCTGGATATAGCTCTGAAGTTTAGGGGGAAATCATCCTCTAGAAAATGCAACAACGGTACTCATTCAATCGTTTCCTCAACAAAACAAGAAACAAATTAATAATAAACAAAATCTGAGTTACATATGAATATGTAGAAAAACTATTACATTCATGCCTTCTACCTTCATATCCAATGAAGGAGGGCACTACCAACAAACCTCAACACACCCTACAATACCAGTGAAGAAACTTTTTGATAGTTGATCTTATTGTCAAGCTTTGGAACAAACTTAAAACATATCATCAATACATCATCTTATGTAGATTGGTTTCAGCGTAATTAAAGAAAGGTGTAGGGATTCGGAATGGAGTACTTGGCTTTCAAAGAGCAGCTGGTGGTTCTTTATGGCCAACTCCAGGGCTGTGACCAGGGCTTGTTGGGCGATAAGCTTCTGACTCTGTCTTCTTGTAGCGATTTATATTGTAATAATGAAGGGAAGGAGGTTTAGGGTTGGTCATTGACAAAGAACTTCTAGGGATAGCAGGAGGGTGAAAATCACCGAGTGGCCTTGATGCTGATATCAACTGAAAGTGACTGTGTAAGAGGAGAACCACAAGAAAACTTAACGTGAAAATTTTGTGTGCCATGAATGATGGAAGTTCTATAGCTCTCCTAAGTAGCCAAAGAAAGTAAATTTCAAGCTTCTTAGGAAATCATCCACAAGCTACACTTGAAATGTGAAATTTTAGCTGAGAGTGGTATTTAAAATGATTGAGAAGGTCCCACAAGCAGTCCTGTTAGATCTCAGCTTGCACATAAAATAAGGGTTTGCGAAAATGGTAGGGCTTGGAAGATATTAATGTAAAATGGAGGTGATCAGAAACAAGCATGCGAATAATTTCCGAAAATGGCAAATCTAATATTTCCTGACTCTTTCAGTTTTAGTGAGCCTTCTCAACAGCCATTCGTTCGAATGCACATAAAACTTTTAAGGAAAGAGCATTAGTTTCGATTAGACAACACCAACAACACTTCATTGGCTTTAACATTTCTGTTTTATTATTTTAGACAACAAGTCTGCAAGAAGATACATCTAGGAAAAGTTTTCTATAGAAAATGCCTCTTCCACTAAGCTAATTAGGGATTTGTTACACTTATTACTCGAAGAGAAGGATCTCTAGTTTAGTGCCACCAGACCCCAAACACATGCTGGTGTGCCCCTTGTTCTCAGAATTATGTTGCATGCTTGCGTGACACTATGAGCACACGTGTCCGGTGTCTAAGACCATTAAAAGAAATTTTAAATTCCAAGCGTTTCATGTTTCACTATACTCCAAATGTGAAGCCCTTGACAATATGAGTTAAAATATATATGATAGAGAAATTAATCTGTTCATTGAAACATTCAGGTACACATCCTAGTGAAGTATGTAGCGTAGTCTCAATGGTGTACTGAATTAATAGGCTTGCTGTCACCTATGAAAGTACATTTGAATCCACGAAGTACAGCAAGCAAAAACAATAGTAAACAAGTCATCCTTGATCACTTGTAAACCTCCACTTCAGTGGTCTCTCGTCTCCATGTAAATCTAGTGTTAAGGGCTAGAGATTCCATGTGTGCTAAGGGCTCTACTCTTCCCTTACTTTTATGCTTTTTGTCGCCCTATATATTAAAAATCTTCCTTTTGTAGCATTTAAAATTGGAACAAACTTCGAATACACTTAAATCACCATCAAACCATCAACCCCTTTATTTTTTTTGCGTAAGGAAATCCTAAATCAACCTCAAATAGTGGGTAAGGTTTATATAGCCTATGCGAACCCACACAGTTAGGAATAGACATCTTTTTTCTCTATTTTAAGCGTGCCCAATCCTAGAGAGGAAAAACCTATTTGCGTTCTTAGCTATGTGATGTTATCAATGGGCTTCTTAGGCAACAGAAGAGGAAATATAGGAAATCATTTGCCATAAAAAAAATAGCACTAATAGATTATATGCCTTATTCATCTGTTCTAATTTTTTATAGCTTTTTCAAAGCAAATTTTAAGTACACTTTCCTTTAGTTTAAAGAAAAGTACATTGTTCTACATTAAAGCAGACCCCTATATATAAAGGATGCGTAGTGGTGGACCTAGTAGTAGCCCACCAAATCTCTAAAACCAAGCTCTCCTGAGCTTGCACTTTACAACAAGGTATTAGATTCCTTGTAGGCGGAAATAATTAGACGACTTAAATAATGCTCTTATATACCTTAATTAATCTTCACCAATTTAGCGGTCAATTAAGTTGCCATCTGGCGGCCGGCTACCTCCTTGCATAAAACTGTCTTAACTTAAAACGGGTTGCAGTGAATGATCAGATCCTTTAAGAACATCTCGTGACATGTAACTTTAATGACCAATGCATGACTGGAATACTTATATATTTGTTTATTTATAAACAATCCAGTATAAACTCTATGGCTCTGTTTGGTATATGTCATATTAAATTGAATTAGATTACAATATTAAATTAAATTAGATTGAATTGAATTGGATTATATTAGATATAGTACGACCCTCATTTGATGTGTTATAGATTAGATTGGATTTAATTGAATTAGAATATCTTTAATATAAAATAAAATTATTTTAATTTATTTTTAGAAGATAAAGAATTTTTTATTAATATGAATAATTTTTAAAGGTAATATTAATAATTTGTTTAACTTATATTTATATATTATAATATTGAAAATATAAATATAATAATATAATTTTAAATGGGAGAGAGAAACTCTCAGAATAAAACATTATAAAGAGAGAGAGTTTTTTTTTTTTTTTTTTTTTTTTTTTTTTTAAATATGAGAAAGATGTGTTAGAAAGGTCAAAAGTAATTTGAAAACTCAAGTCCACCAACCATAACAACTGTATTCAATGAAACCCATGTTGAATGTGGTTCGATATCCGGTCTCTGCAGTATATAAAAACGTTTATGATGTATCCAAATATAACTCATACTTCAACCAAAAAAAAAAAAGGCTAATGTAAGTTTTCAACTCCAACCACAAATGAAATTTATTGCACAGTTAGCAAGACTTGAAGAATGAGACGACAATGAGAATGTTCTACTGAACAAGTAGTATTTTTATAATGCCTAAACTCGGATTTAAATTTGTTGTGTTGGAATTTAAAGAAAAATATAGTTTTGTAATGAGAGAATCTTAGAAAGAGTGGGCAATAATGATGAGAGAAAGGAAAATAAGCTAAATTATGAGATGAAATCTCTTCTTGAATTAATTAATGAAGAGCCTTTTTTATCAATTCTTTGCTGTCGAAACTTATTTGATAATTAAACTTTGTGACTAATTTTAATGCTCTTGTGTTGTGTCGAGACTTATTGCTTGTGTTGTGACTTATTGTGAGTTAATTGTGGAGAATTTATTATATTTGGTTGATACTTACAGTGTGTGTCATGAATTGCAGCTATTTCTCTTACCGGTTATATATGGTCGGTTTTAACTTCTAAGTGAGAGCTGGTGTTTCTGTTTTGTTCTTTTTTCTCTTTCTACCTCTTTATTTTTCCAAGTTCAAATGAAGGAAATGAGGATATTTTTATCAAAAATACTATTCAAGTGCTACAAATTCACATTATTAAGTTTATGGCAGTTACAAAATTGATAAGATCAATGAGAAGATGAGTGAAGATAAAAGTTTATCATGTGATTAGTCAGAGTGGTATTACTCTATCCACTGTTATGTTTGCTGTTTTGTTTTGAATTTCAAATGTGTTGTGGATAAATTAACCATCACCTCAAATGTACTGTAGACAAAGCTGATCAACACATGTACAGCGATTATATATTACACAAGGAAATAATGTGAAAGTGTGAGTCAGTTTTCAAACTCAATACAGTGATCTAAAATTTATCTTGGTATCAGAGCAGAAACAAGAGATACGTCCAGATCCTTTATCATGTCTAGTGAATCTCCTAACACATCAAGCACTCAGTCTTCAGTTCCATCATCTGTTTCCATTTCCACTCATTCAACCTATGTTTCTATTCCCACTTACTCAACTTCTGTTTCCATCCCCACAATTCCCATGTTACCAACTTTTCCAATAGTAGATTCTTTCACACCTTTTGGGGGTAAAACTGAGCCAATCTTTAGCAATAAAATTGGATAGACACAACTATCTTTTGTGGAAATCTGTGGTGCTACCTGTCATCCGTGGTTATGAGCTTGATAGCTTTTCTTTAGGAACCCAGTCGCGTCCAGCTCAATTTATTTTCACAACTGCTGATAGTCTCCCTCGACACAATCCTGCTTTTGAACAATGGATCGTACACGATCAGCTTTTGTTGGGATGGCTCTTAAGTTATGTTAACATATATGCAAAAAACAATTAATCAGGATTAAGACAATTAATCAAATCAATATTTTCCATTCATGTAATATATTATTTTATTTCCATATATAGATTATTCTCTTGCATTATTTGTTTTTCTCCTTGGCCTATAAGTATTTTGTTATCTTTATGGATAACTATTCCTGTTATACATGACTTTATCTTATGCATAATAGATCTGAATTATCTAAAATTTATTCCGATTGTATTCGAATGATTCAGACTCAATTTTCCAAAACTATCAAAGTTTTACATACTGATAATGTCATAGAATATCGGGATACTACATTTCTTAATTTGTTGAGTCAAATGGGTACCATATACCATCGTTCATGTCCTAGTACATCACAATAGAGTGGTCATGCTAAATGCAAACATAGACATATTCTTGAAACTGTTCGTGCACTTCTTATATCTGCCTCTTGTCCTGAAAAGTTTTGGGGAGAAGCTGCATTAACAGCAGTATACACTATCAGTCATGTTCCATCTTCTGTCATCGATAATCAAACTCCTTATGAACGATTGTATGACACTCCTCCAAATTATCAAATTCTCAAAGTCTTTGGATGTGCTTGCTTTGTTTTATTTCATCCTCACGAACGAACTAACCCTGTTTGGCAGCAATCTATGACTGAAGAATTACAAGCTCTTGAGAAGACTCACATTTGGGACATGGTTGATCTTCCTCCTAATAAATCTGTCATCGGGTGCAAATGGGTATATAAGATCAAAACAAAGTCAGATGGGTTTGTTGAAAGACATAAAGCCTGTCTCGTGGCTAAAAGTTTTACCCAAGAGTATGGAATTGATTATGAGGAGACATTTGCACCAGTTGCTAGACTTACATCAATCTATAGCTTACTGGCAGTCACTGCAATCAAATGATGGAATTTGTTTAAAATGGATGTGAAAAATATCATTCTTAATGAGGATCTCACTAAAGAGGTATATATGACACCACTACTAAGGTATTCACACCCCCCATACAAGATTTGTCATCTCCGTCGGGCGTTGTATGGGCTAAAGCAGATTTCTAGAGCTTGGTTTGCCAAATTCTCTTCCACTATTATGCAGCTTGGTTTTGCCTCTAGCTTTTATGATTCTGCACTATTTCTTCACAAGATCAGTCATGGTTCTATTTTCTTGTTACTTTATATAAATGACATGATCATTACAAGTGATGATATTGCTAGTATCTCTGACCTTACGACTTATCTTCAGTAGCAATTTGAGATAAAAGATCCTGGCTCTCTCAATTATTTTCTTGGTTTTGAGGTTGTTGACGTCCTGAAACGGTCAACTCAGAGATTCAGGGGCCTAGACTGCGAACGTGGTAATAAATGGCGATTAACATAATAAATTCGTAGTAATGGAGATTTAAGGTTGGTGTATTGTAATAAAGGTGAAGGAATGTTTGTCGTGGTAGGTGGAGATAGTAAATGGGACAATCAACACAGAAAGGAGGGAGAAGAGTGAATGCAAGACACAATGATTTTTACGTGGTTCGGCGACTGCGCCTACATCCACGGCCATTCTGAGGTAATTCCGGCAGAGTGACGGTATTCTAGTATTTTCAGCCTTTTTTGTACAGTAAAAGTCTTCCCTATTTATAGAGGGGTGAGAGATACAAAATAGTATAATACACGTTACAAATTATGGTTATTTCAACTAATTCTGACATAAGTCATGCTCATTTATTACAAAGGTAATGATCATTCCTTCCAGGCGCACGTTTGTATTTATTGCACCAGGAGAGGTATTCTCTTCATTAAATGCATGGTCGTCGCATTAAATGCGTCTTGGTACTTATGCAAATGATACCGATGAGAAATCGGGACATTAGGTGGCACTGATAACTTTCTGCACAAGGTATTACCTAGCGCGAGCTCCCCGGTTCAGCGGGCTGAGCGAGCTGAATAAGTGCTGAGGTGGGCTGAAAGTATGCTCGAACTGTTTTGGTGTTGAGCGATCTCGCAAGCTCGACGAGCTCGCTGTAGCGACTTGAGGATTGGGCCTTCTGAGTCTTTATTCTTGTTCATGCTCATTGGGCATGTACTGACCCATTTATCTAGATTGAAAAAATGGGCATAACAGAGGTCTCATCGGACTTTGATGGTTATTATCTCTCTCAAGCAAAATACATTTGCTCGTGCTGGCTTAACTGATAATAAAATCAGTACTAGTCCTTTGGAACCTAATGTTAAACTAACACCTTTTGAAGATGTCCCACTCAATGATCCTACTCTTTATCGGTAGCTTGTTAGTAGTCTCATTTATTTGACCGTGACTCGAACGAATATTGTATATGTTGTCAATCAGTTTATGCCTGCTCCTCATTCCACTTATTTTGTTATTGTTCTTCATCTTCTGTGATATCTCAAAGACACGATGTTTTATGGACTTCACTTTTCTACTAACTATTTTTTAGAGTTATGTGCTTATTCAGATGCTAATTGGGCTGGCGATCCTATTGATCGACGATCTACCACTAGTTTTTGCTTCTTTCTTGGTGATTCCCTCATCTCATGACGTAATAAGAAACAAACTGTTATAACTTGATCCAATATTGAAGCTAAATATCGAGCCCTCGTTGATACTACTCAAAAACTTGTTTCGCTACGCTGGTTACTTACGTATATAGGAGTTCACCATGTTACAGCTACTCCTTTTTGTTGTGACAATCATAGTGCTATTCAAATTGCCCACAATGATGTTTTTCATGAACGTACCAAACACATTGAGATTGATTGTTATTTTGTTCATCAACATGTTCATCAGGGTACTATTAAACTTCATTCAGTCTCTTCTGCTGATCAGCTTGCTGATATCTTCACCAAAACTCATCACCCAGGACGTTTTTGTGAATTAGTTTCCAAACTCAAGTTTGTATCTGTCTCGCCATCTTGAGTTTGATGGGGGGGATGTTAACATATATGCAAAAGACAATCAATCAGGATCAAGACAAGTAATCAAATCAATATTTTTCATTAATATAATATATTATTTTATTTCTATATATAGATTATTCTCTTGTCTTATTTATTTTTCTTCTTGACCTATAAATAGGTTTTATGTTGTACATTATATAATATAGTGAAATATATATCATTTATCTCCTTTATCAAGTTCCATGACAGAGTCAATATTAGCCAAAGTTGTTGGCTGCAACAGACCGTAGAGGGCTCGATGTCCATTGATGAATACTTGAATACTTGACAAAAATGAAGAGTCTTGCTGACCAAATGGAAGTTGCAGGTCATCCAATGCAGACTTTTGAATTGATAACAAATGTTTTGGCAAGTCTTGATCGATACTATGATAATGTAGTGTCGCTAATCACTCATCAGAAGGCATCCATCAACTGGTCTGAAGTGGAAGCCATTCTTATGACTCAAGAAAGTCGTATTGAGCAACTAAATGCTCAAAACACAATCAGCCAAGCACATCTTGCTACCAACAACAAAGTAGTAGAATTCTCTAGACCAAAAGATCAAACCATACAAGGGAAAGTTCAAATGTCTTCCTCTAGCAACAAACGTGGCTAATGAAGGTCATGTGGAGGACGTGGTGGTAGTCGTTACAATCAAAACAGTAGACCTTCATGTCAGGTCTGTGAGAAAATTGGCCATATTGCTGCTATATGTTATTACCGGTTTGATCAAAATTATAATAATCAAACCAATTGAGCTTCAAACAATCAAAGTTCTGGTCAGGGGGAGAATGCTGGTGCTTACATTGCTACTTCTGAAGTGGTTGGAGATCCATTGTGGTATGCAGACAGTGGAGCAACAAATCATGTTACGAGCGACCTGAAAAATCTGATGATCAAATCTGATTGTCATGGTAAGGAAAAACTTGTCATTGGCGATGGTACTAAGCTTCATATTAGTCATGTTGGTCACTCAAAAATTCACACACCTAATAGCACTATCAAACTTTTTAAGATTTTACATGTTTCTTCAATTACAAAAAAATTATTGAGTATTTCGAAATTAACTTCTGATAATAACATTATTGTTGAGTTTTATTCTGATTTGTGTGTTGTGAAGGACAAGGAAACTCAGGCGGTTCTCTTTCAGGGGAAACTTAAAGATGGATTGTATCAACTGAACTTGTCACCAAGACAACCTGCTTGTTTTATATCAAATCCTAGGATGTTTTGTTTTCAGGCAGAAAATAACAATAAGTCAATATCTTCTTTTAATAAGAGTAAGTTGTGGCACCAACGTTTGGGTCACCCATCTAGAAATGTTTTGAGTTCAATTTTGATAATCCGTAATGAAAAGTTTTATTCAAATAAATTTATAGATTTTTGTCATGCTTGTCATCTCGGAAAACATCATGCCTTAACCTTTCCATTATCTGTCACAAAAACATGCTTGCCTTTAGAACTAATTCATACAGACCTTTGGGGTCCTGTTCCAATTTTGTTTGTTAGTGATTACAGATATTATATTCACTTTGTAGATGATTTTACTAAGTTTACGTGGATTTATCCACATAAAAATCAATCTGAGGCCCTAAAATTTTTTATTCAGTTTAAAAATCTGATTGAAAATCGTTTTGATAGAAAAATAAAAATGGTTCAAAATGATTGGAGTGGTAAGTATAGATCTTTTGAAAAACTTTCAAGTCACAGTGGAATTATTTTTCGACATCCAAGTCCACATACTCATGAGCAAAATGGAAAGGCTGAGCGTAAGCACCGGCACATTGTCGAACTTGGTCTCACCCTGCTTGCTCAAGCTTCTTGTCCTATGAAATTTTGGTGGGATGCTTTCTAAACTGTGGTTTATCTAATAAATCTTTTGCCAACTCCAGTTCTTCATGGTCTGTCACCATGGCAAAAACTATATAATTCTCCACCGCAATACAATTTTTTACGTGTTTTTGGGAGTGCATGTTATCCAAAGTTACGATCTTATAATAAAAATAAGTTTTGATTTCACACGTGCAACTGCATATTGATTGGATACAGTGATGTTGACAAGGGGTATAAGTGTCTAAGTCCTTCCAGGCGAGTTTACATGTCAAGTCAAGACACGTGATTTTTAATGAATTTGATTTTCCCCTTTCTAGAAGAAATTTTGAGTGTCAAGAGTCCTACTCATATTTCACTTAATTTGGTTATGTCTCCGATGTCTCATTTTTTTTTTCTCTACAGGATCAAGTTCAAGTGGTTCACTTGATCATAATCGATCAAAAGTTTTATTTGATGAGGGACTTCCTAGGAATCCAGTTGTAACTCACGCCACATGGACCAAATTGGAATACAACAATATTCACCAAGTCATGTCAATCACTCACATGACCAACCTGACCACACCACTACTTTTTCTTGTCTGCCACCTACCCAAATTACTTCAACTCCTATACAACACCTGTCATTTCCTCCTCAAACATTACAAAGCTTTTTACACTCCCAATCCACCAATTGTTCCTCACCAGTTTTGTCACAAATTTCCTTACCCATTTCATCCCACCAGTCTCTTTTACTCACACAGCCCACTTCCAGTGCTAACACAGCCCACTTCTAGTGCTGTCAGTCCTTTATCTTTCAGCTCATAAGATCAGTCCGCATAACCTTCTTCTTGTTCAAATAATCTCACACAGTCTCGCTCAATTGAACAGTCCACACAATCTTTTTCCGAGTCGGTTGAACCTGCACAATCAAGCTCCTGCGAACCAATTGTTGAACCCACACCTTCAACCTTTACACAATCTTCCATGATAAAGGTCTCTCATGTTCCTACTCACCCTATGATCACCAGAGGCAAAGCAGGTATCTTTAAACCCAAAACTTTTTCAGCAGTTGCTAGTAGCTTTGATTTGTCCGTTCTTCCTTATCTTATTGAACCAACCACTGTTTATGCTGCATTACTGGTTCCTGAGTGGAAAAAGGCCATGGATTCTGAATTTCAAGCTCTTCAACGGAATCAAACATGGACCCTTGTAACTCCGTCTGCCACTATTAATATAGTGGGAAATCAATGGGTTTTTAAACTTAAATTTAATCCAAATGGTTCTGTAGCTCGGCATAAAGCTCGGTTAGTTGCAAAAGGGTTTCATCAGGAACCTGGAATTGACTAAAATCCCGTTATTAAAGCTTCTACAATTCGCATCATTTTGGCTTTGACTGTTTATTTTCACTGGACAGTCAGATAGGTTGATACTAATAATGCTTTTTTGAATGGCATATTAAATGAAGATGTCTATATGGTACAGCCTGAGGGGTATGTGGATTCTAGTCGTCCTACACATGTTTGCAAGTTGAACAAAGCCTTGTATGGCTTAAAGCAAACGCCTCGAGCTTGGTTTGATCGACTTCGTCAAATTCTAGTAGATTGGGGTTTTTCTAATGCTGTTTCGGACACCTCTGTGTTTTTTCTTAGTTAGGGTACTACATTTATTCTACTGCTTGTTTATGTCGATGATATTCTAATCATAGGCAACAACAACTTGGTCATACCCAGACTCATCAAGCGACTTGATTCTATATTTGCTTTGAAGGACCTTGGTGACTTAAATTATTTTGTTGGTGTGGAAGTTTATCGTGATGACACAGGTGTGTACTTAACTCAATCTAAGTACATTCGTGAACTTTTGCAACGCTTTGGCCTTGAAAATTTAAAGCCCTATACCACCCCTACTACTAGTCAATCTACCTCCAGAGGGGAATTTTTGACTAATCCAACAGTATATAGAAGTGCTGTAGGAGCTCTCCAGAATTTGACTTTCACAAGGCCAGAGATTGCTTTTTGAAAGTGTGTTAATTATTGTTCTAATATGAACCTAGAGGGACTGAATAGATTCTAACCAAAATTTCGATTATTAACAAATTCGCCTAACTAATTTTATAACAATGAACATAAACAAGTGCGTAAGCAATAAAAATAATGACACATAAAATTTTTTTTACATGGAAAACCCCTTCAACATGGGTAAAAACCACGGAACCACTCTTGACCACTTAAACGGACAATTCATTAGTGATATACTATATAAACCCTTAAGTTGATACAAAAGATACACACTCCTTTTAGACTATCCCAATTAGTATACCCGCAGGCCTTTTCTCTAATGATCACGCATGATCCACTAGGTGACTAGGTGTATATCCTCAAGCCACTCTTGAGATCACACTTCTCTTGGTATGAGTCTACGTTTATCGTCTAGTAAGAATCAACTAGGAATTTCCTAAACCAAATGCACCTTTCACTAAAGATGCAAAACTTGAGCTTGCTCCCTAGACTTCACAAAAGTCACAACAATCTTTCGACAACACAAAAGGCCACGGTCTAAGTGTTCAATGATGCATGAACATTCAAATAGGGTGCATGACCACTACAACCTATGATACCAAGTGTACAATGAACTCAATCAATACATATAATTACTTGGCACATTCACAATCATGACTAAATATATATTTATCTCAACCACAATGCACATAGTAATGTAATAAACTCACTCAACACATATATAACCTATTTTAATCAAATAAACATGTCAAAGTATATATGTAATATGCACAAGAACAATAAACATGAACTAAAAACACAAATCCCCATTTTGAAACCTTAGAAATTGATTTCACAATGCAACAAGGGTGACCTAGAAATTGAATGCATATAACATGTGAATACACTCCTAAATCAACCTATAGTTCAATCTAAGGATTAATTAACAAACTTCATGAACCAAAAACCACAAAATCACAACACACAAGGTGATTAATTAAAGACCCAACCCAAGAACACAACCAATCTACAACAAATACATCACCACTAGAATAATCAAGACACATTCAAACAAAAATCAAGATAATAAATCAATACCTTTAAGATTCTAGGATTCCATGAGCATGAATAAGATATTAGAAGTGATTTGGGTAGTTTGGAAGTTTTTTTTTTTTTTTTTTGAGGCTGCTGGGCTGGGAGATCGGGGCTGCAAGAAAAAAAAAAGGCAGAAAACAGGTTTTTATATGTCAGTGGTAAATTACAGTGTGATCCCTGCTATTTGTATAATTACAATTTGATATTAATAGTCTGAAAATGTTTCATTTACACCCTTGACAGATGCACACTATATGAATATGCAAATTCATGAGTACGTGCGATCCTAAAACCTTTATGAGGTTGAGAGAAACTTACCAAGAGATCTTATGACTTGTACTTCTTTAATAGGTAGCTCCCAGAATAAAATTAAACACACAACAAGCGTTTTGTATAGAATCTAGTCAACCTAGAACTACTTGACCTAAAACTTTTGTTGTTAACAAACTCAGTCAGTCTCTACAATCACTCACTTTATCTCACTGGTAGAATGTTAAGATATCTAAAGGGATCTATCAATCAAGGTCTTCACTTCGCACCAAGTGCAAGACTTAGTTTGACTGGATTTTGTGATGCAGATTGGGAGTATGATCTGATGTATCGAAGGTCAGTGGTTGGTTATTGTATTTTTTTGAGAGATAATCTAGTTTCATGGTCCTCCAAGAAACAACATGTGGTGGCTCAGTCAAGTACCGAATCAGTGTATCATGCATTAACAAATTTGGCTGCAAAGATTACTTAGTTCAAGACACTTTTAACTGAAATCAAAATACCTTTAACTCATACTCCTCTAATTTGGTGTGATAACATGAGTGCTGGAGCACTTGCCATGAATCTAGTGTTTCATGCTCGAACAAAACACATTGAAGTGGATGTTCATTTTATTAGAGACATGGTTCTTCATCGTGTTCTATAAGTTCGTTATGTTCCCCCTTGTGATCAAATTACTGATTGTCTGACAAAGGAATTAACTTTTTCTTGATTTGATTATCTGAAATCCAAACTTGGAGTGGTATCATCACCCTTACATTTGAGGGCGGTTGATAAGGTCAATGAGAAGTTGAGTGAAGATAAAAGTTTATCACGTGATTAGTCAGAGTGGTATTACTTTATCCACTGTTATGTTTGTTGCTTTGTCTTGAATTTCAAATGTGTTGTAGATAAGTTAGCCATCACTTCAAATGTATTGTAGATAAAGCTGATCAACACATGTACAGCGATTATATATTACACAAGGAAATAATATGAATGTGAGTCAGTTTTCAAACTCAACACACTGATCTAAAATTTATCTAAAATTCAAGGGATCGGTGTTATTTAAAAAAATAAAATAAATAAAAACATTAAAGTGGTGACCATAACATTAATAATATCGACCTGATTCCTTGATTTAATTAATTTACTGCTTTATACTGATGATGAATGAAGTATGAATAATCTCTTGAACAATAACAGTTCTTGTTTGATGATTTAAAAGATCAACTAAGACTACCTGATGTTAAAATCTAGATTTGTTCTAGTATTGTTATATACCACCTCTTAGTAGGATTGATTGAGTATATCTCTTGATATTAAGAGGTTAAAAATTTTAAGTCTCACCCTCATTTAATTAAGACATAAGATGTGATTTCAAGAAAGAAAAAAAATAAAAACATAAGATGTGGGTGTAAGTTTATTTTTGTAGGAGTTGCTATCTCCCCATTGTAGGATAGTCATTTAGTCTACGTTATTAGTGATATATCTCAATATGTTTTAATAATATTTTGATTTGTAAGATGTCCATGTTAAAAAAGAAAAAAAGAAGTTACTAATCATTGCATCTAAAATTTGAAGTTACAAATTAGGGGCACAAATGTTTTTATGTTTTCTTATTAGACAATTACTTCCATAATAACAAATAAAAACTGCCAAGCTTGTAAAATGTTGAAAATAGAATCCCCGACATCTTCGAAGTAAGAAGGTACACAATCACCTCTGCTAAAATTTATTTTGTCTGAAGTATTTTTAAATTATCCACAATATTCCATGTGTCTTCTACTTCAAGATTTTTTGTACACATGACCTTTTTAATTAGTCTTATTATTTATTTACATTATGTCTCGTTAAGATATAACTTCGGCCACTGGTTTTTTGTGATGGCAAATGCTTCTAGCTTGGAATTTCATGGTTAGGTAAAATTCAAATAATTCTGTTGTTGAATCCTTTGAAACTATAATCGATTAAATATATCATGTAGTATAAAGTGAAATAATAAAGAAATCAAGTAATGACTCAACCACCAAACTTCCATTATAAAATTGTCATCTTTCTATGCTAGATTGCATTGAACGAACATAATGCAATATCAGGAGTGTTCCTGCCGTAATTTTTAGACAAGACAAAGAATACATGCGAGGGTTTGAGTTATCAACCGTGCGCATGCACATGGATAGACATATGTGGATCGACATGCCCAAAAATCTGCATTAACATTGTATTTATAATTTAATATTATTGTTTAGTACTTAAAAAAAAAAAAGCATTGTTTAAATTTTTATTCGTTAAAAGATCAGCAACAATAGCTTAATATGACATACACAATGGATTTTGTTTACAGATTTGGATTCAAATGCCCTGACCTATAAAGTGAGGAGCTTTAGTTGTTAAATTGCTGGATACTATACAACTGCTTCAATCCGATGAAAGAAAGAGAATGTGGAAAAGATTCTTGAAAAAAACATGGTCAACTTGGAGATGCCATTGGACTTTTGTCTATATACAATGATTAGTTTTTTCCTCTAAATTTCATCATCATGTGATGATGAAATGGCCAACTTAGGCTTAACTTTTAGAAAGCATTTTGAAGTAAATACATAGTGGCTGTGATGGAGTAACTTTTGTACTAGTTTCATTTGAAGGTTTAATGAATTTAAGGAGAATGTGAAAAAGATTACAAATTATTATGTGAAAATAAGAGAAAGACAAAAAGATTAGAAGATTTAACTATTTTCACTCCTTCAAATCATGTCATTGTTGCTATCACAGCCACCCTACTACACATTTTTTTCAGCATCATGCCTCTTCTTAGTATTTACATGTGTCTTAGTCTAATCCTGACTTGACGTTCTGTAATGCATATGTTTATGCAATAAGACACAAACTGTTATTTGTGTTTTGTTTGTTGGCTGTTTGTTTTGACACCTAAAAGGAGTAGTTTTTATGCTAAAAAATAAAGTAAAATCACTTTTAAAATGTGGACAACAAAGTTATTTTCTACTCTTCACCCCTAATCTAAATTTCTTTTCTTTCTCTATGTTTCTCATACTTACAAAAACTATCAGGCCAGTTTTTAAATTAATTCTTTATATTCCAAATCCATTATACAAGTGCCTTAATTTTATCCATACAAAATGTAACACTTGTTAACTTAATACAACCTTAGTTACCTTAACTAGTACAAGTTAAATACATAAACACATAAACTACAACAGTAATAAAAAAATATAACATATTAACTTTAACACTCGCCCTTAATATGTTGTGTTTGAATTCCTAAAGCTCCTCTAAGTGGCTAAAATTTTGTTCTTGGAAGTGCCTTAGTTAAGATGTATGCAACCTGATCTTCAGACATTCAAATTCAAGTTGAATTTCACCATTTGTTATAGTTTCTTTGATGAAGTGGTGCTTGAGTGCAATGTTTTTGCTCTTGCTGTGATGGACTGGATTTTTTGGTTATAACAATGGCTGATTTGTTATCACAAAATATGATTGTGCCCTTATCTCGCTTCTCTCCAATATTTTCTAAAGTTCTTCTTAACTAAATGACATGAATAGTTGTTAAAGAAGCTGAAACATACTCAGCTTCAATGGAGGATTGAGCAACTATTTGTTGCTTCTTTGAGCACCAAGAAAACACATTTGAACCAAGTTGAAAAAAGAAAAAAAAAAAAAAAACCTTGAGGTGCTCTTCATGTTATCAAGATAGCCTCCCCAATCACTATCATAAAAACCTACTGATCTTGTATCTTCTTTATCGAATTTAATACCTTAATTTGTGGCGCGTTGGATGTATCTCAACAACCTCTTTGCTACACCTAAATGAAAGTGGTTGGGGTTATGCATAAACCTTGATAGCAAGCTTGTTCCAAACATGATGTCGGGTCTTGTATTTGTGAGATAAAGTAACTTCCCACCAAACTTCTATAAAAAGTTGCATTTATCATCTTTTCACAATCTTCTTTCTTCAATTTTTCATTCACAACAAGAGGAGTATTTACAAACTTGCACCCAAACATTCCATGCTTCTTCAAACTATTTTCAATATACTTTCATTGGTAAATGAAAACACCATTTGCATATTGGTGAATTTCAATCCCAAGAAAGTAACATATTAATCATATATCACTCATTTTATATTTTTTCATCATATCATCCTTAGTGACAAGACTCGACCCGGATTCCCTTTAATGAACTCAGTGGTTCTGTTGGGCACCTCACGAAACCCTTCTAAAATCTAATTAATAAGACTAAAAAAGGATATCGTGGAGCGGACCTGTAACTACTAATAATTTGTTAAATATAAAAATCATACATTTTGAAATCTCATTTCTAATTTTTGAAGTGGAATAAAAATATAACTAAAAGTATCATCACTAGTATTCAAACATCTTAAATGTGCATGGATCATCTCTAGCATAAAAAGTTTTACAATTTGTTCACAATCAGAAATTTTCACAACTATGTAATTAAAAATCCAAGTCATAATATTTATAAAAAAATTATGCAGCATCGTCGATCGTCTTGTTCCACCTAACCTGAATGAGACAAACCAGTACCCTAATCCCTTGTTCCTCTACTTGGGAGGTTTTTGTAACATAAAATAAAAAAATGTTATGAGCTATAAAGCTCAATGAGTGTGTAAGTGTTTCTATTTAAATTTATCTTTTATAAAATTTACCTCCCAAAAAACATTTTCTTTAAAACAATTTATTTTTAAAAACTTGGGTTTAATAGATTCACTTTAAAATTCCAAAAGCTTTCATAAAATGCTAAAATATTTCATAATTTTCTAAAATATTTCTAAAACGTTTTTCTTTCTAAAATTCACTTTCAATGGTATGCTTCTCTTTCTAAAAGTTGCACTAAAGAAGAACCCAAGAGAAGCTATAACCACATGAGCGACCAGACCAGCTCCGCTTAGTGTGGGGGGTCACGTGGTATAAAAGCTAATATCGCACACCATAACAAATCTACAAAGACATCTCACTACTACGTGGCGAAACTACCATCGCACACCAAATAGCGAGATAATACTCCACAAACGTAGAGGGCGACATGATAGACCCAATTCCCCCGATGTTAGTAGGACTAGCCCTCCCAACACTCGTCATACACTGTGAGATATACAGGCCGGATCTAAAGTTACAAAGTCTATCTATCTATAAACTTAAGTCGTTCACTAGTCTTTGAAAATCTTTTGTTTCTTTAATTCAAATTAAATTCTTTTTCATAAAATGTGCTAATAATTTGCATATCAAATCATACATAAACTATTTTCTTATCATGCTATTATATAAGTTTGTCGATAAGCTAAAATGAATGAGTAATAAAAATATATCAGAAGTTTGCAAAATAAATTTAAACTTAAAAATATTTTCACACTCATTGCTTACTTTCCAAATCTGCTCGTAATTACGTTTTCAGCGACCTCTTTTAGCTCTCCTCCTCACTTACAATGAGATCTTCGCTTAGAGCATACACACAAGTATACCAAACATCTTAACTCCAAGTTTATCTTATCATCAATAACTTATGATTTCATTCAAGAGATCATGGACTGCACTCTGCTCAATCCAGCTTAAGTTGCGAGCTCGTATCCCAGCTCGCCCTTTCAACGAGCTCTCACTTGGTCCAACTTAGCCCGACTTGCAGGCATTATCCATCTTAGCGAGCGAGCTAAGCTCACCTTTTTAGTGAGCTGCTACTTTCTAGCTTAGCCCTATTTACAGGTGCTATCCAGCTCGGTCTTTGCGAGCTGCTACCTTAGTCTAGCTTAGACAGGCATTATAGAGGGTTGTAGCATCACTCAGTTCGCTCTCTGTGAGTCCGTGCTTCAATCCAATTCAACCATACTGAAAATGAGCTGCAGGAATCATCCAACTCGCACCTCACGAGCTCCCGCTCTAACTCGCACATACTCATTTCTAACACTTCTTTTCCAGATCCTATACTCTTACAAGCATTAACACGTCATGACCTCAATTATTTTCACGTACAATACTTCGACAACATTTCATCAGCTTCTACCTATCAACCTAGGTCGTAACTGCATGAACAGGTTATGCAATAGAAAATCTAACATCCTAAACTACAAACAACCTTTTTTAATTCAACTTATTTTTTAACTACTTCACTTACCAGATTTCCTCCTCAATCTTTTGCCTTGCTTCTTACTCGATTGCCACCTCCAATCTTCAGATCTACATATGGAAATCTCATAAAACACATGCACAGACCATGAGTTGTTCTTAACAATTTCTCACTAACATAAAGCCATGAAAACTAGCTCTTACCACTTGATTTTTACTAGATCTGGCTTGATAATCTTCCCAAACCTATTCTTCACTTTCCTGCAATTTGATTTTCTCTAAAAAAATGACAGAAACAACTTGGGTCAGTAGTTACTATTGTCTGTCGATAGCCTTCTCTTCTCCCTCTCTAGATTTTTCTTTAACTATCGCTCTCTCTCTCACTGTCACAACAACATACCACACATCTATATTTATAGACATGGGTCAAGCTCCACCTTTACCTTTGAACTTCCTTAAATTTATAATTTTACCAGTTTTTAAAGAATTCTTTATTTTTCCCTTATATCCATGTCATTTCACTTTATTTACTATTCTATCACTCTTTAGAAAAATCTTTTATTTTCATCAATTGCCCCTCAACTTTTTACAATTTAAATTTACTCTCGATCATTCTGAAAATTTTATAAAATTTTAATTTCATCTTAAAACACTTTAAAATCCTTTTTATTATTTTATTAGAGAGTGCACACTAATACAGTACATTATTCCGTACATATGTACAATAATAGAGTCAAGAGAGGGTATTACACTTAGACTCATTTGTCATATTCTCACTGTTGCTTGTAAATAATAAGTCATCAATATACAAGGCTAGAATGAGAATGTCTCCATTCCCATGCTTATTTACATACAAGGTAAGCTCACTCAAACTTCTTTTGAATCATTTCTCGATAAAACACCCATCAACTTGATTGTACCAAGCTCTAGGAGTTTGTTTGAGCCCATAGAAGGTTTTTTTCAGCTTGTAAACTTTGTCTTTTTCTCCTCTAACTACGAAGCCTTTAGGTTGATCCACATACACTTCTTTATTTTATTCGCCATTTAAGAATGTTGATTTTACATTAAGTTGGTATAGTGACCAACTTTTTGAGTAGCCAAGGCAATGAGAACTCTCACAATGTCGAGTTGAGAAACCGATGCAAAAGTCTCATCGAAATCAATACCAGATTATTATAAATAGTCTTTGGCAACAAGTCTAGCTTTATGTTTTTGCACAAACTCATCTGTATTGTATTTCAATTTGTAAATCCATTTTGCACCAAGTACCTTTTTCTTTTGGTCTCTCAACCCTCTGTCATGTATTGTTAATCTTTATTTCTTCAATCTCAACTTCCATAGCTTTTCTTCAAGAATCTTCTATAATTGCTTCTTCAAAACTTTTCAATTCAATAAGACAAAAAAATACATGATACATAAATTTCATCCGAGCTTTTCATTTTCTTTGGAGTTAAGCTCGAGCTTGAAGAGGATGAACTAGAGCTTGATGAATATCTTAGGGATGATAGTGTGCTAGGAGAAGATAATTGCACTGCATCTTTATCACTTGGACTGCCTTGATTTAAGTTTTTATGGATTTCATTAACTATGATGGGTCTTTTTTGGATTGTTCCTTGCCCCCAAACAAATGAAGCTTGCTCATCCAATATGACATCTCTACTTGTCACTATCTTCTTACTTTTTGAATTGTATAGCTTATAGCCCTTTGATTGTGAGCTATAGCTTACAAAAGATACACATTTCACTTGTTTCATCTAGTTTATGTCTCCTTTCTTTAGGAGTTTGAGCATAAAAAACAAAGCCAAAAATCTTCAAGTGTTTAATGGAAGGTTTCCTGCCTCTCCAAACTTCCAAGGGAATATGATTATATAGAGCTTTGATTGGTGTTCTATTAATCAAATACATTGTTATATGTACAACTTCTGCCCAAAAGAATTTAGGTAGCCCCTTTTCATGAAGCATAGATTTCGCCATCTTCGTAACTATTTGATTTTTTCTTTTGAATACTTCATTTTGCTACGGAGAATACCCAACCATGAACTATCTTTAAATCCTTCTTTTTCACAAAATTTGTTAAATTCATGTGAGATATATTCTATGCCCTATCACTTTTTAAAGTTTTAATCACATGACCATTTTGTTTTTGAACAACACTTTTGAATTTTTTGAAAATGGAGGGCACTTGCATGAAGAAAACCCATATTCTTGAAAAAATCATCAATAAAAAGAATGAAGTACCTATTAGTTCCATAAGAGATAGTAGAGATTGATCCATAGACATTTGGGTGAACCCATTCCAATAATTGTTTTACGTTTAATGCTTGCCAAGTGCACACCCTTCACATTCATTTTACTGCTTTTCAAATCTTGGCAGCTCTTGCACCATGTTCTTTTGTTACAATAGCTTGAGACTTTCAAGTGCCCAAACCTTTTATGCCACAGCCAAGACTTATCAGTAAGTTTAACCTTGAGAGCTAGTTTATTTGCATATTTGAAGCCAAGTGGAAAGCTTCGATTCTTCATTTCGATTTTTTCTACAACCATCTTCGACTTTTCATTATAAAACATGGTGTGACCTTTGTCTTCAAATTGGAATGAGTACCCGTTTTCAAGAAGTTCTCCAACATTCAATATATTTTCTTTCAAGTTAAGCACTAATAGCACATTTGAAATACATCTAACACCTTTCTTTGTTTGAACTCCAGTGGTCCCCTTTCCTTTGACATGTACAAAAACATCATCCCTAACTTCACTTGTGAATTGATAAAAGTGTTCATGTTAAGAAAGATGCTCTCATTTCCTGTTATGTGATTGGTGCAATCATTATTAAGAAACCACACATTGTCTTGCTACTCAAATGCACTTTGACAAGCATAAAAAAAACTTCGCTTCACCTTTTTTTTTTTTTTTTGACTTATGAATTGTTTACTTGTTGAGTTGCTTTGTAAATACAATCTTTTTATAAGTAATCAAAGTTTTTATAGTTACGACATTGAGGCTTTCCTTTTAATCTTCAACCATCTCCGATATGGCTACTTCTTTTGCAAATATTACAACTATGAAAGTGCTTTTCTTCAACAAAACTTATATCATAGCTTCCTCTACCTCTACTTGTATTATTCCAACTTCTTCCACTGCTTCTACCTCTTTTTCCATCCCTAAAGGACTTTCCTTTGTTTTGATTACTATTTAGAGGTTGTTTGTTAGAATTTTTAATATTGAGTTGAGAATGAAGTGCACTGTTAATGAAATTTTCAAAGTAACATAACAATCTCTACTCATAGGATTTTAGTGAACCCATCACTTCATGAATACTCAAGGTAGAGATATCCTTTGTTTCTTCAATCATAGTAACAATAGGATCAAATTTAATAGGTAAACTAAGTAGTATCTTCTAGGTAATTTTTGTATCATCAAAGTTCTCATCATAAGCTTTCATTTGATTCACTAACTCCATAAATTTATTGGAGATTTCTTTTAGAGTTTCACTCTCTTTATTTTAATATTTTCAAATTCTCTTTTCAAATATTGGAGTTTTATGGTTCATATCTTTGTGAGTTTTTGGAACTCTTCCTAAAGGATATCACAAGCTTGTTTTGCTATTGCAGTAGCCATGATTCTTGGAAAAATTATGCCTGATACTGCTTGATGAATTTTTCCTAGAGCCACAACATCATTTTGTTTTCTCTCCTTCAATAATCTTGACCCAAACTTTGATAGTGTTGTTGTTGGGACTGGTTCTATAACTCCATCTTCCTTCAAGTCCTATAAATTAAGTGAAATAAGATCGTCTTCATTTTTACACACTTTTCCCCATAAAAAGTAGGTACATAAAGCTATTGAACTGGTACATTTAAACTTGTTATAGACTTTGTTCCGGCCATGGAGAATCTTTAAAGACCAAAACCTACCAAAACTTTTTGACAACTTTTGATAGCTCTTTCTCTTTGATTCAAAGCTTTGATATCAAAATATATTGACTTTTTTTTTTGTCACCCAAAAGGACACATAAAAGTAGTAGTTTTTATGCTAAAAAACAAAGTAGAATCACTTTTGAAACAGGAGATAATAGAGTTGTTTTCCGCTCTTCACCCTTAATCTAAATTTCTTTCATTTCTCTATGTTTCTCATACTTACAAAAACTATCAGACCAGTTTTTATACTGGTTCCTTACATCTTAAATCCACTATACAAGTGTCTTAATTCTTAATTCTATCTATACCAAATGTAACACTAGTTAACTTAACACAATCTTATTTAGCTAAACTAACACAAGTTAAAACACAAACACATAAACAAAAGAAGCAACAAAAGGCATAACATATTAACTTCAACATTTTTAATATATTTGTTCCTAACCTTTTGAAATATTGGTAACTGATATTTGGGTCCTACATCTATTTTATCTTTTGATAATTTTCATTATTATATCAATTTTATAGATTAAAACACCTAATATACATGGTAAATTCATAAAATCGATTTATGGCCTGAAACAATCCTTTAGACAGTGGTATCTCCATTTCTATGAGACGGTTATGTCTTATGAATTTCAAATGGCAGAAAAAGACCATTGTGTATGTCAAATGGGTAAAAGATAAGTTTATTATATTATCTTTATATGTGGATGCTATTTTATCGGTTGAAAATGACAAAAATTTCATGATAATTATAAAGGAATAATTATTTTCAACTTCCGAGATGAAAGACATGGGAGAAACTGCCTATATTTTAGAAGTTAAAATTAATAGAGATCGTTCAATGAGAATTCTAGCTTTATCACAAGAGCCATACATCAAGAAGATTCTCGAATGATTTCACATGGCTAAATTTAAGCTTATGGATACTCTCATATGGAAATGTCAAACTCTTAGTTTTGAAATGTGACCTAAAATTCCACAAAAACATGAACAAATGCAAAGAGTTCCTTACTCCAGTGCTATCGAAAGTCTCATTATGATATGATATGTACGAGACCTGATATCTATTATGTAGTTGGACTGGTAAGTAGATATTAATTCAATCCTGGTAAAAAATATTAGATTGTTGTGGAAAAAATATTAGTATATCTGAAAGGGACTGTTAATTACTCATTATATTATGAAGGTGGCAACTTGCATCTAGTTGGGTATACAATCGTTAATTGGGGAGGTGATTTGAATGAACGAAAACCAACTTTAACTTATGCATTTTTACTCAATCAAAGCCCTATCTCTTGAAGTAGTAAAAAGCAATCATGTAATATACTATCCATTATAGAAACTGATATATAGTATGTTCAATGGCAGTTCAGGAAGTGGTCTGGCACAAGAGGTTCTTAGACGATCTAAATGTGGAAGCTAATGTAGAGAAGCCTGTCAACGTATAGTGTAACAGTTAGATAGTGATTGCCTATATCAAAGATGTAAAATATCACAATAAAAAGCATATAGAGACTAAGTATAATTTCACTGGAGACATAATGACAAAAAAGAATGTAACAATTACGTTTATATCTACATATGAGATGGTAGTGGATTCGTTTACTAAAATTATGACAAGAGATGTATTTATGTCACATACTAGGTTTTTAGGTTTGCATAGATTATGATGTTATACTTTTTACATTAAGCTATATCTGTTTTATAAGTAAATACATCATTTTTGGTTATATAAAACTAACAATATTCATTTCACATAGATTGTATATGAAAGCATGTCATCGGGTTTGAGATTGGCATTCATACATGTACAATCGTCTTGATTGTTAGGAAAACAAGCCAAGAGAAGACATAAACAATTTCAAAGGATAAAGAAGAAATTATTGCCTGAAAGGTTTGAAATTTATGAAATGTCATCTTGATTGTGGCCAAGATGAGGTTCTACCTAAAATTAATTATTAAACCGCACGTGATATATCTCTACCATCATGAGAACCTGATTAAGTCAAATGTGAGTTTCTTGATAATATGCACCTAGAATGCGAGCTTTTAGAAACTCATGCTAGGTGGTAGGAAAGTGCTTAAACTAAGATTTGTATCATAAATAATCTTAATATAAAAGACATACGCATCATTATTGAATGATAAGATTTACTATAACATGTGTTTCATACCATGTGTGTTTATTGTAACTGATGTAGAAAATGATTGAATTTATCTTGATTCCTTATTGTGTAAATATCATTGAAATTTGTATAAAACTTTTACTTATATCCTTAGTTATTGTTCACTTTGTCTCAAAGTAATAGGGTGATGTTTGTATCATTAGTGTGTTTTCTATAGCCATGATTATACGACCTATGAGACATATCTATGATGTCAGTTATTTTTGTTGGCTGAAGGACGAAAGTGAAACAGAATGATTTAATGAATTTTATTTTATTCATATATTTACAAGTCGATGAATTGCAATTTGAAATTGCAATTATAATTATATGAAATATTGAAGGATCAAGTATATTATATTAACGGATTAAATATGCTTGAGCAAATAAAATTCTATTAAATATAGGACATGATAATGAACAAATATACAATTTCTTGTATAGAAGTACAATTGAGATTTGAAAAGCAAGTCTTATTACATATGTTATTGTTCATAGGTCACACGATGTATTTGTACGTATGAATGCCTATACTTCTTATCATAAAGGGGTCACAAATGTTTTCTTTGTGAGTTATATTTGGCTCATCTTGTATGAGTGGGAGATGTTGACTTAATGTACGTTTAGTACAGCTTATCTACCGGTCAAAAGTACCTTTTTAATGTCAAAAGCTCTATTTGATTATTTTTGTATCGTTTAGTTGACATCCCAGTAGAGCTTTAGAGGAATTAAAAAAGCTTTAAAAGGTCTACTTGGAGAAGCTCAAAATTTGAGTTTCTCTAAGTATATCTTTTTGAGCTTTTTTTAAAAGATTAAAATATCTATTATACCTCTATTTATTTTGTTAATATATTTATACTCTTATAACTCTATTACACTTTCTTTATAAATATAAACACATAGTCTTCATTTTCATTCACTTTTTATTTCATAAAAGTTTTTGAAAACTTATCTTTAACCGGTAAGTTTTTTATATTTTGTGTTTTTTTTTATTGTAATTTTTTTTACCCTTTATTGTCATGAATATTATATGTCACATGTGTTATATATATATATATATATATATAATGCAATTGATTTTGTTATTGGTTCATTGATATATATATACATATTTTGGTTCATTGATATATATATACATATTTGTTATATATATATATATAATGCAATTGGTATTGTTATTGGTTCATTGAAGATGTAAAACCTTATTAACAAATTTAAATAAACATTTTTCTTTTGAAAATAAAAAATAGAGAAACAAAATAATTTTATATCTATTTTATTGAAAATATACTTACATCAAGTAATCATTAATTGTTTGATTGATTAATTTTTTATGGTTGAGGTTGAAGTCATTATATTCCTAGAATGAATATACTACTTCTTTTTCTCATACCCCTTTTTAGTAAATTAATAATCTAAAAGTGCTTTGAAAATAACTTAACCAAACAATCTATAATTAAAAAAAAAATTTTTAATTGACAACCAAACAACTAGTAATTTTTTTTCAAAAAATCTATTTCCAAAATATTTACTTTCAAAATATCTACTTAGACAAACTGTATCAAACGAAGCCTTAATTTGGTGTTGGGTTAGGTCCACCCGAAATTACCTAAACCCAAAACCTAAAATCCAACAGGTATTTGGATTAGATTCACTAATTGCCTATGTAGTTGAAAGAAGTTACATGCAGTTATCAACTCATGTTTAAAAACAGTGAGTATGGGCGGTGTTTTGACTAATGAAAAACATTTGATACAAACATATAAACACACAAAACATAAAGCAAGAGAAAACAGAGGAAAAGAAAGTACACTTACATTGTGATCTAAGGTTTCTTTCCATTTTATGATCGAAATCCAACCACTAGTTGAACAACACAAGATTTTGGGACTTCCGCATCATTCCATGTTCGTTTCTTTAATTTTTGTTTTACTGCTTTAATGAAATATATCTATACTACCATGATTGATTAACAATCCTAATATCATTCATGTTTGTGGGCTGTTTCGGTGAAGTTTTTGGTGTGTTTGTGTATAAATTCATGGGTACTGTCCTATTAAGACAAAATTTTGTTCTCAATAGACTATCAGTTGGGATTAAAAAAAAATTAAAGAAAAGGTCCTGTAAAGCAGAAGTGGCTCGGTGGTATAAGACCCCCCTCACTAAGCCTTAAGTCTCAAGTGGTTGGTTCAAATTAACGTGGATAGTTTTTTCATGTTATGTAAGTTCTCTCCCAATTTTAGGAATAGAAATTTGAACTGTATTTTAGAATCATATCTTAGTTGGTTTCGATAATGTTCTAATATGATGCCACTAATTTAAAAACAAAAATTCTCCTTTATAATACTCTATTGGGAAAAAAAAAAAAAAAATCTACTATGATAAAACATTTGTCATTCAGCAGGCTGAGACGAAAACTACTTTGTGCCAAAAACCTAAAACAGAAATAATAATAATAATAATAATAATGACCCACAACAACCACCCAGAGTCGACACAGAGGAAGAATGATTGCCATTTTTAAAGTATTATATTACTCCATATGGTTGAGAAGATATGTTTGCCAAGTTAGTGGTGTAGCTATAATATATCAGACATCTTAATTCTTGTATCTCACTTGAACCTCAGCCAATAAAAGCATCTTATGGATTATATTTTGAAAAAAAAAAAATGACATGTCATCAGTGCTAAAGTATTTGCTTCTTATATAGTATAGATATCATTTGATAGACCTTCAAATTGAAAAATTGTTCTCTAATGTTTCTATGTATTTTCATTTAATACTTCCATATTTTCTATTTCATGCTTCTATTTTTTTTCTTTAACTTTTAATCAGATTTAAAAATTAAAATTAATTAATTATTAATTTACTGACATGAGTATCTAATATATTCTCTACAAATAAATGGTCATATTGACAATATATATATATATATTTTATGTCCATCTCAACTTAACATTGATGAGTGATAATTACATTAGAGATTATTATTTTAACTCAATATCTATTCATCCTACATGACATATAAATTTTTTATAATTTATGAGAGTATTCAAGGTGCTCCAATATTTTAAAAATAAGCAAGCAAGACAAGTGAGTTATTATGGCCAACCAGTAAAGGCTAAATTTCAGACAAATGCATAGTTTCAAGCACTGCTTGAGTAAAAGTACTAATCAAGTTGACTTTTCAAAAACCAAAAAAGAATTGAACTGATCTTCAGACTTAACTTCAGTGTGAATAAGCCAAAGAGTTTTGATCTATGCTAAACTTTACCTTCTGATAGCATCTTTCCCAACCTACATTATTAATTTTTTGGCATTTTTTTTTCTACATTTAAGATGATATATTGGGAAATAAATGAGGTGCATATATATACAAACTAAAATTATATATATAATTGTCAAGAATACTACATATTTATATAAGAATGAATGTCAATTAATTCATAGAAGTTACTTCAAATTCTTCAATCCCACTCGCTCCAACATTATGATTCATTTTATGAGTCATTATATTGTATTTATGTTTACTTAATATTTATAGTAGCGAGACTATGTAAAGATGCTATCACCATTTTCATAGAGATGATGGAAATTGCGAAATGAAAGAATATCTTCTCTCTTGGACTATACTTTCGGTTTTCTAATATTTAATATTTATATTATTATATTCTTTTTATTTTAATTATTTCATAATAAAAATAATATATATGGAATTTGTAATTCTAAAAGGTGTTTCTTAATAATTTGATAATTCAAATTGTATCATTATTAGAAAATTCTGCGTTGACAATAAGAAAATTTATGAGACCTTAAACGACTCGAAATGGCTGAGTAGGTGTATCAACTGTTGTTTATAATTATGTGGATGAATTTTTGTTTAGGATTATACCTGTGGTTGATTTTCAAAGAATCGAAGTCTAAATTTCCTTTCTTCTTCACACATTTATAAAAAAATTATGTATGTATATCAATCTTCAAAAGCTCGGCTGAGTTCTTGGGGAGTATCGAGAACCCCCATATCAAAGGTCTTACTCAGGCTAGATGAATACTCAACCAACTCGCTGATTGGCCCAACTCACTTGCACCTCTTTTTGACCATTGATTGACCGTCAAACCGAATACTCGTCAAGTGCTTGCCAAGCAATTGAGAACTCACTACTCATTGTCTCGCTAATCAAGTTGCAAGTAGAAAATTTTGAAACCTTGATATATATATATATATATATATGGAGGCAGATATCAATTGATTTTCGTTTTTTTTTTTTTTTTTTTTTTTTGAAACTGATATCAATTGAAACATCATTATACCATAATATGTATAGTATAAATTGTGTAGTAAATGTTATTATGCTTCATGATGTAAGTTATATTTATAAATTAAAATGAATAAAAAGATATATAGTTGGGCCTTTACTGGATTTCAGTCTTATAAGAGCTTAATAATATCTTTTAATATTCAAGAAAAGTTTAATAATGTCATATATCCAACACTTTATTCCTCAACTCAAGAATTTGCATTAATATTCTTCTAGTTTAATATTTTATTGCTGCTGTTATAAATTATTTTGCATTGTCTAGTTACAAGAAGAGGTGCATGAACAAAACAAAATCCATTTATTTTTAATCCGGAACACCTCAGATGTTCAATTTCATCCAACAAACACATTCATTATCATATTGTAGATTAAAAACTCCGTTTACCTGACCTTTATCCTCTGGACCGCACTTACCTTGACAAAGATCCATGCATGGGCCCATTTGGCAATGAGGAAGGGGTACTTCTACTGGCATGTATGCCCTGCTGACATTTCTGATTCAGATAACATCCATATGTGAAAATGAATTTCACATAAAAAATACAGAATGTAATATACATACATATATATATATATATATAACAATTCAAAATATCAATATTTGAGTTGTATGGCACAATATACTAATATATATAAGTCACTTTTCATGAACTTAAAGATGTAGAATAAATGAAAATTTTAACTTTAACTTCCTTAATTTATTACTTCCTTAAACTTCTATGTTTTGAACAGATAAATAAGCATATACCATACGTATGATCACTCACTAATTTTTTAGATTACCTAACAAATTTGGTGAATTTTTTTGCTTATATTTTATACATGAACTCTTAAATTGGATCTTAATTGTATTAAGATTTTGAGAGTACCAATAAATAGTTAGTTATTCAAAGATAATTACAAAAAATACCAATACAAGAATGTCAAATTTTGTTTTTAGCTACATTTTTTTAAAATATTTGTTTTCAGACCCTCAAACGAATTAATTACACCATATATCCACTTTTATCCAAATTGTCTCTACCTATCTTGTTCTCCTCATCCATTGCTCATGGTATGAGATATCTTACTTACTTTATTGATTGTTTGAGTTTTGTTGAGATTTTTTGAGCTTTTTCTTTTTCAATTTTATAAGTTTTTTTTTTTTTTAATATTTTGGATATTGGGTATTGATGTTTTGAGGTAGATTTGATTAGATTTGGCTAGAAAATTGAAATTTTCGATGAGATATAGCATAAAACGATGACTGGATTGAATCGATTTTTAACCGATTTTCAAATGCACTTAACTTAAAAACCGGCCGGTGCCAGTTTTTAAGTCCACTTGAAAATCAATCCCATTAAAACTTGATTAGTAAGTGCATTTTATATTTTGAGGGTAGTTTGGTAAACTTGGATATAGGATGAAAATAGTTTATTTAAGGGACTAAAAACAAATTTTTATTAAAAAAAAGTGAGTAAAAACGAATTTTTCATTTGTTTTTGGGTAAAAGTGAGAAATTTCCCAATTTAGTAGTGCGCATACAATTTTGAAGGGGTGGAGTGGAAATATCATCACTCTTTGTGCTTTTAAATTCATCTTGATGGAAAACTCTTGAAAGGTGGATGTGCCTCAGCCCATCCAAATTATTTTAAATGACTCGATTTTGTCTTATGGGCTTAACGAATGTCAAGTTTTCTCAAAGTCAAAAAGTTATGGTGGTACATTACTAGGGACCACAAATAGCCTATGAAAGTTAAAGATGAGATTGATGAAAAATGCAATGATTAACTTAATGATTGGGACAATAAAAATTATTAAATCATCATTTGGATTCATAACACATCTATTCAGTTTATTAATCTTCAATTTAGTCATTTTGAAACTACTCAATCTCTATAGGATTTTTTGGCTCACACGAATACTATTTCTGATTGATCTCATTGGTTTCATTTGTTATTTAATCTTCATCACTTACAAAAGGAACCTAGTCACTCTATTGTCGATTTTCACTAAAAAATTACAATCTAGGATCAACCAGTCCTTTCCAAACCTATTTGGATTCATCATGGTAATGCTGAAAATTTCACCACTTATAAAGATCACCAATATTTGATAGAGTTTCCCATGGCTCTCACTGATACTTTTGATCCCACTTGTGCATCTCTCTTTCATCATCATCCTCTATCTACTCTTGAGGAGACTCAACTTGCCACATCGCTATCTCCACATACAGACACCATTCTTGTTACTCATTATAAACAATTTTATGTGAAGAAACCTACTTGCAATTATTGCAAGCTACTAGGACATGTTATTCTTCATTGTCCTACTAGATGTTGTAAATACTACCACAAAATTAGATCAAGACACTACGATCATGGTTGTCCTCGAAAACTCTAATAACAAAGGGTTTTCAACCAAATCTTAAGATATTTCTCTCATATATTTTTAGAACACATAACTAGTAATTTCTTATGATTATAGTTGATGACACACCAGGTACTACTGGTTCTTTTCCTTCTCAATTCATGACCTTGAATCCATGCTCCAACAAATTATTTCCAAATCCGGTAATTCTTCCATCTCTACATTCTCCCTATCAATAGGTAATTCTTCTTGGTATTTTAAGTACTACATGTTTATATAAGATTGAATATCAATTAGTTCACAGAAGTAACTTCAAATTCTTCATTTGCTCCGACATTATGATTCATTTTATGAGTCATTCAATTATATTTATGTTTACTTAATATATTTATATTAGTGAGATTATGTAAAGATGCTATCACTTTTCTCTTATTTCAGGTATATTACTAAGAAATGGAAGAATATTTTCTCTCTTTGACTATACTTTCTCTTTTCTCTTATTTTATGTTTATATTATATATTATTTTTTATTCTAATTATTTCCTAATAAAAATAATATATAAGAAAGTTATAATTCTAAAAGTTTTTTAATAATAATTTGATAATTGAAATTGCATCATTATTAGAAAATTTTGCATTGATGATAGGAAAATTTATAAGACCTAAAACGACTCTAAATTGTTGAGTACTTGAACAAACTTTTGATTATGATTATATGGACGAATTTTTATGGGATATTATGAAAGTGCCCCTGAAAAGTAAACTAACCAAGGAAAAGTCTCTCCCCCCGCCCCCTGCTCTCCCTCTTATTTTTTTTTATTAAGTGAACTGACCTCTACCATTAACTTTTCCTCCAAAATCATGAAATAATCAAAATACTCTTACCAAAATTCTATAAAATTCATATCATACCCTTTAAATTAATGTGATGACTAAATTGCTCTTCAAATTTATTGATTGTTAAAGTAATTTTTTATGAAAATTAAAAAAAAAAATAGAAATTAAACCAAAAAAAAAAAATTATTCTGGGTTTCCATTTAATTGGAAACCCATAATCTGGGTTTCCATTCAACTAGAAACTTAGAAATCTAGAAAGTTTCTAGTCAAATCAATCTCCCAACCTTCCAAACCATCATCAAAAACCATTGTCAATCATTAAACTAACATCATAAATCATCAATCCAAAATTTAAAAAACAAAAAAAACAAAAAATGAAGAACAATGTATTGTTCCTCTTCTTCATTCTCATAAACATTCTTCTCCTTTATTCTCATAAAAAAAACAAACAAAAACCACCCAAAAAAAAAAAAAACCCACAATCCATCACAGACTAGAAGGAAGGGAAAAGGGAGATGAAATGAGAAAAGTGATAGAGGTTAAGGGGTCAACGACGGCTTCAATGGTGGAGAGAAGAATTGGTAAAAGGTTTATGGGTGGTAGCTGTCAATAGAGACTATATTTGGTCTCCTTCGTCGAAGACAAAGCAGACTTAGGTTTTAGCTGTCGACGATAAATGAAGAAGAAGAAGAAAATGGAAGAGGAAGATGAAAAGCAAAGGCGGAAGAACAAGAAGAAGAAGACGAAACAAGAATATGAAAAGGAAGATCTAGTCTTGCTAATGATTTTTCCTTTTCATTTTAATAATTTTTTTATTTTAATATTTGTTTCCGTCTCTACTTTCATCATTATGATAGATAGTGGAGATAACATCGTTTTTTTTTTAAATGTTTTAATTAATTAATTAATATTATTTTAATAAAATTTAATATTAAATAAAAACTAAAATTTAAAAATTTTTATTTATACTTAATTTTTTAATTTTTTTTTCAAATTAATCTTCATCATCCATTTTATGATGGATGGTAGAAATCTGATGAATTAAATTTTTTATCTACTTATTTAATTTTTATTCAATTTCAAGTTTTTTTTATTTAATTTTATTAAAACAAACAAAATTATTCATCTAATTACCATTATACCCTTCAAATTTAATACCAACAGATTTTTTTTAACTGGTAGGAGGTAGTTCATCTAATAAAAGAATCGAGAGCTATTCTTGATTAATTTACTTTTTAGGGGTTTTTCATAATATCCCAATTTTTATTTAAGATTATATCAATGGTTGACTTTTGAAGAATTAAAGAGTCTGAATTTCCTTTCTTCTTTCACACATCTATCAAAAATCATGTATATGATCACAGATCTCAATTGAAACTATATTCTTATACCACAATAACATTTGAGAGTGCTTGCAATTTGTGTATGCAGTTTTGAATGTATAACGAGAAAGATTTTATCTCGTTAAACTACATGTATTGGTGATTTACCGGTTCTCGACTTTAGGTAGTTTTTTATATGGGTGAGAAATACAAAAAACAATATATACACATTGAAAGATTGAGAGATATTGTTTGTAACACTTAGAGAGATTTGTTCTCTAAGTTTGTGTACACTAGACTTAGGCTAGTGAGGCTATATGGTTTAAAGTAAGTGCTTGTTGAGATAACAAGACGTTTGGCCATAAAAAAAGGAGTCAAACTCACATGTCGAAGGGAATTCAAGTTGTTATCACCTATGAAGACAAGGGGGCCTTGCTGAAACAACACCAATGAACGTATATTCCATCTTGTGTCGATTCTAAAGGAGAGTCTTAGATTGAATAAATCAAGTAGATTGTAACTCTTTAAATTCATTAATAGTTGATTTCTTTGGGTAAGGGCTTGTGGATGTAAAGTAACACCGAACTACGTTAAAAATATTCTTATGTTAATTTACTTTACTGTTGTTTTTATTTTTGCATTAAATTTATTACAATACGCAGATTGTATGTTATGACACTTAACTAGAGTTGCATCATAACATATTAAGTCATAATATTGATTAAGCCCAACATTGATAAAAATTAGATAGCCTACAGTAAATAGATATTTTCAAAAGGATTTTGACTCAAACTAAAGCTCCCAAAAATCTGAAAAAAAACCTGTATTTTTATCCGAATTACCAACTTGTCCATATTTTTCTCAATCTGCACAAAATCCTCAAAATTCATTAGAAATACCGAAAATTACCTAAATTATCATCACAAAAGCTCAAGTTAAGAATACTAAATAATGGTATATTTTTTCATTATCGATCATTATATCGTATTTATGTTTACTTAATATATTTATATTAGTGAGACTATGTAAAGATGCTATCACTTTTCTCTTATTTTAGGTCTATAACTGGGAAATGGAAAAATATTTTCTCTCTTGGGCTATACTTTCTCTTTTCTCTTATTTTATGCTTATATTATATATTATCTTTTACCAATTATTTCCTAATAAAAATAATATATAAGAAAGTTATAATTCTAAAAGGTTTTTGATAATAATTTGATAATTGAAATTGCATCATTATTAAAAAATTTTACATTGATGATAGGAAAATTTATGAGACCTAAAATGACTCTAAATTGCTGAGTACATGAACAAACTTTTGATTAGGATTATGTGGATGAATTTTTATTTAGGATTAAATTAGTGGTTGACTTTCAAAGAATTAAATCTGAATTTCCTTTATTCTTTCACACTTCTTTTAGAAATCATGTACATGGTCACAGATCTCAATTGAAACTATATTCTTATACCATAATATATGTTGTGTAAATTGCGTAGACAATATTATCATCGTGATGTAAGTTAAATATATAAATTAAGATAAATAAGAAGCTTTTTTTTTTTTTTTTTTTGAACACTAGAAAAATAAGAAGCTATATAGTTAGAGCTCAAGTGAATTTCACTTTTAGCTTAATAATATTATCTTGTATTTTCAAGAAGAGTTTAATGATGTCATATCCAACACTTTATTTGTCAATTCAAGAATTTGAATTAAGATTCTTGTAGTTAATTTAATATTTTATCGCTGCTTTTAGAAATTATTTGGCATTGTCTAGTTACCAGTAGAGGTGCCTAGACAAAATCCATTTTTCCTTTTTTTTAAAAAAATCTGGAACACCTCAGGTCTTCACGCTGTCCAACAAACACATGCATCCCTAGATTTGTTACATTTAACATTTCTTCAATTTATTAATTAAAAAAAGGTGTAGGGACTAGGAATGGAGTACTTGGCTTTCAAGGAGCACCTGACGGTGGTACATCATGGCCAACTCCAGGACTGTGACCAGGGCTTGTTGGGCGATAAGCTTCTGACTCTGTCTTCTTGTAGCGATTTATATTGTAATAATAATTGGAAGGTGGTGGTACATCATGGCCAACTCCAGGACTGTGACCAGGGCTTGTTGGGCGATAAGCTTCTGACTCTGTCTTCTTGTAGCGATTTATATTGTAATAATAATTGGAAGGAGGCTTTGACATTCCTGTTTCATAACAACATCCGTATGTGAAAATGAATTTCAATAATAAATATAGATTGTAATCTATATATATATATAATATATATAACTTCTATGATCAGTGAGTCCTAACTATTAAATTATTAATATTACCAATCAAATTCATTCATTGCATTATCTCTTACCTTAAAAAATTTCTTTATTATTCAATTCAAATACAATAGATTTATTTAATTGATGATATTAATAATTTAAAAATTAAGACGTACCGATCATAAAAATTATATATATATATATATATAACAATTCAAAATATCAATATTTTGAGTTGTGACACAATATACTAATATATATAAGTCACTTTTCATGAACATAAAGATATAGCATAAATGTAAAATTTAACATTTCCTTAATTTATGACTTCCTTAACCTTCTATTTTTTCAACAGATAAATAAGTATAAACCATACATATGATCACTCACCAATTAATGTGATTACCCAACTAACTTGGTAAATTTTTTTTTTTTTTTTTGCTTATATTTTATAAAAGAACTCTTAAATTGGATTTAATTATATTAGGTTTTGGAGAGCACAAATAAATAGTTAGTTATTCAAAGATAATTTAGTATTGGGTATGTATAGGTTTTGAATCTGATATTATTAGTAAGACAATTCTAAATTAAAGAAAGGCAATGTAGAGACTAGAGGGATTAAAGAGATCAGTAAATTGCCAAATACAAAGATTTCATGAATGGATATTGAAATATAATTACCTGTAGTGAACAGAGAAACAATTATCACTACGACGAATATCTGATAGCTCTTCATTTTATTTTTATTCTCAAATCTTAATGCTTTCATTTTTTTGCTATTCAAAAGAAACAAATATGTAACTGATGCTATAGAACTGCTGTACGTGTAACTATTTATACCAAAATATTAGATCTGTTATGGATTCAGAGCATTTATTAGTGCTTATCAATCAGATTTTCTAATTGTGTTTTATTGAATCAGCTGATTTTCTAATTAATGAAGATGCAGATGTTACGAATTCAGAGTATTTATTAGCATTCACTAATCAGATTTTTCTAATTAATGTTTTATTGAATCAGCAGATTTTTTAATTAATGAAGATGCAGATGTTATGAATTCAGAGTATTTATTAGCATTCATCAATCAGATTTTCTAATTAATGTTTTATTGAATCAGTAGATTTTCTAATTAATAAAGATGTAGATCTTCATTAGCCAAAAATAGTAAGTAAATCAGCAAATTTTCTACTTAATAAAGAAGTTATGCTTGCCAATTTACTTACTGCTTCTGGCTAATGAAGATCTGCTTCTTTATTAATTAGAAAATTTTCTCAAAATTGACAATGGTTGCAACTGATGCAATAGATCTGCAGTACATGCAACTATTTATACTAAAATATTAGATCTGTTATGGATTCAGAGTATTTATCAGTATTCATCAATCAGATTTTCTAATTATGTTTCATTGAATCAGTAGATTTTCTAATTAATAAAGATGCAGATATTCATTAGCCAAAAGCAATAGGTAAATCAAAAAATTTTTTAATTAATAAAGAAGTTATGCTTGCCAATTTACTTACTGCTTCTGGCTAATGAAGATATGCTTCTTTATTAAATAGAAAATTTTCTCAAAATGGGCCTGCAGTACTTGTTTATACGTGTCGATGTGATTTTCTGGTCGAAAAGAATTCAATGCCCAATACCTGTAATCAATATCGAACTGCACAAAAACCAATAACAAAGTAGAAAATAGAAAGGCAAGAACAGAAAGAACACACAGATTTTACGTGGTTCAGCAAGTGTGCCTACATCCACGACTGTCTCTCTTCAATTCGACAGAGTGACAGTATGTTATTGCTTGTGTATCTATTACAATGATTTTAGCCCCTATTTATAGAGGAAGATATGTTACAGATTAGGAACATTAAAATAGGTAAAGAATTTCATAATAAATACATTTCCTAATCTGTTAGAGCAGAATCAGGAAACTGCCCCAAGTATCTCGAGATCGCGTTAACTGAGTTTGAATTTGAATTAACTTCTGTTTCTATCGAGAGAATCATGGTCAAATCAAGTAACTGTCATACCTGGAAGATTTGGTATTAATTGTCCACTGGGTGAGCTATTCACTGACTTGAGCGACCTCGAGCTGGATCTCGCAAAGTAGTGAGCTATGAATAGAGCGAGCTGCATAATGTTAACAGCGATCTGTAGCCTGACTGTGAAACGAGCTGACATATGCGAGCTGAGGAACTCGTTCAGACGAGCTGAGGAGCTCGTTCAGATGAGCTGTATAACTCATTGGGCTTGGAGATGATAACCGGGTCTTATCTGCTGGGCATTTACATTGGGTCGACTTAATGAGCTTTTATCAAGCTTTTATCAGCCCATTTGGTGAGTCCGGAAAATACACATAACAATACGTAAATAAAAATACATTGATTTGGTCCACACATTGATTTGGTCCACATAATGTCATATATGGCATCTGACACAATTCAAAATGAGTTAGAAGACTTTGGCCCCTAACACAACCACTCACACACCAAATATCCATCTCCATTCTCTAGTCACGGTCCCCCACTACCCCACACTCACATGAGACATCCATGATTCCATTTATATATTCCATCTTCCCACTCATAGTCTCACACACATGCTCTCTCCAATCCACCTCCACTCTCACTGGTCACTGCCCATTTTTACATACACCTCCACAGGCCGCGACTGCACCCTTTTCTCCCTCCTGCCCACCAAAATATACCCTATCGGCCTCTCCCTCTATCTCTTCATATATTCGACTAGCCACACCTCCACCTCACCTCACCTCACCTCACCTCACCTCTCGGCTTCTCACTCAACTAGCTGCACCTTGCCTCTCACCAGTCCAAGAAAGTTGCAGACTGAATGTTAAAAAAATCAGGTTTTAAGGTTATTTGATTTTGAAAAAAAAAAAACTGAGATTAAAGAGAACTTATACCTCTGGAGCGTGAAAGCCGGAGACTAGAGCTGAAGGACCGCCGGTTCGCCGTGAAGGACGACTATAAACCTGTGAAGGCAGCTGTGTATGGAATGTGAAGGTGGAGAGAGATGAGAGAAAAATTGAAAGAGAATGAGTGAAAAACCTAATGTCGTCAGCAGCGAGTGGAAAGTTAGGCTTTTATAGTACGGGTTCGGATCGGGTTCTCAGTTTGATCTCATGACCCGAACCAACCCGAAAAATAATCGGGTTACTAAAACATAACCCGAATTGGATATTTTGACACCTGTAACCTGACCAACCCGACCACAAATGATCAGGACGGGTCGAGTTATTCGGGTTGGGTTCAACATGCCCACCCCTAGCAGTACATGCAACTATTTATACTAAAATATTAGATTTGGTATGGATTCAGAGTATTTATTAGTATTCATCAATCAGATTTTCTAATTATGTGTCATTGAATCAGTAGATTTTCTAATTAATAAAGATGCATATTCATTAGCTAGAAGCAATAGGTAAATCAGCAAATTTTCTAATTAATAAAGAAGTTATGCTTGCCAATTTACTTACTACTTCTGGCCAATGAAGATATGCTTCTTTATTAATTACAAAATTTTCTCAAATTTGACAATTGTTGCAACTGATGCTATAGAACTGCAGTAAATGTAAACTTTATACTAAAATCTTAGATCTGATATGGATTCAAGAGTATTTATTAGTATTCATCAATCAGATTTTCTAATTAATGTTTTATTGAATCAGTAGATTTTCTAATTAATAAAGATGCGGATCTTCATTAGCCAGAAGCAGTAAGTAAATCAGCAGATTTTCTAAATAATAAAGAAGTTATGATCGCCAATTTAGTTACTGCTTCTGGCTAACGAAGATCTGCTTCTTTATTAATTAGAAAATTTTCTCAAAATTGACAATTGTTGTTTTTGTTTATTGGGCTTATAAGTCAATGTTTTGTTACTAGAATGTTGTTGTCTTTGGTTTGTTTTGCTGTCTCAGTGTTCAACGTTTGCTGTTTTGTTTATTGGGCCTATAAGTTGCTGTTGCTTATTGGGCTGCCTCAAAAGCTTAATTTTAGGGTTTTAACCAAATATAACCCTTTTTGAATGACCCTTTGGGATATCAGCTCTTTTTTTTGAATTTCCTGCAGCATGATTCTTTTTGGTCCAAAATACCCTTAATGGTTCAGCTAATTACCATTTACCATTGTTTTTCCCTCCACTGACCCACCCCATTTCTGATTCTCTCTCTAAAACTTTCCCTCCACTGACCCCATTTCTGATTCTCTCTCCACTGACCTACCCTCTCTTCTTCTTCTTCTTCTTCTTCTTCTTTCTTTTTTTTTTCCTGCCTTGGTTCTGGTCGGTGACGAACCCAGGTTCGTCGCCGACCAGAACCGTCTGGTTCTGGGTCGCGAACCCAGAACCAGATCTGGTTCTGGGTTCGCGAACCCAGAACCAGATCGGTTCTGGGTTCGCGAACCCAGAACCACACTGGTTCTGGGTTCGCGAACCCAGAACCACACTGGTTCTGGGTTCCCGAACCCAGAACCACATGGTTCTGGGTTCCCGAACCCAGAACCATCTCTGGTTCTGGGTCGCGAACCCAGAACCAGATTTCTTTTTTTTTTTTTTTTGTGTTTGTTTGTTGATTGTTGATTTGATAATGTTGTTGTTGTTGTGGGAGATGTTGATGAATTGGATTGATGATGTTGATGAATTGTGGTTGATGATGTTGATGAATTGTGGGAGATTATGAATTTTGATATTGAAGGAATGGGAGTGGTAATTTTGTTCAAAAAATAATAATAATGTCCGTTTTGATAATTCAGAAAATTAGAAGTCTGTTCTGTAATTTTTAAAAATACTTTTAAGGGCGCTTCTTGGATAAGAAGCGCCCTCTATTTTAAATTTGATAATTATGAAATAACCCCAAAAATTTATTTAATTATGAATTTTACCCTGAATTTTCAATTAAGGTTGGGAATCTCAACCTCGAGGTTGGGATTCCCAATTTGAAAGTTAGGATTGATAGGAAATCCTAACCTTGAGGTTGGGATTATGGATTTTGATATTGAAGAAATAGGAGGGGTAATTTTGTTCAAAAAATAATAATAAGGTCAAGTTTGATAATTCAAAAAAATAAAAGTGTAATTTTGTAATTTTAGAAAATATCTTTAAGGGCGCTTCTAACCCAAGAAGCGCCCTCTATTCTAAATTTAATAATTACGAAACAACCCTAAAAATTTGTTTAATTACGAAATATATATAATTGAACATTTAGGTTGACATTCTCAACCTCCAGGTTGGGAATCCCAACCTAAAGGTTGGGAGTTCCAATCTTGATTCAATATTCATATTTGAAATCTCAACTTCAAGGATGAGAATCTCAACCTTGAGGTTGGGAATTCCAAACTTGAATAAACATTTAAGTTTAGGATTCTCAACCTTTAGGTTGGGATCCCAACCTAAAAGTTGAGAATCCCAATTTTTGATATTTAACCCTATTTGAAATTCCCAACCTCGGGGTTGAGATCCCAACCTATAGGTTGGGATTGATTTCAAAAATTACTCATTAAGGGCGTTTTTGTCCTTTCAATGCTTTTATTAATAATATAAAATAAAATGGCTACTTTTGGGGATGACCTTCCCAAAAGCGCCATTTTTTCAATTTTCCCTTAATTTTATTGGACCTTTTTTTTTTCGTGTCTTTGATTGGGCTTGTTAGGCCCCCTTTTTTTTTTTTTTGTCTCTTTGACCGTGTTTGTTGATCAAAGGTTTCTTGGGCTAATTTATTTTGTGCTTTTAAATTCATCTTGATGGAAAACTCTTGGAAGTTAGATGTATCTCCGCCCATCCAAATTATTTTAGAAGACCCTATTATGTCTTATGGGCTCAAGCAACGTCAAGTATTCTCAAAGTCAGGAAATTATGGCGATACGTTATTGGGGACAGTAAACAACCTATAAAAGTTAAAGATGAGATTGATGAAAAACACAATGATCGACTTAATGATTGGGACAATAAAAATCATCAAATCGTCATTTGGATTCATAACACATCTATTCAATTTATTAATCTTCAATTTGGTCGTTTGAAACTGCTCAATCTCTATGAGATTTTTTTAGCTCACAAGAATACTACTTCTGATCGATCTCATTGGTTTCATTTGTATGTAATCTTCATCAATTATGAAAGAAACTTGGTTACTCTATTGTTGATTTTCACTCAAAAGTATAATTTATTTGGGATCAATTGATCCTTTCCAAACCCATTTGGATTCATCATGCTGATGTTGAAAAAATTCACCACTTATGGAGATCACTAGCAATTGATAGAGTTTCTCATGGCTCTCATTGATACTTTTGAGCCCCTGACCTTCATCGTTATCTTCTCCCACTCTTGAGTAGGTTATCTCTGAATTAATATCTGAAGAGACTTGACTTGCCACATCATTGCCTCCACATACGAACATCGTTCTTGCTACTCATTCTAAAGAGTCTTACGTGAAGAAACCTACTTGCAATTATTGCAAGCTACTAGAACATGTTGTTCTTCATTATCCTACTAGACGTTGTAAACATTGCCACAAAATTAGATCAAGACACTACAATCATGATTGTCCTCGAAACTATAATAGCGAAAGGTATTCAACCAAATCTAAGGATGTTTATCTCAAACATTTTCAGAACACATAATCAGTAATTTCCTATGGTTATAGTTGATGACATACCAGGAACTGTTGGTTCCTTTTCCATCTCAATTCATGACCTTAAATCTATGCTCCACTAAATTATTTCCAAATCTTGTAATTCTTCTATTTCTGCTTTTTCCATGTCAATAGGTAATTTTTCTTGATATTTGGAGTATTACATGTTTATATAAGAATAAATATAAATTATTTCATAGAAGTAACTTCAAATTCCTCATCGATCCCACTTGGTCCAACATTATGATTCATTTTATGAGTCATTATATTGTATTTATGTTTACTTAATATATTTATATTCATGAGACTATGTAAAGATGCTATCACTTTTATTTTATGTTTATATTATATAGTATTTTTTATTCTAATTATTTCCTAATAAAAATAATATATATAAGAAGGTTATAATTTGTTATGTGTATTTTCTGGACTCACCAAATGGGCTGGTAAAAGCTTGATAAAAGCCCATTAAGTCGGCCCAATGAAGTGGCTCAGCAGACAAGACCCAGTTATCAATGCTAAGCCCAGCAAGCTATACAGCTCGCATCGCAGTCAAACCAGATCGTTATATAGTTCGCATCATGCACAGCTCGCTACTCAACGAGGCACAGCTTGAGATCGTTCAATACAGCGTACAGCTCGCTCAACGATCAGTTAGACAAAAAATCTTTCAGATAAGGCAATGACTCGATTTGATCGTGATTTGATCGTGATTCTCTCATCAAAATTGGAAGTTAATTCAAATTTGAACTCAGTCAACGTGATCTCGAGATATACGGAGCAGTTTCCTGATTTAACCCTAACCGATTAGGAAGTGCATTCAATGTGAAATTCTTTTCCTGTTTTATCTATTCCTAAATTGTAATGTCTCTCCTCTATAAATAGAGGCTGAATTCATTGTAACAGACAGATAATCAATATTATACTGTCACTCTGCCGAATTATTGAGAGACAGTCGTGAACGTAAGCGCACTCGCTGAACCACGTTAAAAACATTGTTTTCCTTATGTTGTTTTGGTTCTCAACCCTTTTTTATCTTTCTTTTTTATGTTTACTTTGTTTGAGATTGATTGCAGGTATTAGGATTTGAGCTCTCGTCGACCAGAAATCAACGTCGGCATAATTCTAAAAGGTTTTTGATAATAATTTAATCACCGAAATTGCATCATTATTTGAAAATTTTGTATTGATGATAGGAAAATTTATAAGACCTAAAACGACTCTAAATTGTTGAGTACATGAACAAACTTTGATTAGGTTTATGTGGATGAACTTTTGTTTAGGATTATATCAGTGGTTGACTTTCAAAGAATTAAAGTCTGAATTTCCTTTTTTCTTTCACACATCTATCAAAAATCATGTATATGGTCGCAGATCTCAATTGAAACTATATTCTTATACTATAATATTTGTTGTATAAACTGCGTGGAAAATATTATCATGCTTCATGATGTAAGTTAAATTTATAAATTAAGATAAATAAGAAGCTATATAGTTAGAGCTCGAGTGAATTTCACTTGTAGCTTAATAATATTGTCTTTTATTTTCAAGAAGAGTTTAATAATGTCATATATCCAACACTTTATTTGTCAATTCAAGAATTTGAATTGAGATTCTTGTAGTTTAATTTTTACTGTTGCTTTTACAAAATTTTTGGCACTGTCTAGTTGCCAGTAAAGGTGCCTAGACAAAATCAATAATAATATTATAGCAAAGCGAGCCAGACCGGAGCCAAGAAGGGAGCGACTTCGGCGTCAAGGTCGATATGGAAGTTACAGTGTCCTCTCAGACAAGCAGGACTGAATCTTCGCCGCAGAAAGAAATAGGGAGAACTTCGGGAAGCCACCTTCAACAGGAGTCCCAAACAAGCACCGAGACCAGAGGAAATTCGTGCCTACCACAATGAAAATGGGCACAACACCTCGGACTGTTGGCAGCTAAAGGACGCCATTGAAGAGTTGATCAGACGAGGTCGCTTGGGAGAATATGTGGTACGACCTGCAGGTGGACGACCTCAGCACCAGCATCCTCAAACACAAAATCAGCAGCCTGAGCAGCAGCAGTCCCAGCGAGCTTCAGAGTCAGAGCACGAGCCCGCTGTAAGAACCATTTTTACTATACATGATGGTCCTCACATGGCAGGTACTTTGAACAGGTCGCATCAGAGGTACGTGAGGGAAGCCAATCATACCTTGCTAGCGGACTACAACGGGGCAGAAAGACCTGCTAAGAAGGCAAAAGTGTCATCGGATGGCATCGTATTTACTGAAGAAGACGCGAGGGGAGTGCACTGGCCCCACAACGATGTCATGGTCATCCGAGCCAAGATCAGCAATGTTGAGGTACGGCGGATAATGATTGACACCAATAGCTCGGTCAATGTAATGTATAAGGATTGTTATGATCAGATGGAACTGGGAGTCGAGCAGCTGATGCCTTCGCCAGAACCCCTCTATGGCTTCACCGGGGATGCGGTGATACCATCAGGACAGATCCGTCTACCTCTCACCCTTGGAGAACCAGGTCGGCAAGCCACTATCCTGACAGACTTTCTGATCATCAACTGTCCGTTAGCCTATAATGTGGTCTTGGGGCGACCTTTCATGAACAATTTAGATATGGTAACATCCACCAGGGCGCTGACAGTCAAGTTCCCAACTCCAAACAGAGTAGGTTGTGTTCGAGGGGAACAACACCTGGCCAGACGATGTTACGAGGATGCCGTGAAGATAGGAGTTCGGGGAAAGAAAGTGAATGTGGTTTCAGGTGGTGAGCCACGAGCAGTTACAGAGACGGGGATGAGCCGCGACCTCGACCCTCACGAGGTGGATACAAATTGGACCACAGGACTTGTTAAGGAACTGAAGAATGTGCAGGTCAGCGAGATAGACCTAGAGAGATGCTTAAAAGTGGGACAAGACCTATCCCCAAAGGTTAAGACTCAGATCGCTGACTTCCTAAAAGCAAACTTGGACGTTTTCGCTTGGAATCACGAAGACATGGTAGGGATAGACCCTCAGGTCATGTGCCACAGACTGAACATAGATCTCTAGCACAAACCAGTTCGTCAGAAAAAGAGGCCGATGACGCCAGAGTGGCACGCGGCCCCGAAAGAGGAGGTCGAGAAGCTGCTGACCAATAAGTTCATCCGCGAAGCTCATTACCCCGTCTGGGTAACCAACCTAGTCCTTATCAGAAAGAAGAACGGAAAGTGGAGGACATGTATTAACTTCACCGACCTGAACAAGGCTTGCCCCAAAACAGCTTCTCGTTGCCCAGGATCGATCAATTTGTGGATGTAACAGCCGAGCACCAGCTCCTGAGCTTCATGGACGCTTACTCGGGCTACAACCAAATTCCCATGAGCCTGGAGGACGAGGAGCACACTTCTTTTGTTACTGACCGGGGGCTGTATTGTTATAAGGTGATGCTCTTCGGGCTGAAGAATGCAGGGGCGACCTACCAAAGCCTGGTCAACGCCATGTTCCAAGAACAGATTGGGAAGACAATGAAGGTGTATATAGATGATATGCTGTTGAAGTCACAACAAACCACGTTCGCGACCTGGATGAGACCTTCAAGGTTATGAGGAATTACCAAATAAAGCTAAATCCGTTGAAGTGCGCCTTCGGGGTGGCATCTGGTAAGTTCCTCGGCTTTATGGTGAATAGTAGGGGGATAGAAGCCAATCCAGAGAATATTAGGGCACTCGTGGAGATGAGATCCTTAGCCCGAGTTAAAGATGTCCAGAGCCTCAATGGTTAGGTTGCCGCCCTCAGCCGGTTCATCTCAAAGGCCACAGATAAGTGCATGTCGTTCTTCGAAGCAATAAAGAAGGCGAAGAACTTTGAATGGACTGAGTAGTGTGAGGAAGCATTTCAGCAACTGAAAGTGTATATGGGACGAGCTCCCCTCTTGTCAAAACCAAAGATCGGGAAAAGCTCTTCTTGTACCTGGGGTGTTTGAGCACGTATTGAGTGCAGCCTTGGTAAGAGAAGATGAGAGGATGCAACTGCCAGTGTACTACATCAGCAAAAGGCTGGTCGACGCAGAAACCAGATACTCGTAGATGGAGAAGTTGGCATACTACCTGGTGACTGCGTCAAGGAAGCTACGTCCTTACTTCCAGGCTCATCAGATCGAGGTTCTTACGCAGTATCCTCTCAGGCAGGTCCTTCAGAAGGCAGACACTTCAGGCAGATTGCTCAAATGAGCCATAGAGCTCGCTCAATTCGACATAGAGTACAAACCCAGAACGGCAGTCAAGGCCCAGGCCCTTACAGACTTTATTACTGAATTTACAGGACCTATAGAGGAGCAGGATGAGACAGAAGGTCGCTCGACATGGAAGTTATATGTGGACGGGTCCTCCAATGAACACAACTCAGGGGTTGGAGTGTTGTTGGTTAGCCCAAAAGGTCATAAGATCCTTAGCGCACTAAGATTCGGGTTCCAGGTGACCAACAATGAGACTGAGTATGAAGCGTTGCTCGCTGAACTCCGCCTAGCAAAAGAAGTGCGAGCCGAGCAGGTAAGGGTCTTTAGTGATTCCCAGCTCGTTGTGTGCCATGTTCAGGGAGAATACCAAACAAAAGGACGAAAGATGGCAGAGTATCTTCTGAAAGCCAAAGAGTTGTTGGGGGCTTTCCAAAGGGTTAAAGTACATCAGATCCCTCGAGCTCAAAACTCCCACGTAGATGCTTTAGCACGCCTAGCGACCACCCAGGACGCAGATCTTCTAGAATCTCTGCCAGTGGAATTTCCGCCAACCCCGAGTATAGAAGTAAAGGATGTGATGATGGTCATAAGTGTCCAGCTTGACTCTTGGATGAGCCCGTTGCTAAGCTACCTACAAGAAGGAAAGCTGCTAAAAGACAAACTGGAGGCACACCGCCTACGAGCTAGAGCGGCCCGGTACTATATTTATGATGATATGTTGTACAAGAGAAGTTTCTCAGCTCCACTCCTGCGATGTATAGACAGCCAAGACTGCGAGGTGGTACTTAGAGATATACATGCTGGTCACTGTGGGAACCATGCAGAAGGACTATCTTTAGCCCAGAAGGCACTCAGACAAGGGTTCTACTGGCCAACCATGAAGCAGGATGCCACTGATCTAGTCAAGAAGTGTGACAAGTGTCAAAGGTTCGCCAAATTCCCACGAGCTCCACCAGCCTACCTTTAGCAAATGGTGAGCCTATGACCCTTCGCAATCTGGGGAATGGACCTCATCGGACCTTTGCCAACAGCTCGAGGAAGGTGTAAACATGTCGTGGTTGTTGTGGACTGCTTCACCAAATGGGCAGAAGTCAAGGAGCTCGCGGAAATCTCCACCTTAATGATAGAAAAGTTTGTATGGGGTAACATCATATGCTGGTTCGGAGTCCCTCAACAGCTCGTGACTGATAATGGGATGCAGTTCACCAGCGAACAATTCATCAACTTCTGCAACGAGCTCGGGATAGTAAAGAGCTTCTCAGCTGTAGATCATCCTCAAGCCAACGGTCAAGTCGAGGCTGTGAACAAGATCATCAAGCAGACTTTGAAAACCAAACTTGAAATAAGAAAAGAGGCTTGGGTGGACGAATTGCAGAAAGTACTTTGGGCCTACAGAACAACAGCTCGCAGCTCCACTGAGGAAACCCTATTCTCCATGGTGTACGGGTCCGAAGCTATGATCCCAGCAGAGTTCGAAGTCACAAGCCAGCGAAGAGCAACGTTTCGACCTGATGACAATGACCAACTGCTCACTGCAAATTTGGACTTAATTGAAGAAGTGAGGGAGACAACTCGCATAAGGGTAGCAGTGTATCAACAGAAAGTCGCTAGGTACTACAACAAGAAAGTGCGAGCTCAGAGTTACAAGACAGGTGACCTAGTCCTGAGGCTAATCCTCCCCGCAGCTCGCAAATCAAGCGACGTAGTGCTCGGGCCAAATTGGGAAGACCCCTACCTCATCAAGGAGAACCTGGAGAATGGAGCCTACCACTTGGCTAACATGGATGGGTCAGAACTCCCATGAGCTTGGAATGCAGAGCATCTCCGCCCTTACTATATTTAAAATTGTTAGCCCGCTCTAGAACCCTTGTACATAATTTACTTTGACGATTGTCTGTAAAAATACTTTCACTTGTTTATTGTATATAAAATGTCCAATGCAGAAAGCAAACTTGTCGAACGAGCGAAGTGTAATTATTATAAAAGGCAGGTCATTGGAATTCATTTCTTAGGCTGGGGTTTATTTCTCAAAAGCGAGCTGTCACTTACAATCTATCGCTTCTTGAAGATATCTCTGTAATTATCTAAAGAATCATTCATTCACGTCCAGAGCACATGTACAGACGACTCACTAAAACTATAAAGTATCTGGCAAATGCATCCATCGATTATGCATGTTTATAAGGGCGCTTCTACAGTCGATTTTCTATCTCCTAACACCAATTACTCTGTGGGATCTCGCATCTACGATCAGCGAGCTCAGATATTACATACGTCGTACCAATTTTCTGCGATCTTCGAGCTGCGCCTTATTCTGATAGATAACGGATTATTACCAACGCTTCTTACAGCGCTCGCGCAGCATCGCGAGCCATCTTCTCTCAATTTGCAAAGCATAATTATTATCATCAGCAACCTGCGACCTCCGTACTCCGAAGTCGCCACCAACGAAAGGAACTACCCTGGGAGCGCTCTGAAAGGTGCTGCCCTAGGGAACATTTATTATAGACTCCCCTGAAGGTGATCCTATGGAGACGAAACTATCCAGATACGACCTGTGGAAAGAGCTACGACCCATGTGCTCTGGAGGGAACTATCTAGAAATTCTAATTATTGTGCTCTAGAAGGCTATTGCTTATGGAAGGAGTCGCAATGAGGGTCTCGCCTGTGGAAAGGGTAGCTATCAGCACCCCGGAGGGCATTACTTGGGACCCACCATCGTTGTAAAGGGTCTCACCCGCGAAAGGGGTTGCGATTTCCGCGCCCTGGAGGGTTCAACTAGGAACCTCTAATCACACAGGAACTTCACGAAGGATACAACTCATGACGGGTGTCACCAAGTCTGCCGAACGCGCGACCTGCAAAGAATTGCCTCGCGACCTCGCGAGAGGGGCTGCCCATATTGGGGTTCGCTCTCAAATCTGAAAAATTGCGTCGTGACCTTGCGAGAGGGACTGCCTGTAACGGGTATTGTTCTCAAATCAAAAATTGTCTCGCGACCTTGCGAGAGGGGCCACCTTTGATGGGTGTTGCTCTCAAACCATATTGATGTCTCTTAAGTGCTTCAACGGGCTGAAATCATCAAAGTTCGGGAAAATGCTACCATAGGTCCGCTGAACCTCGGGGCAAAACATACTCGAGAAAATATGCCTATAATGAGCACCCCGCAAGCTGTAAGTATGCACCCAATTATTTGAAAATACTTAATTGAAATGCTTGCAAGATCGAATACTTATGAATGGACATGTTATGATTATAATATGTTTATTAGCAAATCTTGATAATAGCTCGTTATAGAAAGATAAGCATGATTCAATTATATTTACTACGTATGCATGTTATTCTTTGTCAAAAGATGTAAACTGCAGGAAAAATATATATGGCATTCTCGAACTAGAAGCCCACTATCCAACACAAAAGTCAATGAAAAATTGGAGTACAAATCAAAGTCCTCACAGAAGGGGGAAAGGTCCAATGATGTAAATGAAAAGAAACTAAAAATCTATCTAAGAGCTTGCAGGTGCGTCCGAGGGAGGAAGATCTGATTGGGACTTCGCTGAAGCCTCTACAGTAGAAGGATCTTGGGACGCTGAAGGACCTTCAGGGGCTTGAGCTGGGTTCGCTTGAGGGTCTGGAGGTTTCGGCTGACTAGTTGGAGAAGTTGAGGAGCCACCGCCTCGATGCACGCCCTGAACGCTGGCCGCATGCTCCACGAAACTCTGAATCGATGTAACCCTAGCCAACCCAAAGAACGAATAGTCTATGTTCGGGTGATGCCGCCAGATTGTGTATAGGAACGCATGCTCGGTCTCTGCAGCAGCATTCTTTCGTTCTCGAGCAATCCGAGCTCGGATGCGTTCTTCCCCCCGGACGACCTCCTCCTGTGGTCCAACGAGCTCGTCTTTTAACGTAGCCATTTCCTGCTGCATTTGGCTGATTTGCTTCTCTGCAACCTCGGCCCTTCTTTCTGCTGCCTCAGCCTCTCTCTTCGTGGCTTCCACCCTCCTAACAGCAACTTTGGCCCTCCTGTCTGCGGTATCGATTCTCATCTCCACACATTCAGCTTTTATTGCGGCAGCCTCAGCCTTCTTCTCTGCAACACCAGCCCGCGCCACAGCTACATTCAACTCGTCCTTGGCCTTCTCCAGCTCCTTCTGATTTTTGCAAGTTGCTGCCTTCCTACGAGCCATCTCCTGAGACAGAGCTATGTCTGCTTCCTTAAGCTTATTCTCGAGCTACTGACGTTCTTCTCGAAACAGGTTAATTTCATTCTGCAGACACCTTCTCTCAACCTCGGACTCCTCTTCAACAGCTCTAAAAGCAGCTCTCTCATTATACTACTCCTCAATTTCCTTCATCAGCTTCTTCACTGCCATACTCATCTACAAAAGGAAATATCTATGAGGGTTAAGTCAGAGACGCCAAATAAAAGAAGGTGAGTCTACTTACCAACATCGAATGTCGAGCTGCATAAAGTGCCAACCTCGGGCCAGAAAAATCCTCCCTGTGAAGCTTTAGGGTCCGGTTCTCCAGTACTCGTGGTACGAGTTGTAAGAAATCGTCAAGGTACCGCATCTCTGTCAGCATTCCAGCTTGCAGCTCAGGGTTTATGGATGATGATTCTTGAGGCTCCTCAGGCTGCCCTGAGGCTTGGATGCTTGGACCTCTGCCAGCCTCAGCCATCCCCGACCTCGCGACCTCAGTTGCCTTGTGACGCTTGGGGGCTGAGGGCTCAACCACGCCTTTTCCTTTGTCCCTTATCGCGGGCTCTAGCTCTGATGCCGGTGGACTCTCCCTCGTGAGAGTTCTGGCCTTTTTAGCTATGGGAGGACCAGCTTTCTTCTGTCCCTTTGCCTTTGGGGCTTGTTTTCTGGGTGCTGCAGTCGGACCAATCTGTGGAATGGCTACTTCAGCGATCTGAGGAGGTACTTGTTAAGGGTAATCTAGCGAGGTACCATCTAGAACTACGACCTCTGGCTCCTCAAACCTAGGTACGGCACAGACCAAAGGGACATCCAAGATCAGTCTGTCCATCTCGTCGGAAGAAGTACTCGTAGACGGGCTTGAGATGCCTCCTAGAGAGAGCTCGGGCTCAGGAGCTCGTAGAGGAAGCTCGGGCTCAGGAGCCTCGGGGAGCTGGGGAGGGCTCAGGCTCAAAGGATGGAGGAAATGCAAATACTGAGCGAACTTCATTACTCTGACCGCGAACCCCGAGATCGCTGTGTATGTCGAGGGGCGCGCGACCAAATGCAGGGGCTAGACCACAAGCTTGTAGCTCGGAGCTCGAAGGGAACGAGTCGTCGCTATCTCTCTTAGCTGCGGCGAAGGCATCCAAAGTCGCAGTCTCTTCGTCAGTAGGACGGATCTTGTTGGCGGAAATGTCTGCAAGACAAGCATAAGAAAATAAAAAAAATAAAAATAAAAATAAAAAAAGCGAGTTAAACTTATACTCACTTGGAAGCAAGACAAAAGATCGATTTTTTAAATTGTGCAAAGAAAAACAGGTGATATAAATCCAATGGGACTTGTAGTCTCCCACATTAAACTTGATACTGCTCTTGGGTAAGTACTACCTGTAGAGGGAGATGCGAGCTGAAATGTAATACATTTCATCCCTTTGATCAGCCTGGCATCCGTAGGTCCCCTTGAAGTTGTACAAGTAGCGAATGATGCGAGGTGTAGGAAGACCAAGCCCGTTCTTGATAAAAGCAGCGGCCAAGGAAGTTAGTTTGGCATACGAGTTGGGTGTCAGCTGGAACGGCGCCAGCTTAAGATCGTTCAGCAAGTCAATCAGGTAGCTGTGGACAGGGAACCTGAACCCATACTCCATGTGCTTGGAGCTTATTGCTATAAAACCCTCAGGTGGGAAGGCTGCACGATCGCTCCTTTGTGGCATGTTAGCTCGACAGCCTAGCGGGAAAGCATAATCCCGAGCTAAGTTCTGCAGCATCGGAAGATCCAGACTGGAAGCTGTATGGTAGAAGGGCACCCGAGCTGCTCTCCCTTCATCTACAGGTCGAGAAACCGATGGCCCAGCTCGCCCCTCAGGCTCTCTCGCGGTCTCTCCCCCTTGGGAGGTCGCGCTCTGTGAAGTACCGACCTGCCGCTCCACCTGCTCGTCAGAAGCAGAAGCCTCCTCACCGACCTGATGGTCCCTATGTGAACGACCTGACATCTACAAAATAGGAAAGAACGATGTCAAAACACTGAAAGCACCTTGGTCCCAGTGAACTAAGGAATGCCTAAGTCTACAACCCTATACGTCACGTCAGGTGGCGTATGGCACCACCAACAATGGGGGCCCAGAACACAGGCCCATCAGGTAGAAAGTTGTTTAATATTGAAATTTCTAACCCTATGTCTACAGGAATTCTATTAAATAGTACAAGGACAAGTTGTTCAAAATCAAATGTACCTACACTACGTCATCAAATGGCAAGGAGTTCAAACAAATTAGGAAATCACCAGTAGCACAAACAATGTACAACTTCAAATGAGAAAACCTCAAAAGCAGGTGTCGCAGTTCACTGAAGGCAAGACCTTTCCAGTAAACAGCAAAGTCATCCCCATCAAGCAAATGCAGGGTTTTGAGCAACAAGCAGAGTAATTTTAAATATGAAGTAAACACACGAAGTTCAAAATCAGGGCAAGGAAACGACAGTTCACGCTACAAATCAATTAGAACCACCAAGATATAGAGAGAGTGAGGTCATAGAACTTACCGTGTATACTTGAAGTGGACCCTGGGCTCTAAGATGATGAATTTGAAGGAAGCTGTTGAGAAAACGCAGAAGAAACAGAGGAGAAAATGTTGAAAAAGAAGTATGCTTATGTTTCGTATTAAGGAAGCAAAAGTGGGAAACGAAAGGGACGCCTGACTTATATAGACTCGGGACTCAACGCCCTAACCGTTCGATCTAACAAAAGTAATAACCGCCACAGATCTGACAGCCTTGCACGAATTGCGGTCCTTTACCATCATGCAACGTCAGTTACAAGACGTGTGCATTTAATGCACACGGCCCAAGACGTGTTAGCAGTTTCAGATGTCTGCATGATCGCCACGTGTCAATGGTTACGGATCAGAAAGTGAAGCGATGCCTCAAGAGCTCGCAAATAGACGCCAAATACATTTTGAATCAGCTCCCAGTCCGCAGATCGCACTGAGAGTTGGGGGGCTTGTGTTATGTCTGTTTTCTCAGCTTGAAAAAATAGGCTGATAAAAGCCTAATAAGATGAGAACATGAACAAAAACCCAAGAGGTCCAATTTTCAGGTCGTTGTAGCGAGCTCGCAAGCTCGGAAGCTCGCGTGATATAGAAACGGACCGAGTGCATTCCGACCCAGTCCAGCATCCCTTCACCCCGAGCAATCCACCAGATCGGAAGCTCGTTCCAGAAGATGCCTTATGTAGCAAGTCATCAGATTTACCAAATTCCCTGATTTTACACCGGTACTACCTATACAGTCTCTTGGAAGCATTCAATGCGGCGGTCATACATTTAATGCAGAGAAGACCTCTCCTGGTGCATTAAATGTAGACATGTGCATGAAAGAAATAATCATTGTTTTTACAATAAATGCAGTATGGTTTATATCAGAATTAGTTGAAATGACCATCATTTGTAACATGTATAACACTCTTTTGTATCTCTCCTCCCTCTATAAATAGGAGAGATTTTTACTGTATCAACAACTTAAGCACACTAGTATACCGTTACTCTGCCGGAATTAACTCAGAGTGGCCCGTGAACGTAGGCGCAGTCGCCGAACCACATAAAAATCCTTGTGTTATCATTCATTCTTCCCTCTCCCATCTTTATTAGTTGTTCCATTACTACCATCCAACTACCACGACCAATATTCCTTCGCCTTCATTAGAGTCTACCAACCTTAAACTTCATTTACTACACATTTACTATAATTAATACTATTTATTACCACATTCGCAGTCTGGGCCATCGAATCTCTAAGTCGACCGTTTCCAAACGTCAACACCTAACAAAATCTATAGGGTTTCATTAATTCTCCAAGCCAATATGACATCATATAATAACAATTCTAAACTAATCTCCTATTTATAGCTAATAGCAAATCTAAATTAATATATTCCTAAAATAAAAATCCTAAATTAAATGAAACTCCAACTTGTTGAAATTCTAATCAATTTTATACAAGAACTCTTAAATTGGATCTTAATTATATTAAGATTTAAAGAGTACAAATAAGAGGTTAGTTATTCAAAGATAATTCAGTGTTGGCATGCATAGGTTTTGAAGCTTAAATTATTAGTGAGGCAATTCTGAAAAAAGGAAATGTAGAGACTAGAGGGATTGAAGAGACCTGTAAAATGGCTAATACAGAGATGACATGAAGGGATATTGAAATGTAACGAAAGGGTGCTTTTTATATTAAGTCACCAACAAAAGAAAAATATCGTTTTTAACCATTGTTTTATATAAATTTCCTTTTAACCTCTCAAACAAACTAATTACATGTTATAACCAAATTATCCATTTTGCCCCTAAGTCAAACATTCCCTTCAACCAACGACAAAATGATAAAAATGCCCTTGTTTCAACCAATGGCAAAGTAACGAAAATGCCCTTCTTTTTCTTCTCCTCCTCCTCCTCCTTCTCCTCCTTCTCCTCCTCCATATGTTATTTCATCACTCTTTTTCCATTCTCTTCAATTTTCTCATCTATTGAATATTGTTTTGTGCACCCATTGAAGGTCTTTCACTCCTCAAAACACACATTGAAGCTTCTTTCTCACCAATAAGCCTCACACTCAAATTTTTCTTCAAGCTTAAAAGTATGTGTTTGTTATTTGTTCGTTTTAAATTTTTTGTTCACATTGCTTAGGTAAAGGTTTAATGAGTGATTTTTTATTGTTATTTTATCTAATGTAAGTCCGATTTGCAAAAAATGAAAAAAATTGCAAAGAGGCTGAGATTCTGCAACGACCAGGTTTTGTAGGGCATTAAAACCCAGAACTGGGTTTTAATGGCCCATAAAACCCGATGAAATGCTAAGCAGCAATTTATTTTTTTTTTTAATTTTTTTGTTGAAGTTTGATATTAATATTTAGGTCATATGAGGTTGGATTTGATTGTATTTGTCGAATTTGGTTGGTTTGTGCTTGAAAATATAGGTTTTCTTTTGTTTAGTAAAACCCAGTTTTTTAATCAATATAACACGAAACCGGGTTTTATTGATCATTAAAACTTGGTTCCGTGCTTTATTATACATTAAAACTTGGTTTTCGTGTTTTATTTTATTTAAGTAATATAAAAAATAATAATATTTAGAAAATATTGAATTAAGATTGTTAATTAAATTTGAAATGTTTAATATATTAAATGAAAATTATTATTATTATTATTATTATTATTGCATTGCAATTGGTTATTGAACATTATGAGAGTATGGATGACAATAAATTATTTTCTTCAATTTTATAGGAATGAGTGAGGTGACATAATAATCAAATGCAATGGAGAGTGGAATGGGAATAACTATGTTGGAAGTGAGATGTTCATGATTGGAGCCACTAAGGATGTCAATTTATCTTGATTGTTGGACTTTATTTATACATCGACTAGCATTGATAGAAGAATATATGATATCCGTTTGCATTATTTACTCTAAGCTAGGGGAATGTCTGCAGTTAAAATACCTATCATGACCAATCTTATGTCCAAGGTGTGATTTCGGACAAAAAAATTGATTACAGAGAGATTTAGGTTGATAAGAATGTGAGAGATTCTAGAGTTATAAGCCCTACCGTCCCTCCATACCAGAGCCAAGACATATAGGGATAGATATAGATAGACTTGTAAGTCCAACTGTACGTGAAGGTCAAAATTGTTTAGCTTCCTGTAGTGGTAGTAATCAAGTTTCAGTTTCTGTTGTCGCATTTACATCCACAACAAGTCCAATGTGCGACATTGATTATAGTAGTAATGATTGTTATGATGAAGATCGGGACATAGATATTGATGATGATGAAACATCAGAAAGTGGAGATGATGACATTGAAACTAGAGCTATTGATGACAATGGAGAGAACACAGAGTATCCAAAAATAAGATTTTCGGGTTCACAATTTGACACCAACCCCTTATAGTCATATTGTATTGTTCCAAGTATAGATCAGTACAAAATTGAGGTTACTTCAACAGCTATATCGATCTTCATCCAACGTGATACGTTGTATAAAGGTACATTTTTCAATAGTAAATATAAACTGAATATGGTCGTTGGAAGATGTGTTCTTAATTTCAGGTATCAACATAAGGTTAGACATTCCTGCACTGTTTGATATGAGACCGGTTGCAAGGATTTGACTTGTAGTTTTGAGATTTGTGCAAGATACAGAAAGGATGGTACAATGTGGTATACGTACAAGTATGTGTCAGAACACACATATTGTCAGGACGTCTTCAAATCACATAGGTGGAGTGTGAAGACTATTATTATAACAACACTGCATTAGAAAAAAGTGGGGCTTAATAGTATTATATCTTAGTTTTTTATTACAGAAATGTTGGAGCAGTATGGTGTGTAAATTATATACAACAAAACTTGGAGGTCTTTGCAATATGTAAAGAAACTAGCATATTGGAAAGCGGATGATTCATTTCAACAGCTTTCTTGATACTTTCACATGTTAAAAGAAACAAACATTGATACAGTGACGACAATTACAACATATGAAAACAACCAATTCTTATATTCATTTTTTGCACTTGGGGCCTCCATTCAAGGTTTTCGATTCTACATAAAACCGGTTATTACTATTGATGCCACCCACTTGAAAGGTGCATATAAAGAGGTGATTTTTATTACTACATGCAAAGATGGGAAATAGATGATTTATCCCATCACTTTCGGATTTAATGATAGAGAGTCGAACAATTCATGGATGTGGTTCTTAAGTAGATTATGAGAAAGTATCGGTGGGACACAGTATTTGCCATCAGATTTGATTATTGTATCCAACCGTTATAAAAGCATTATGACTGCGGTGAGAATCCTTTTTTTTCTAAAATACTACATGTTTTATGTTTCTTCTACTTGAAACAAAACTGTAGAAAGCAACCAGATGTGATGAAAATGTTTTACCTTGTAATATATTATTATACAAAGGATGATTGTGATAAATATTTAGAACAAATTTGAATGGTATGTCTGAATATGTATAAAAAATTAGTTAATATTGGGGTGATAAAATGGTCACGTACATATTCTCCAAAAAGAAGATATGACATGATAACCATTAATATTGTAGAGTTGCTCAACAAATATATGATGTAAGCACGTCGGTTTCCAATAACAACTGCATATGAATTTTTGAGACATATGTTACAAAAATGATACAACGATAGATGTAATTATACTAAGAAACTCAGATCTTCGGTTACCAAAATCATGGAGGATCATGTGAACTCAATGGCTAATGAATCTATAAATGCCACGGTATCTACCATCCAATAATTGATTTAGTTCGAAGTCGAACATGAACTAGGCTATGGGTTCGTTAAGCCTTTTGCACGGTCATACAGTTCTCGGCATTGGAACCTAGATTAGTTGTCATGTCATCATACAATTGCAATTATCAAGTATCATAATTGTATTTCGCTGATTTTTGTTATTTAATGTCATATAGTAGCACTTTACCTTTATCATATATATCAGGTTCAATGGTGTTCATTATTGTAAACTTTGTGATGATTATTATAATAAATAATGGCTCAAAGGTGCATATGCACATTCAATCAATCCTGTCTCTATCCTACAAGATTGGCATGTTCCTACAGAAGTAAAAAGTATGATTATACTACCACATGAAGGAAAAAGACAAGCAAGTAGACCCAAAGAAACACGGATCCTTCAATTGGAGAAAATCATCGTAAGAAAAAGTGTGAGAAATGTGGTGAAATGGGACACAACCGTCTTCGCTGCCCTAACCCCCCTATATCCGCCTTTGGATGGACTAATGCAGGTACCGCTAGAGGTGTAGTTTAAAAGTTGCTAAATAAGGTGCTAGAAGCAGTGTTGAAGCTATTAAAGTAGGTGCCGGGAGCAATATTGAAGCTGTTGGATATGCTCCGATCAATAAAAGAGCTACAACAAAGGCTGGGACGAGTAGCATTGCTGGAAGTGTCAGAACTTCCTGAAAATGTCATTTTTGTGGAGTTATTGGACACACGCGACGCCGATGTGATCAACGGTTTCCCATTCCACTATCAGGGGACGATAACGATGGTGCTAATCAACAATGAATAAACTGTTTACAAACTTGATATTATACTACCACATGAAGGAAAAAGACAAGCAAGTAGACCCAAAGAAACACGGATTCCTTCAGTTTGAGAAAATCGTCGTAAGAAAAAGTGTGAGAAATATGGTGAAATGGGACACAACCGTCTTCACTGCCCTAACCCCTTTATATCCGCCTTTGGATAGACTAATGCAGGTACCGCTGGAGGTGTTGGGACCAGTGTAAAAGCAACTAAATAAGGTGCTAGAAGCAGCATTGAAGCTATTAAAGTAGGTGCCAAGAGTAGTATTGAAGTTGTTGGATATGCTCTGATCAATAAAGAAGCTATAGCAGAGGCTGGGATGAGTACTAGTGTTGCTGGAAGTGTCAGGACTTCTCAAAAATGTCGTTTTTGTGGAGCTACTGGACACACGCGATGCCGATGTGATCAAAAGTTTCCCATTCCACTATCAAGGGACGATGACGATGGTGCTAATCAACAATGAATAAACTGTTTACAAACTTGATATTATATATGTTACACTTAAGCACTTTGTTAATATTTTGTAGTGGTGGTAGTGTTACTAGTTGGTAGTGCCATAAGATAGGGATAATTCAAAAACAAGGGAGACTTTGTCTACATTTATTTTTAAAACTGGGTTATATGATGCTACAAACCCTGAGCCCGTGTGTTAAAAAACCAAAGATGCGTCTCTTTTTTTTAAAATAAAAAATCGGGTTATATATATCATGTAAACACATAACTGAGTTATATGACACTACAAAATTCGAATTCGTGTTCTAATAAACAAAAGATTTGTTTTTTATTTAATTAAAGAGATCCGATTTTATATATCATGTAAATACGAAACCCTGTTTTATAGGGCTATATAACCCGGTTTTAGGAATTTAAAAAACCACTTCTTTTGGCCTATTAAAATACAGTTTCTTGTTTTGTATTGTTATAAAACCTGGTTTTTTATAATTTTTTTCTTTTACTCTCAATTTTATGTCTTCCTAAGTTTCCCAATGACCTCTAAATGTCTTCAATTCATTAATTTAACATAATTTGACGTATAACTTATCAAATCTCCCATATCATTACATTAGGATGTATCATGGCATAAGATTAATATGAAAGTGGAAAATGCAATCTCACATAAGTTTGATTGAACAATTAAGTTGTACATAATGTTGTACCAAAGTTGTATATAACATAAATTTTGTGATTTTTGGGAAGTTTTCAACAAAGAAAAAAAAATAGCTTGAAATTAACGTAAAAATATCCTAAAAATTTTTAAACTAGGTTATATAATACTATAAAACCCGAATCCATATTTTAATTAATAAAAGGATTTCATTTTTCAATATATGAGAAAACCAAGTTTTATGTGGCATTTAAACACTGAGCCATGTTTTATTGTACTATATAACCTGGTTTTGGGAACTTGAAAAAAAATCACATCTTTTGCCCCATTAAAACTCGATTTCGTGTTTTACAATACCATATAACGTGGGTTTTTAAAAAATTCAGAAACCGAGTTTTTTATGGCATTTAAACACAGAGTCGTGTTTTATGTTATCATATAACCCGAGTTTTGAATTTTCAAAAAGAAACTTTCCTTTACTTTATTAAAACACGGTTTTGTGTTTTGTAGGGTCATATAACCTGAGTTTTTTTTTTTTTTTTTTTTTTGGAAGCTAGTTCTTTTGTTCCATTAAGGCACGGTGTTAGGTTTTATATACTTTTATAACTTGGTTTTGTTTCTTTACTTTTACTCTTCTCTAAATTAGGCACATGTCTTAAATTTCATTGAAATTCATATAAACCTGATTTTATATACTTGTACGTCCGCATGTCTTCATTTTCATCCATTTAACTAAATTCATTATATAAAAAAATGGCTTGCATTTCAATCATATATTACATTTCCATCTTTGTCTAATGTCCACCAACCAAAATCATTTGTTCTGTATTCTAGTGTGGAATACATATATACATTGTATGCCATATCTCTCCCTATTCTACGGGTGTCTTCTAAAGTATGGTGATACTTCCATTCATGCTCTTGGGACTTCAAAAGGTCATGGATAAATATCACGCAATATGTTCCACAACTGTTCCTGTATTAATAGGAAGAGAAGTTAGATGATTATTAATAACCTTTATTTAGTGAATTTGAGGCTAAATTTTAAACAAATATGACATTAAATTTTAAACACATGTCATCATTTTCATCCATTTAACTAAATTCAAAAGTATGCCCCCTACTCCGCCACTTTCTTCGACTCTTTCTTTTTCTTTTTCGACTGTAAAGGATCAGTATATGGCATCCTCCAAGATATCGATGGCTTAATCTTTCGCTTACCCCGTTCATGGATAATCCCTCCCTATAATTTAAAGAAATTCACAATTTTAAATTTCATTTTTAAATCAATGCGTAAGACTACGAAATCAAATAAATACAACTTTTAATTGAACATCACCAATGTCACTATCCCCTTGCTACTCCTGGATGTGGATGGACGGGTCTTGCTCCTAATCAACAATGTGATGATCCCTCCCTATTTCTGAGTCATGGATATGGATGGGTGGGTCCTTGCTCCTGTTCATCAATGTCATAATCACCCTCTAACTCATGATATGTTGACTCCTGTATGTGTTTGTGGTGGCTCTATTCCTTGTCCTGGTCATTAATGTGATTATCACTCCCTATTCCGTCGTCATGGATGTGTAAGTCGTCCTCCTGATCCCGGATAAAGCTTTCAGCAACATCATCATCCACATGCCCACTAATATTTAGTCGGTCTTCAACCTTTTCAATCTTTTATCCATATTACGTAGCAATCTTTCTTGTGTCTGTTGCATCCCGATAATATTCTCCAATAGCTTCATTATCTTACCGACATTCGTTTTAGGCTCATACAAATAAATAAATCAATATATAAATTATAATATACACCTAATTTAAAATATAATTAAAATAATAATCTCATCTTCATACCTGAGGGCGAGACAGTCCCAAGGTGCTCCTCGATTGTACATTATGTGCACTTTTTGTCTTCGGCTCCTTCTCTTCATCCTCATCCTCCTCCTCCTCTTCCTCCCTATTCCACTCTTTCTCACCAGCTTCCTACTTATCATCAGCAGCATCACCCTCAACACTAGCATCACCTAAAACATCATCATCATCACCCTTATCATTATCATCATCTTCACCCCCTCCGTCGTCGTATTTCCACACTTTCTCTCCAACCAAATGTCGGGGGTTGAAGAACCTCCAATAATCCGTCTCTCTCTCTCATCATCGGTGGGCACAACAATCCTCTTCGATGCAATACACCACAATACATATATATATATAGTTAATATATTGCACCCAAAGATAGTAAACAAATGGAAACAAATTTAGGTTATGGTAGAGTAGACACTTACAAGGTAAAGCTCACTCCTCCCTTTTCTTGAATTCTTTCTAATTCTCTTATTAGCCAATTCCTATACCTTGGCAAATCAGAATCACCTGCTATTTTGTTCCCTACCTTGTTGTCTAAATATGAGAATATTTTAACAAACCACCACTGTAATGCATATTAAACAAAAAACAAACATATTATTAAAATATAAATAAATAAATATACTTATATATAAACTAAACAATTTTCCTTAGTAATAAAGAGTATATAGTAAGGGTTATATTTGGAACGCCCAAACAAACCTATACAAGTTAACCGTCCGTCCATTTATAAGTCGTTCCTCAGTAATCACTTGTTGGAGGTGATTGAGAAGTATACTATATGACATTGTACCTCAAGGGAACGCATTCTACACTTTTGTGTCCTCTATCATGACCCACAATGTCTTATCCACCCTTTGGTGCTCATCTAGGCCATAAAATAGTTGGAAAGCTATGACTAAATAACTTAAAGGTGTCCTTGACATCTAAATTCGCTTGTGACTTGAGCATGAGGACAATAGCTTTCACTGACGGTGGAATTCCTTTGAAAAGTCACCATAAAATACTATTCTTATCATTTTGTTGTGCCTTAATGGTATTTACGTCGATATGCTCGAATCGCAACCTTGTTACCAATAAGAACTCCTGCTTTCCAAACCTATATGGTTGTCTCCAATTTCAAACCACATCTCATCAAGCATAGCACGAGCAATTTCCACCTCTCTAGCAAGAATAGTTACAATCAAGGGGCAAACCAACAACTGATTGTAGGCTATCTCCATGAAATATCTGAACGGGGTCACGCCTAGGAACTGCTTAAGGAGTTCTCTTTTCTCAAGAGCTGCTTTTAGACCAGTAATCTCTTTAAAGCTACAATGTGTGCTTAAGGTCATCTCAGCAGGAATAACCTGTGTACTCCACTTATAATTGACTTATATTTGTACAAAACCAACATATTACAATTAGAATAATATTAATTTAATTAATGGTTTACTTTAATAAAAATTAATTATTAAATATTTTCATTAATTTATAAAACTAATTTTAATTAACGCATCAAATTAACATATTACAATTACATTAAATCAAATTTAAAATTCAATTGGTTAATTTCTTCTTTTTTTTATTTTAATTTATATTTCATTTATTTGAATTTATTATTTTAATCACATTGATTTAATATTTTTATTTTAATTAATTACATTTAACTTTTCTAACTTAATTAAAATTTAAAATTTAATTCACTTATTTTCTAAGCAAATATTAATTAATTTAATTAAAAAATTCCACAAAATCCAGTTTTTAGTGGATAGAACTGGGTTTTGTGGCAAAATAAAACACGGTTTTTGAAAAAAACTGTGTTTTATGGGTCCGTCCATAAAACACGGTTATTCCGAAAACCGTGTTTTAAGGATGCTTTAAACACGGTTTTTGGGAAAAAATCATGTTTTATGGGACCGGCTATAAAACACGATCATTCTAAAAACCATGTTTTAAGGAAGCCTTAAACACGGTTTTTAGAAAGTCCATCTTTTATGTCCTCCCATAAAACACGATCCACCCAAAAACCGTGTTTTAAAGGAGCCTAAAACACAATTTTTAGAAATCCCATATTTTATTTCCAAACAGAAAACACAGTATTTTTCCAAAAACCGTGTTTTGTGTAGCCACAAAACACAATTTCGGTGGAAAACCGAGTTTATGGGTGCAACCTTAAAACAAGGACAATTCTGAAAACCATGGTTTAGTCAACCTCAAAACGCGGTTTTGAAAAATGCTATGTTTTATGGTCGAATATAAAACATGATTTTTGCACTCACAAAACAAGGTTTTTCATTATTAAAACACAATTCGTTGAAAAACTGAGTTTTTTGCATTCACAAAACATGGTTTTTCAATGAATTGTGTTTTAACCACAAAAGTCGTGTTTTTTGGCCTCACAAAACACGGTTTTGTCGTTCTGCAACCAAAAAATTCGATTCCAACACTTCGTCTTCCTTGACAACATACACTACTAAAAACATCCATTCTCATCCTAATCCATCCAAATACAGTCAAAACTAGCCTAATCTAACCATACTAAACTAATCCAACATCCACAACACTAAAAAAAAAAAAATGAATTCGAAACTCTAAATTTAACAATTACCACTTAAACAATCAAAGGGATTTTATCGTTGCATACCTTCGGTGATGGAGGTGGTGAACAATCTCGTCGACAGTCTGAGGAGGTCGTTGAAGGTCCGAAATGGTGCAACAAGGTTGGAGATAAGTGGTCGAGCGCGAGTGGTCTTGGATCAGAAACCAGGTCGTGAGGGTTTGATGAAAACGGTGGAAATTTGATTTGGGTGGGTGGTCGGGTTTTGTGGCCTCCATATATATATGGGTATTTTGGTAATTTTATGTTTGGGTTTTTGTTTTAAATTTTACAAAATAAGGGTATATGAGTCAAATTTCACTTAGAGGTGAAATGGATAATTGGGTATTCTATTCAATTAATTTGTTTAAAAGGTTAGAAAGGAATTTTTTAAATTGAAGGGTTATAAACGAATTTTTACCTTTTGTAATGGCCATTTTTGATATTTTTCACGAAATATAATTACCTATAAGGAACATATGAACAAATACCACTATTGTGAGTACTTGATAGCTCTTCATTTTATTTTTTCTTTCAATCCTCTCGTTTTCTACCACTCAAAAGAAACAAATATGTGAAATTGATGCAGTTATACTCAAATGTTAAATTGGTTACAGATTCAGAGCATTTATTAGTATTTTATCAATCAAATTTTCTAATTAATAAAGAAGATAATCTTGCCAATTATAAGTATTTTATTACTTACTACTTGTGGCTAAATGAAGAAGATGAACTTGAAAGTATAGTTATATACCAACAATGCTAGATATTTAGAACATCTCCAATGTTATTATGTTGTTTTAGATTCTATTTGCGTATGGCACATCAAAATATATATATATCATAATGATGTATTTAATCTAGAGTTTATTTAAGTTCGATATATTTTTTTAATAATAGATTTTGGTGAAATTCACAGATTTTATATATTTCATATTGATTTTATTATAATTCTTTAAAAAATCCAATGAAATTTTTAAGAAAATAATAAGATTTGTTATAAACTTTTTTCTTCACAAAATTCATTTAAAATTCATTCAAATATATTAGTTAAATAGAATATGTGAATTCAACAACTTTTAATATACTTAGATTTCATTGAATCTCATACACATCCTAAATTTTAATGGATTACGTACAAATTGGATTAAATACACTTAGATTTTAATAGAATTCATTCAAATTTAGATTGAATATATTCAAACCTTTTAAAAGTTTTAAATTCTAATGAATTCTAAATTGAATACACTCCTTTAATTTAGATCCACTTTGGCAAAACATATATATATATATATATACATATTCTCTTCTTCAATGCAATTATTTAAAGTAAAATATGTATAAACTTTTATATTTTACAATTAAGAGAAAAGATAATGAGACATATTTCCCTACTTTTAATTGCTAAAAAATATGAGAAACTCCTCTCCATATTCTTTATTATTATTATTATTATTATTTTGTTTTTGGTGCACATCACCTCTATATTTGAGTTACATAATTGGATTAGAAAGGATTTTTTGACCTCATAATCTATCCATCTAATATGGCAATAAATTCACCCTAAAGAAATAATCGTATTGGAAATGCTCTTACCTCTTATATCATATTTACATCTCAATTAATAATATGCCAATTAATGGGTGGATGTACTTTACAAGTAAAATGAAAAATTATATATTATATATAATTATTTTACCATAGTGTCTCATAACTTTAAGAAGTTAAGACGAACTAATCAAATTTATCCATTGCATTTGAATTAAATAGGAGGGAGAATTTATTTTAGAAAAGAGAATGCAATAAATGAATTTTATTAATTCATACTAACTTTAAAAAATATGAGACATTGATGATAAAATTATTATGTATATATATAGGGTTTTTTTTAATCAAGACGTCCTAACTTTAAAAAGTAAGGACTAACCAATCAAATTCATCAATTCCATTTAAATTAAATATGAAAGAGAATGCAATAGTGAATTTGATTGGTTGGTTCTTACTTTTTAAAGTTAGGACGTCTTGATTATAAAAGTCTTATATATATATATATATCTAGAGAGAGAGAGAGAATAATTTTATCATTAATAACGAACCAATTAAATTAATCCATTGAATTTGAATTAAATACAAGAAAGAATTTATTTTAGGAGAGATAAGACAATAAATGAATTTAATTAGTTCGTCTAACCGTTTAAAGTTAAGAAATACTGATAGTATAAGCATTATATATATGTATAAAGAGAGAGAGATGTGCGCACGCACACACACACAAATAACATAAAAAGATGGATGTCTATCATTATTGAATATGCTATAACTATTACGAATGTAAATAGACTATAACCCTAATTAATTATTATTATTATTTAGAAAGAAGGAACTCTGATACTATTTTGAACTCTAACACGATTTTAAACTAAAGCAACTGCCAGACTGCATAATCCAAAATTTTGAATGTTTAGTCTTTCACTTTGAGTTTCAAATATTTTTGTAATCCGTATCATCTTCTTTAACTAATTGATTGTAAATAAATACTCTAAAACGCACTAGGGTGTCATTTGTTATTATTTTTCCGAGGTTAAAATCTAATGACTTAATAAGTTTAGTATAAAATTATCTTTGACAATTTTTTCAAAAGTGATTATATATTTGACAACAATTTTAAGCATTATGTTGGGTTTTACTTTTATAAAGTGATTATAAAATAATCTTTGGTGAAATAGAATGAATATTTAAGAAGGTTTAAAGGTTTACAGCAATTTCTTTAAGAAAACTCTCTATATATGTTTGTAAAATGCAAATGGTGAAATTCGAATTCCAACCAATATGGTAGACGGGCACAACCACTTGGATTAAAAGAAGAGTTCATCCCTTTATAACAGTTTTGGATAGAGAAATTGAGTACTTTATCATATCTATCTAGAAGTTGGATAAAATATTATGCAAAATTTTATGCAATATTATTTATTCGACCCACCACATACGCACTAAACAAATACAAGCAGCTTGTTACCGTTGTCATTTATATTTATATATATATATATATATATATATATATATATATACATATATACACATGATCATCCTCTGCATCTTTATAACTAATATTACGAAATGAGTAACACCCGACATCTTTCAGCAAATCTCAAATTTCAAAATCCAAATGATGTGTTATATTTCTTGTAACTAATATGCAGGCGTGCAATTATATTATAAATGATGTGATAGTTACAAGTAAGATATCACATCATTTGTGATCTCAAAATTTGAAATTGTTTCAAGATGTCAAATATTGTTGTTTCAAAAAAACAAAAGGCAAAAAGACCTTCATTTGGAGTCATTGAGCTTTGACAACAAAAAGAGGCACCCAGCAGAAAGGAGAACAGAAGCTGAGAAGCAAAGCAAATCCACAGGAGTATGTATAGCAGCCTTCTTACTTTTGTCAAAGAACCCAATCAGAAGTATCATCACTATGACATGACCAAGTTTTGTTTTCAGCGCACTCACAGACTTTATTTCTAACCATCTCGGTCGTTCCTGGGAAAGCAACACAATGGAAATATAAATAAACGATACAAATATCTATAGCTTAATAAAGAAGACTGCAAATTACCATCAGAGCAGAGAAAGAAGGTCAAGCATATATTACATTAAAGTGTAACATCTTAAAATCATTTGCATGTCCTTTGAAATAGAAATAAAATCATCTCAGCGCCCCAGTAGAAAGTTCAATTATATTTCACAAACTATGTTTTGAACACCCTTTCAAATGATGACATTGTCTACCTTACCAATCCATCTTTTCACAATAAGCAAGCAAGACAAGGGAGTTATGGCCAACCAGTAACGGCTAAATTTGAGGCATACAGGCCCTGCTCGATTACAAGTATCAATCGAGTAAATTTTTCAAGAAGAAAAAATAACTGAACTCACCTTCAGTGTAAATAAGCCAAAGAGATTTGATCTGTGCTGAGCTTTATCTTCTGACAACATCTTTCCAATATCAAGGTTGCTGACAAAGAGCTCGTACAGACCCATCCCAAATACCAGCATCACAGTTCCTAAAAGATAGACATCTAGAAGAGCAATAAACTTGGAATTAGTGACTTCAACTAAAACTGAATGAACCCTATAGATCCGTAGTTAAAGAAGTAATTATGTATAAGCACAGACATCTTTGTAGCAGTATGGCCAATAACTTTGTATATGAGAACTAGTGTTCAATCCGCATGACCTATACATAAATATATAGTCATTGCCACTTTATTGTTATTGAGGTCTAAATTTACATACATCAACTTGAGTTTTCGAAGAACAATGTTATGCAACAGAAACTCTATACATAATTTCTTTGACTCATGACTGACTTTCAGGCACAATGAACCAGCAGACTATAATATAGCTAAAAATTATCTTAATTTTATGGCCATTTCTGGGTGTAAGGTTAAAAGTCTTGAGCTGACAGATGTAAAATGGTCAATTTAAATCTCGTAAACTGCTAAAGGTAGGACTGTCTTCAGAGCACTACCTCCAAGACTCTACTCTAGCTTGCTCAAGACTGGGGCATAGAAAATGGAAACAGATCGAGTATTTTCTGTTTTCAAAAATCAATGTATCACATGAGATGAGTGAAACATCAACCATGCCCCTGCTGTTCTCCAACAAAATTGGCCTTGTTTCTATATATGTTGTTATAATGATGTTACACATATTTTGAGTATATAAAGTATGGAAGTTCTCTTTTGTCAGAAAAATTTATTTAATAAATAATAAGTACATAATTCTAGATTTAAGTTTACCATAACATTTACTCATTTTTCTCTCATTTGAAGGTGTTATCCTCAGTGATTCAAAGGAAAGAATTCTATATAAGATTTATTTATTAGACTCACTATGTAAACGAAAACTAGAAGCAGCAGCAAATATATAATTTTTGAATTGGTAAGTTTTCCAGCAAGAAAGAAAAGTGAAAACAAAAACACACACACACACACAAAGCAAAAAATAATAATAATAATAATAATAATAATACCTGATGAGAGATGCAATCACCATAGAACATTAATATTAGTAATACATCATAAACACTCACCGATAGCCTCAACCAGTGTTAAAATCACTTTAGTACGATTAACAAAATACTCCGTGAATGATGCCACAACAAAGGTGCAGCCCTGCATTTCAGGTGTGGTGAAGAAAAATGTACATTAATACAGTACAAAGATGGTTATAGACAAAAATATTAATGTTCACCAGTACCTGTGCACATAAATAATAATAATAATAATAATAATGAATACTGATACAAGATCAACTGATCCTCCCATACTACTAGTTTCAGGTAATCTATATTTTACTCTTGCATAAAATGAACTTTTGAGAAAACAGAATTCCTTGTCACTTTTTCTCATTCATTCATTTAGACGGTTTTACTATTCCAAACACAGTTTCAAACGGTAATGAAGCAATTGCTCTTAAGCAACAAATTTCTTACTGATATTTATGAAGTAGCTGATGAATAAAATATTAAACATCATGCCAGCACCAACAAGCATGCAAACTATGAAAATTAGAAATAAATTGCATGAATGAAAAGTGTAAGGTATTCAAACAAAACAATTTGGAAAACAAATTGGTAGCAGGCATATGACGATTGTAATTAAAAATTTAATCATATTTATATTTATTTTTAATTTCTGGTCATATTGGACCATTTTTCTCAAAAGTAAACTTGACCTTGTTGTACATAAGTGAACTTGAATTTCTACCTCAAAAGGAGATCAAAAGAAAAGTAAAATAGTTTGTGCAACATTTTTTTTCCAAGACTAAAATCCATTCCAAAGGATCTAACTATATGGCAGACAAAAATTGGGCTTTCTGACAATGCCCTTCAGTTGAAAAGCATGTCCAGCCTAAGTCATTGGAGAGTGACATCAAAGACTGAATTTGGTGGGTTATGCATGCAAACAGTTGTAATGAATAAACTATCACTTCCCAGCAATTCTTCTATCAAGTCAAAAGTTAACATATGATTCAAACCTAACTTCTACAATATATAGGTCGGTTTAACGTACATAGTAAGATATCTGTTAGCAGTTCTACATTCAGATCTATTCACAACTCGTTGTATCGTCATCTTTAACAGCACTGTTAGTAGAAAACATACCATTGCTCAACCCAATCACTTTACTGATAGGACATGTAACTTCTAATACATGTCGACGTATATCTTAAAACGTAATCAGTCCCAAAAATATAAAAGTCATCAACACACACCTATTGGGAATAAAAGTAACTTACATAAAACCAAGCTTGCATCATTTTACTTATCACAGAATCAGAAGAATCCTTTTAAGCAACAGAGCCTCTTTGATATCAAAACAAGATTACAACATAATTTTGATATAACTGGTTTGAAATTGCAACATTTCATCAAAAATAGGCCAATACGATTTTTAACAAAAATAAAAAGTTAGGCCATTACGTTGGTACTAACTTTTCCTCTATATAAAATAACAAAACAACAAAAAGGCAGATTATTGTCGCAAAAACAAACATGTGGCTGGGTACGTTGTTTAGTTTGGCTACCTTACAGGTTGGATAGCTTTACTCAATAATTACATCTATTAGATTGGTTGTAAGGGTAGTTATTGAAGTCAATTCAATAGTTGTAATTGTTGAGCAAGATTACCCAATCAATAAAGTAGTCAAATCTCTTTGTTTATGTAAAAATTTCACTAACCAACTATTAATGTAACATACGCTGACATGACTTAACGAAACGATCACAAAACATTGATTTACAACTAGCCCACCAAATATACTCATAATTTCAAATTTTCAATCCATATCTTCATTGTTTCTGTCACATAATTTCAGATTATATATATATTATCCTTTTCTTATCATCTAAATTTTAGCAAATTACCAATAGTTAAATAGTAAATTACAGGCAAGTGTATATCATCTATATTATCTTTTTCTTATCATCTAAATTTTAGCAAATTACCAATAGTTAAATAGTAAATTACAGGCAAGTGTATATCATCTATATTATCTTTTTCTTATCATCTAAATTTTAGCAAATTACCAATAGTTAAATAGTAAATTACAGGCAATTGTATATCATCTATATTATCTTTTTCTTATCATCTCAATTTTAGCAAATTACCAATAGTTAAATAGTAAATTACAGGCAAGTGTATATCATCTATATTATCTTTTTCTTATCATCTAAATTTCAGCAAATTACCAATAGGTAAATAGTAAATTACAGGCAAGCATACACTAGAATTAATAATTTTTTTTTTTTTTCAAAAAGTACCTTGATGAAACAGAGAAATGATCCGATCAAAGACCCGAAAACACCAAGAAATGCCATGAATCGACATCCATAAATAGCCTACAAACAAACAAACAAACAAAATTAACCAAAATTATCATAATTTAAAAACCAAACGTTATATTATTTCCTCAAAACAAACAAAACGATTAGTTACCTTCTCTATGTTTTCCTCCAGAGCTTCAGGTTTCTTCACATTCGACGCAATTGCCGGCGAAGAAGTGCGTGTCGTAGCCGGCGAAGTAATTTCAGTTCTCGAGCTTCGCGACGTGGCAACGGACACCGGAAATTTCACAACCGAAGGTGCCGTGTCGAGCACCATTTTCGCATTCGGACACGGTTTGCAAGTTTTAGTTAAGTGTAATGGCGGGGCTGATGGTGGTGGCGTTACTTTGATGAGTCCTGCGACCAACGGCCGAGACGGTCTCATGGTTGATTGCACTTCGGTCAGTTAAGTGAACATGTCCGAAAAACACAGAAAGCAAGAGGAACGGCTGTTAATAACGATAGATTGTGTAGTGTTTGCGAGCGTCGCGGAATGGGAGCCACGTATATACATTAGACTTGGTTCCGTCACCGATGTGCGCATTCATTTTCATGTTTTCATGTATCGAAAATGTGTAAGTTGTTCCAATAGTATTCAAGGGCTATAAATATCTGCTTTTATCAAGTTTTTCTTATTATTATTATTTTTTTAAAGACGACATTATATATAAAGTTTATATCTTAATTTCTACTTTTATAAAATAAAGGAAACCGTGATGGATAAATAACATCCATGCAACCTTTCATGTTTATGCCATGTGTCAATGTGTTTGCTGAGGCCCTAAGAAGGAGACTTTGTCTCGCGTGGTAACAACTGAACGGTGATGATTTGTTGCTATAAGCTGTCTTCATCACGGCTTGGATTCATTGTATGAAGATAATTGTTGTCACTAGTCCTATGGCTTTTTCCACGAGGCAATATTTGACGGACCTTATAGTTTCCGACTGAATTATATTGTGCATAAATATGCTTAACAGTATTGGATAATATTGGATTAAATTTAGTGTTAGACAATATTTAATATTAAATAATATAAAAAGCTCAATTGGTAATTTTTTTTTTGGAATTTAGCAAAAATACCATAAACAGACACAACAATTACATAAGTTTCCTTCACAGCAAATAAATTGCAAAACTATCCCTAATTTACTAAAATGTCATTCAAGCCCTTTCAGCTCCTTTCCATTCATCTCATCTTTCAATAGCCACACCAACTTGATGCACACCACAGCAACCCGAAGATCACTAACCGTGCCTCTAGCTTATCATCCTCGACGTCAAGTTACTAACACACATTACACTATCGTTGATTAATTCGATACCAGATTAGTTTACGTGAAGATTTAATTGATTTTTCATCTTTCAATCTTAATAGTTGTTGGTGGAAGTTCAGTTTAATCCATTTAAAGTTGTTTTTATTTGTATCATTGAGTTAAATAAATAGGTTTGATGTGTTAGCTCTTGCAAAAAGTTATGAGAAATATTAATTTTTGGCTTTTTTTTTTAATTAATTCCATTGTAAGCTTTTGGGGGGGGGGGGGGGGGGGGGGGGGGGGGGGGGGGGGGGAATAGATAGATCCCCATTTTTTTATCAGGTAAACCACCCCCACTGTTAAAAAAATCAATTGACGTTAAAGTTAAAGGGTATAATGATAATTAGATAGTAATTTTATTTGTTTTAATAAAATTAAATATAAAATTGATTTTTAATTTTTAAATTTAAAAATTAAAAATCAGTTTTTTATTTCTTCATCCCATCCCTCTCTCTCTAATTCTTTCATCCTTCTCTATCTCTCTCTCACTACTCACTTGCCAAGTTCCCCGTCGTCAGCTCCACATTCACGGACGGTTTCCAGGCGCTTCTCCCTCTGATAGTCCTCATTCACTCATCACCACCGTCTTTTCCACGCCTCCTCACCGGATAAGTTTATCCTTTCTCTCTTTTCTCTCTCCCCTTTCCCTCTCTTCATACTCTTACCACCTCTTATCTAGTTCTTTATGCATTTCGGCTTCCATGGCCTTCCTCTTCCTCTCCCTCTTGTACTCCTCATAGTCGTTGGTCTTAGAGCAGGATTGTACTCTTTGATTAAAGAAGTGACGCCAACAAGAGCAAATTGAATCGACAACACGTCGACGGTAGGAGAAAAAGAGGTATTGGTAAGGATTTTGGAAGAGGAGTTAAGCGTGGTTTTGGATTTGAGGATGGTGGGTATTTGTGTTTTTGTATAAATTTTAGGAAACAAATTGGTTTGAGTTTTTGAGTAGATTTTATATAATTTTTTTTTATAGATTTTGAGTTTTTGTTTAGATATTGTGAAATAAATTTGTTTGAGAATTGGTTGTTCTTCAATATCCTAGGTTCTTGATGTTCTTCATTTAAATTTTTCAGATGGAAGATGGGTTGATAGAGAAGTTATGTTTTTTATGACAATTTTCTAGGTTCTTTTTTTTTTTTTAAAGAGTGACATTAATTTTTGTTTTTCTTTTCTCTTTTTTAATTCTTTTTCTTTTTCATATTTTTATTTTTTTTGAAGCCTTTTTTTTTTAATTTTTTTCCTATTGTTTTTATTTTTAAGAAAATTTAAAGATTTAGTTTTTTAAACATTTTAAAAATATTAATGGAGTATGATTTTTTTTTTTTATGTTTTTTTTAATTTAATATTGTTATTATTAATAATTTAAAGAATATTTCAATCATTACATAAGTTTAAAGGGTATGATAAATATTTCATAGAATCTTGATGAGGGTATTATGGTCATTATATGATTTTGGATGGAAAATATTAATTTTTTAATGGATAGTTAACTATAGGGGGCGGTTCGTCTGGTTAAAAAAATGGGGATTTATTTACCATTATTTTACTTTTCAAGAGGATTTTTTATAATATCCCCTTTTTTTAACAATCTAGTTTTTGTTAAATTTTGTTTTCAATTAGTTATTTTTTTTCTTAATAGCTGAACGATAGAAATATGAATTAACGCAGATGGTTTACATCATTGTAGGAGTCATATAGTTCTGTTTCTAACTTTAGTTGATAATCGTCAATGAATGGTTTGAGCAACAGTAGTTAATATAGCTCAATAATCATTTTTATCAATACTTGTGACGCAGTATGTTTTATCCAATAGTTGCTCAAAAATTGCATCCCGTGGAAATCTAAAAACCCTTACTTTAACCTTTATACCCCTACAATTGCTATTTCATTATCAACCCGAATCGGGTCAAATTTAAGTTGAACCTTGCTTTTTGACCCGAATATAGCCAACAAGTACTATTGACCCGATTCGGCTCAATTTAACCCTTTTGGTCAAATTTTGACGCAATTCGGGCCAATCCAATATCGGGTGTTAGATTTTAACCCGAAGTCAGGTCAAATTTATAACTTCATATCAGACTTTGACACCCAATATCAAATCAATTCGAGTCAAAATTATAATGTTAGGTCAGAATCTGACACCTGATATAGAGTCAAAACTAAAATTATTAAAAAAAAAAAAAAGATTATTGTTGGAGTAAAATCGTGATGGAAGATGAATTAGTGTGGGTTAATAGTATTTATTTGATGATGTGTTTGATTCATTTTATTACTTTTTTTAAAAATGTTTTATTTATTTTTTTATAGCTTAATTATTGGTTGGTAAATAATTAATTATTTGTATTAATGAGTTGGTTTTAATTTATTAGTGGCATTTTGGGTAACTTAAGGTAGTTTTGCAATTTTTTTGAGTAAGATTCGGCTCAATTTAACCCTTTTGGTCAAATTTTGACGCAATTCGGGCCAATCCAATATCGGGTGTCAAATTTTAACCCGAAGTCAGGTCAAATTTATAACTTCATATCAGACTTTGACACCCAATATCAAATCAATTCGAGTCAAAATTATAATTTTGGGTCAGAATCTGACACCTGATATAGGGTCAAAACTAAAATTATTAAAAAAAAAAAAAAAAGATTATTGTTGGAGTAAAATCGTGATGGAAGATGGATTAGTGTGGGTTAATAGTATTTATTTGATGATGTGTTTGATTCATTTTATTACTTTTTTTAAAAATGTTTTATTTATTTTTTATAGCTTAATTATTGGTTGGTAAATAATCAATTATTTGTATTAATGAGTTGGTTTTAATTTATTAGTGGCATTTTGGGTAACTTAAGGTACTTTTGCAATTTTTTTGAGTAAGATGGTAATTATGAAAATAAGGTGACAAAAAAGGTAATTTTGCTAAATTTCATTTTTTTCCATAAATATAATTCTATAGATACACTCAAAATTTCAATTTAAATATTCAATTAATAATCTTAAATAAATAATTAAATGAAAATATAGGAAAAAAAAGAAAGTAAAAACTTCTCCTCCAATTGACCTCCATATCCACCATCTTGTCAAAGCTTGTAGATCAATCGAAGGAGACTCTATGACAACATCTTCAATTTGACACACTATCAATGACCACAAAGGAAAAGGTAGCATCTCCTTTTTTAAAAAAAGAGGGCATTCTACCTTTTAATGAGAGACCAACCAGTTTGCATAGTGGAGGCATGTTAATTTAAATTTTTTTAATTAATATTCATTTTCAAAGTTGAAATAGATCATGTCAACTACCATCTTTTATTTTTTCTGGATTAATTAATCCAAGTGCATAATGCTATTAAAAATTTGGGCAGCAGTAATTTGCTGTCCAATTTATTTACCCTTATCAGTACAACCTACCAAACATGGTCTAAGTATATCTTGTTAGCACAAATGATACAAATGGCCAAAGACACACACTTTCAAGTCATAAGGTAACAAAACTTGTAAAAGTCAAGATTCTTAAACCACTAAAAGAGAAACATGCAAAGTGCATCCTTTCTATGGGGCAATTATTGTTTTTGATATTTTTTAATGTTTTTATCTAAAAATATTATGGTGAAGTAAAAAATACCCTGTTGTCATTAAAAAATAAAAACGAATAACAACTAGCTCCAACTCATTTTCAGTCATAATAACTCAACTTAAACCTTTGTATCCAATCACCAAAACTCAAATATGATAATCATATCTTATTATTATCTCCAACTCTTTTTTCTTTTTCTCTTCTCTCTCCTCTTCTCTAATTTTCTTCATCTTCTCTTCTTTTGTTCTTTTTTGTTCCCCTTTCTCTTCCTCTCGCTTTTCTCCTCCTTCTCATTCTCTTCCTTCTTTATTCTATTTTTCTTTTTTTTTGTTCTAAATCCATCATGATCCATTGTTGTGATTCATCCATTATTGTGTCACGACTAGACCATCGTCATGTTTCATCATGGATGAGTCATAGAAAATTTTCACTACTATGACTCATCTATCGTGATATTGTTGTGACTTGTCGACGTTCGGTCAAGAAACCTCCAATAGAGGATTTTTACGTGATTCTGCAATGGCGCCTACGTCCACAGGTCACGCTCTGAATATATTTTGGCAGAATGACTATTTCACTAATAAATTCGCCCCTTCTATAATGAATTTTTCTCTCTATTTATAGAGGAATAAGGATTACAATTGAGTGATGTACACATAAAAAAATCAACTACTCTAACATATTATTTATTATATTGACTAACAACTCTAACATGACTATTCCTGCATTAATTGCTTCTCGGGATTCGAAATTGTATAGATCTCACAGGTACGAGACCCGAAATCTGAAAGCTGAGAGCTGAGAGCTGAGGTCTGAGAGCTGAGAGCTGCGAGCTAGATGCTTAGCTAACTGAGAGCTTAGAGCTAAGGTCTGTTCCTTGGATCCCAAACTTTATCTATTGGATTAACCTTCTGGGTCAGTTTATTGGGCTTTTACTAGCCCATTTTTGCAGTTCTAAAAATACCATAAAATAACTCAAGGTCAAGAAACCTCCAATAGAGGTTTAGCAACTTCCATAAATAAAGGTATCTGGAACTCCAATTACAAAGGTCATTGCACCTCCATTAATGTAGATCGCGACCTCCATCACAAATTTGTGATCAAGCTTTGACAACCATTATCACAACAACAGTTTCTGCCAATGGACTCCATCGATGATATAGTTTCGTTGTTTTTTTTTTTTTTTTTAAATATAAAAAATATATTGATATTTCGAAATTTGTTAAAAACAATAAAATCATTAAAACTTTTAATGACCTTCATTCTTATAAGGGTACATTTGTCCAAACCCAAAAATAAATTCACAAGGTGCAGATTATCAGCGCTACAAGTATTTTGTCTAAATACAATTTTCTTTTCCATTTTAAAGCATAAAAATATATTTGACCTAAATACAAAAAAGTATATTGATAGTTGTACCTTTTAAACTTTTGACACATATATTGTTGTATTTTTTTTTTTTTTTTTGAAGTTGTAAATATTATTTTTAAGTAATATTTTATTCTAAAAAAGTAAATAAGCATTAAAAATAAAATAAAAAGTGAGTCCATTAAAAATGGTTCTTTTATTTATTTATTTCTTTACAATAACAAATGGTTCCTTTCACAAATAAAAATGAAAAAATTGCATTAGTTGGATTGCAACTGACTATATGAAAAAATTGCATTCATATACAAAAGATCATTAAATTGCACAAATATCTTTTGGATTCCATTAACCAAACAGTTGACTAACGAAGAGATAACTATGATGAGGGTAAAATGGACATTTTTAATATATAATAAACTATATAATTTATGGTTTAACTATTTTACTGGCTAAATAAGGTTATCCATCAATAACAACAATTGATATTCTTCAATAAACACACCTATAACCAATTCAAAAATTTTTATTGATGGATAACCTTATTCGACCAATAAGTTAGTGAAATCCAATAATTTAGTCTTAAGTCAATGATCACTAGCCACATTAGCTTTTACAATTAAAAATAATAAAGCATAAGTTCTTTCTTTTTTCTCAAGAAAAAAAAAAAAGGAAAAGGGAACAAATATGTTCTCAAGCTAAGAGAACATTTTACAATTAAAAATAATAAAGCATAAGTTCTTTCTTTTTTCTCAAGGAAAAAAAAAAAGGAATAGGGAACAAATATATTCTCAAGCTAAGAGAACATATTTGTTTTCTTCAACAAATCATAGAGGAGATCCGATCGATCTCCTTTATGGAGATTGGTAAGTCTCCAACAATGGAGATCTCATGAGTCTCCATCACACCTATAGATTAGATGTGATCAAAGATCACAAATCATACTTGATCTCTAGATCCGATGCAATCTTTGCCATGGAGATCACATATGCTCCACTAGCGACAGAGTCCTTCCACAGTCGATTAGTTATTCGATTTTTTTTTTTTTTTGTTCTAGTATGTTGTGATATTTGTGGTGATGTGTGTTTGATGATTTAGGTAGGTGAGAAATGGAGAGATGAAAGAGAAAGAACCAAACTTTGATTGAGAGAAAGATAAGATTATTCATGGAATAATAGGTTTGTGGAAGAAAAGGACCAAATTGGTTAACTTAGGAAGAAGATAGTGATTTATGAGATTTTTTTATTTGGTTTTCTAAGTTTCAAACCCTAATATACGATCTGAATTTTTTTTTTAAATTAATCTATTAATTTTGTTTTTTAGATTATCTAATGCTTTATTTGTGTATAAATTTAGTTTTTACTTAATAGTTTATAAAGGATTTCAATATATTAGAATTAATTTATTCATTTAATATAGAATAAGGGTAAAAGCGACTTTTGGATTTAATGCAAGTGGTAAAATTGACTTTTCACATTTCTATTTGTGGTCAACATTTGGTCAATGCATTTTAGGGGAGATTTGTGCAATTAAAGGATCTATTGTATATGGATGCAATTTCACCTAGTAAGGGGGTTAGTGCAATTTTCCCTATATATTTTTACTACATTAAAAACGAAATTTTGTTATGAATATATGGACTTAACACCATTTCTTTTTTATAATATTTTTATCTTATTTATTATTATTTCATTATGAAAATAATTCTCTAATTTGTCTATAAATATGTTTATATTGTAACTATTGGAATATACATCAATTGAATTCTATTCACTATTTTCTCTCTTATTGTCTCTCTTTCTCTATTATTGTGATTAGCGCCTATATTCATTGCTTTTAGGCTTATTTAATAAAACGTTATCAGCACAAATATGATATTGAGATTTCATTCATGTAATCTATTCCCTACTATTTAATTCAAATAATCTTATTAGTGTATATGTATTTAAATAATCTTATTAGTATATATGTTTCGTATAGATATCATGTTATACTAACGGATGTTACGTTAGATCCAAAATAAGTTTTTCTTCAAATTTAATTGATTTTTGTCTTTTTGCAATTCTGGTTTATATATTTATTTAAACATATGCAATATGGATCTTATTTTAAAAGCATATGTTAAGAGCTTCGAATTCATATATTATTTACATGATTTGAATAATAATGTAAAAAAAAAAAAAAATTGAATAAAAAAATTTGTTTTGTTGGTTTGATTGATGCAAAAAGAGACAAAAGAAAAAATTGTATAATTTTTTTTCCATATATGAAGAGAGAAAAAATTATTCTTTTCTTTATTTATGTAGTATATTGAAAAATATATATATTTGCTTTGTATGAGATATCAATGTTCTTGGTATTTGTTTAAATAATTTTATGAACATTGTTATATAAGAATTGTTATTTTTAGATATTCTGCATTCGTAAGTAAGTTTAATATCATTGAACTTATGTTTTAATATTTTATTTAATATGATATTCTTTCTAACTTTCTTATCTGCAATCTGAAGTTTGCAAGTAAAAATAATAACTAAATGGTTTAGTTTTAAAATAGAACCAAAAGTCCTATAATTCAATTTAATTAGAATTAGAAGTTCTAAATTTTCAATTTTATTAGAACCAGAAGTTTTATATTGTAAATTTATTTAGAATTAGAAATTCTACACTTTTAATTTAACTAGAATTATAAATTATAATACATTTATCTATTAGAATTAGAAGTTCTATAGTACTAATTTATTTGAAACTAGAAATTCTAGTTAAATTCTAATTAAATTTTGTTAGCTTTTATGCTCAATATGGGCAATTGTATATGTAATATAAATTATAGTTGCTTGAAGCAACATAATTGGCCCTTGCCTATTATATAGAAAGAGTGTGTCTTAGATCATAGATCTAAACTCAAAAGGCAACAAAATATATAAGTTTGTGTTTATATATGAAGCCAATGTTATGCGTATACATATACATAGAAAGCAATGTGATCTTTTGGATTATAAAAAATTAAATAAAGATCGAACAAATTTGATCTTGTGATGTTATGTTGTTACTTTTTGCATATGACATAATACTTCTATCAAATTCATTTTAATTGATTGGATTCTCAATTAACAGTTTGAATCCAAATTTTTGTATTTTAAATCTAAATCAGAAGTTTCAGATTCTCAATAAATTTATTCTTAATTTTATTTGGATCTTAAAATCTGAAGTTTCTAATCTTTACTTTAGTTCTAGATTATAATTTATTTAGATTTTGAAACCAAAAGCGTCAAAATTACAATTAAAAAAAATTGAGAAAAACTAAATCAATTCAAATTTGATATGAAAAAAACCCATCTCAAACCCAAATATGTAGATTTAAAAACATGTTTCTTCATTGAGGGTGAGTAAAGACTTGAACTTTATCTTTTTTAATGATTTCAAGATATATAGATTGTGAAATTTAGGTTCGTAAATATATTAAAGTATTCTATTTTTTATTTATGAATTTTAATGCATCAAAGTATGTATTTTCATATTTATGTATTTAATACAAATTACTTGATCGGGGTATATATATAATGATCTTGTGTCTCATGTTATACAGTTAAAATCTATTATTATTATGGTTAAATCGTTACCTTTCTAGTGACGACATGAATCTGATAATGGCATGAGTTGTTAGATGTGGAAACTAAGTAGCAGCTACTGTGGAAACTAGGTAATGACGACTGTTTAGGATCTTTTATGATACATCATAAAATTAAAGTATGATTGTAATTTACTCATAACCTGAAATTCTAATACTAATTACATTGATTGATGTGATTTAGAAAATAATTTCATTCTCAATTTTATCAAAACTTGAAGTTTTGAGTTACTATCATATTGAACATGTAATTATAATATACAATCATATCATAACTTGAAGCTTTGGGTTTTTGAAAAGAAAATGTACAATATTTTTATCATTTTATATTAAATTAATAATTATTGTTATTTCTCATAAAATTTTTGATTAATGAAGGATATGTTATTTTTGTTTTTCTTCTTTCTTGAGAGCAAGATAAAAAAATAAGGTACATAACATGTATTTTTTTATACCTTAATTGATTATTAAATATTCATTATAATTTGTTATAATTGTATTTTGAGAAATTGTTCATTAATTCATTTTGATTACGATTTATATATCTTGATAAAAGGATTACTTATATTTTTAAGAAATATATATATATATATATTTGATCACCAAATAAGTGAAGTCAAATGATTGAAACAATTTGTACTTCAAATTTGCTCATGAAGTAGTAATGTTAATTATTATGGGGTGAAAAATCATTTATTTCGCATAACTAAATTAATTAATATCATTCATAAAGTGAATGTTAAATCATCTAATAGTTATGACGGTGATTATGGTTAATAAAGCTCCAATGATCATAACAAAGTTTAACCACTTGAAGTAGAATTCACACCAAAGCAAAGTGAGCAAAATGTTTACTATTGGTGGAATATGAAATTATAATAATTGTGCACTTGAAGTATATATAATTATTATATTAATATTTTACTAATATATAAAGGCTTCAGAAGAGCAAATTTGTATATTATAAAGTGAAAAACAACAATATTGTATAGATGCAACTTTGTTACTTTAATAGATCCTAAAGAAATTTATTTAGATATACATTAATAAAAATATATCGTATTTGTATTATTTATACTATCATATGCCAGAAACATATTTTACGATCGAGATTATCATATGATCATGAGTATAATATGATCAAAAATTGTGATGAATCAATTTTTTTTCATCAAATAATACATAGAAAATGATGCGTTAAATTATTAGAAGTAATTTGTATATCCATTATAGAACATGAAAATTCTTACTTAATAAATGTCCCTAAATGACAATAATTGATATTATAATTTAGTCCCTAAAGGACATTATATGATATTTTAGTCATTAAAGAATAATATAATGATCTAATATATCCCTGAAGGATTGTAAGACAGTATAATTAAGTTCTAGAAAGACATTATGATGATATAAATAGATCTCAGAATGACACTATGATGAAGTAAATAAGTCTATAAAGGATAATAAAATAAAGCTAATAAATAAATTTTTTCGTCATTAGGGGAAAAATAAAGATAAAATGAGAAAACTTAATGACGTAAAATTACAACTAACATGTGTAATTCATTATGTAAATTTAAGGTTTTTTTTTCTTTGTTTTTTTAGCCTTTTTAATAATCATTGTAAACAAGGTTTTAAAATATGAAATGTAGGGTGAGGCGGTCAAGCCTTAGTGAACCATATGATTCAATCCCTAGAATTTAGAAAGGACTACGATTATATTTCCTACTTTACCTAAAATTGCAATTAATACATTCATTTTTGAATTAAAGTATAATTCTGACAATTTTCTCTTTGAAGTAATTTTTGACTGGTTATAAGAAATTTTCCGTTTCTAGAATTCTGCATTGTTTATGGAAATCACTAGCTAGCGTGATTGTGAGTTGTTATGTTATTACAACCTAGAACAGTTCCTTATGCAAACTAGTCGACGCGAGCTATTCTTATTATCCTTGCGGAATTTATCCTTCTGATGACATGACACATGTTGATGTATAATGGGTTGATGAGCTTTATGTGGCTTTTTCCCCTTTCGGGCCTTTTGATTTGATTGTTACTTGGGCCTTATCTGTTTGGAGACCCAGTAACATTTTCAAGTAAAATAATTATAAAGTTTCATTTTTTTTTTTCATAAATTTTAAACTTTGATTTTTTTCTTCCTTTACACAAAATCTCCACCTCCACAGTTGTAATAGAAGGTAGAGATTTCTTTTTTTAATTTTTTAAAATTCTAAAATTTATGTTTTTTAATTTTTAAATGTACTTTTTATAATTAATATTCAATTAATATTTGATAGAAGACAAAAGTATTTTTTTATATTTAAGTCATTTTGTTATGTTTGACCGTTAGCAAATTAGTCAAATAAATTGAATTGATGTAGTTTATGAAATGTAAAAGACAACACATCTTATTTCGCCAATATTTGATAAATTAGAGATCCAAATAAAAATTTTCCTTTTAATGATATTTGTTTTAAGATTGTGGTAATTGATTATTTATAAGTAATTAATGTTAAATATTAATTATGAAAAAGTCAATGGATCTAATAACTCATAATATTAGAATAATCATTCTTACAATCAATCTAATAGATATAATTGATAAGTAAGATTATTTTTATTTTTTTATTATCACAAGTACATTTATAATTATCGAACCATCTAATCTGAACTTTACGGTACAACCCACATTGTTACACTCTACTCTTTATTTCAAATTAAACGAGAGAGAATGACTCTGTTAAGTGAAAAAATTACCCACCATCTAAAAAACTTATTAGAAATTAGTCTACATATATGTTGACTAATAGAAAATTGTCCACCTTTTGTGGCCAATAATACTCCAATACTGCCATTTGCTCGGAACGAAGCGGGTCGGGTGAGAGTGGTGTCCCGCACAACTCCACTCGGGAGTGAGGGAGGGTATATGGACATCCAATCAGAAATAGTAAGACCTTTACTTATTTATTCGAGGAGAAGCAGTTTCAACACTGAATCATAAACACAAACGAGGTCCTACATAGGAGAGAAAGAGAGATAGAGGAAGACTCTGTGCAACAAGCTTTCAAGGTATTCTCTCCATTCTCGCTCTCTATCTCTGTCTCTCTTTGATACTCTCACAAAATCATTTGAATTCAACAGCAAAGCTCTATACTTGTAGTAGTTTCAATATTTGATTTTATGCTACTTAGGTTTATCAATTTTACCCTCCTTCCTCTGGACCCAAATGGAGGAAGCTGCTGAAAACCCTAATGACATGTTAAAAAAATCGATTCGAAACCATATAATACCACCATCGTCGTCGTCCGCCACCACCTCTCCGTCGCGGAATCCCAAAACGCGGTTTCCCTACCACCGCGACACACCCGGTATTTCTCCGTCCGCCCGAATTGTCTGCGAAATCCTCACTCATGCCTCCTCCGAAGACTTGGAATCTGCGCTCTCTACTTCCGGAATCGTACCCACTCGCGAGCTGGTCGAGGAAGTTTTGCAGCTGTCCTACAATTCCCCGTCCGCCGCCGTTGACTTCTTCAGGTGGGCCGGCCGGACCTACAAGCTTGCGCCGTATGAGTGGAACTTGATGGTCGATATTCTCGGCAAGAACCGAATGTTCGAGCGAATGTGGGATGCGATTCGGTCCATGAGGCAAGAAGGGGTATTGTCGTTGTCCGCATTTGCTTCTGTTTTCGATAGCTATTGTGAAGCTCATAGATATGATGAAGCTATAATGAGTTTTGATGTCATGAACATGTATGGTGTTAGACAAGATGTTGTGGCTGTTAATTCGCTTTTGAGTGTTATTTGCCGCAGAGGGAACCAGATGATGAAAGCATTGGAGTTTTTTGAGAGAATTAAAGGGAGTGTCCCGCCTGATGGGGATTCGTTTGCAATTTTGTTGGAAGGGTGGGAGAAGGAAGGCAATGTGGTGGAGGCCAAGAAGATATTCGGTGAAATGGTAGACCGTTTTGGGTGGAGTCCTCAGTATGTTTTGTCTTATGAAACTCTCTTGACAACTATGATTCGTAGGAATATGGCAAAGGAAGCCCTAAAGTTTCTTAAGGTTATGAAGGGGGAGAGTTGTTTGCCCGGTTTAAAATTTTTCTCAAACGCGCTCGATATTCTTGTAAAGCAGAATGATTCTACCCATGCTGTCGTGCTTTGGGATATAATGGCGGGTAGCGGCATGATGCCCAATTTGATTATGTATAATGCGGTGATTGGATTGCTGTGCAACAACAATGATTTGGATAATGTGTTTCGGTTCCTTGATGACATGGTTTTCCATGGAGCTTTTCCAGATTCTTTGACTTATAACATGATCTTCCAGTGTTTGATAAAGAACAAGAAGGTTCGTGAGGTGGATAAGTTCTTTAATGAAATGATCAAGAATGAGTGGCCACCAACACACTTGAATTGTGCTTCGGCCATCACCATGTTGTTGGATTGTGATGAACCTGAAGTTGCAATTGAAATATGGAACTACATGGTGGAGAATAATATTTTGCCCCTTGAAATGAGTGCAAATGCACTGCTTGTTGGGCTTCGCAACTTGGGTAGGTTATTGGATGTAAGGAGGTTTGCAGAGGACATGCTTGATAGAAGAATTACTATATTTGAGGTGACAATGCACAAATTGAAGAATGCTTTCTATAAGGAGAGTAGAACTCTGAGGGATAAGTATGATAGACTTGAAAGGAGGTGGAAAATTTCTCAGATGTAATGGATGTAAGTTTCTCGTCTGGTTTAAGAGTTCTGCTTTTCAATTGTTATACTGTTGGTGAAGAATATATTGAAAACCTTTGTTTCAAAAGATATACCTTGCTATGCTGTATACTCTAGATCGTGTTACAAAGTTCTCCATTAAATGGAAATGTAAGTAATTATCGGTTAATTCAGTCTTCTTGTTTGGTGAATGTATTTTTTGTTTTACGTTCTGTTCTGTCTGATTTTACAATGTTCAGAGTTTAAATATGTGTAAGTTTAACCTTTTAGCTTAATGGTGGTTTAATTGGTATCGGACCCAATATCACCAACAAATCTTGTATTCCAGTCTTTCTTATGTCTGCGTTTGTATTTGTATCTAAGTCTGTGTTTGTGCTTATTCATCTGACAAGTCTGTTAATTAAATCTATAGATTGGGCAGTGCCTCATTGGTAGAGAAACTGCCTCCTGTGTCACTGGCCAAGATACGGGTTCTACACCTGGTGCAACCCACACCCCAATAATTTGTGAGTTTTCTTCCACTTTTGTGTGAGTCGTTCGTCCACTTATGTATGAGCTAATCCCTCCAGTGTGGGAGCTGCTTCCTGAGCCGTCCCACTAGAGTCATATCTCGTTTGGTCCCGGTTATCATTTGAGTCACTCCCAGAACTCAAAAAAAAAAAAAAACCTGTTAATGAAATCTGTGTCATGCATGTGATGGGCTGAGTTAGGAATTATATTATGTGAGAACTTGGACCAGCTTCACTGTAGACCCTATGTCTATATGAGAAATTTTATAAAGCTACAATGGAATGTTAGATTGCAGAAGAGCATTAGCTCTGTAGCTAGTTAAAGTGGATGAATTTAAACTGGGATTTGGAAGTATTTATTGCATAGTAGAGATAGATATTCACAAGGTTAGCATGTTGAACCAGGATTATTTGCAAGTTGTGTATGTTGTCATAGTGGTCGACATGTGTCTAAGAAACAATTGATACTGTATTTTAATTTGTATTGTCTTTTCTCTTATGTACTTGTTTATGTACTCTTATTTCTTTTAGTATCAATTTCAAATCTGCTCATCTTCAGATCATTGATTTTTGCCTTTAATCATGGATGGCACCTGAAAGGTGGAAGTTTCTTGAAAATGCAGAGATAACAGTGCGGAGACAGAATTTGGCTCATGAAGTGACTGCACATACTCATGATGTTTGTTATGAAGAGGTACAGGGGTAACTATCTACCTTATTTTGAAGCACCGATGCTATGCTAAACAAGTTTCAATCCTTTTGTTTAAGGCTCTATATTTGATGTATGTTTCTTTTTAGACACTCTGGATTTCAGGCTTATTTGCAGCAAGAGCCTGAAAACTTGAAGCAATTCAGATCTGAATCCAACTGGAGCTCTTGCATGTAAATTTTTCATGAAGCAAATTCCACTCCAGAAAGAGCTGAAGGCTATGCACGGAGATATGCAACCCATAATTGCAACAAACCTGTTGCAAGATTGTAGCTCTATTAACTGAGGTCTATTCCTGAGCCAAGAGAGCATACGTGAAGGAGAAAGGCTCTTTTCCTTGGGACAGCTGGGCCATCCTTAATTTGAACAAGAGACCTTGCTCATGAAAAAATATCATTGTACCTACCGTCCAACCAAGTGGGAGGAATTCCAGAGAACCTTTTTCAGTAGTGATTAATCTTTCCTAAGCACAGCAGACAGCATATAAGCTTGAACATTTACCAGCAAATTTTGTAATCCAAAAGAAGCCAGATCAAGTATTCAAAATTGAAGGAAAGCCTAAGCAATAGACAAAGAGCATTTAGATGAACAGCCAGCCACACATGCAGAAGAGTAAGGAAAAGCCACAACACCAACGCCAGAAGTCCATGGATTGTTGTTGCTGCTTCCTAGTACTATTGAGTCGCAAATGAGTCCTAAAAATGTTCAGGCACCTTGTAAAAGAATGTTACTGCAAAGGATAGTGTACATACACGATCTACACAATCCAATATAAACACATCCATGTAAGTTGCATCGTTAAGGTCTCCAGAGCCAAGTAACCTGGTCTGAGAAATAATAAAAATGGTTAGACTATTTGATAGCAATTTCAAATTACAAGCCTCGCTAAAATAAGATCCACAAAGCATAATCTATAACCAATCACCATCTGTGGTCTTCGATGGCAGTATGATAAACATCTGATGCGTATGAATTTATATTTAAATTTTAATTGGTTTGATTTACATTATATTTTGGTAGTCTCGGGATAAAATAATAATAATAATAATAATAGCATTTTATTGAAGGATCTTACCACTTAAACGTCATCGAAGGCTGTCTCAATACTAGCCGATTCCTTAACATATACAATAGTAAAACCGCAATCCACTAATAATCAACAATACTTGTAAACAGAATGGCGTAATAATGATACATCTAGTTTTTGTTGCTCTGATGCTGTACGGCTCAGTTTGTTTATGAAGAAAGAAGACAGAAAAGAGATGGTAATTAACAATGCAAGTTTGGTATTTTGGGCGACGGCTAAAGTGAGCAAACGAAAAGATTCCTTAACACACAGGATTTTTTATATATATATATTCTTAACAGAGAGGATTTTGTTTTATATATATATATAAATTAATAGAATACAAAACAAATGCTTTAAAACCAGGAAAAGAAGATACCAAAACCTTCCCCACCAATTAGAACTAAGTAGCCAAACCTAACAATTCTATACCTTGGCAAGCTCTCTATCTCACTCCCACAACATAAAAATTACCCTTAAGACAAATAAGCATCTGCTTTCAATTCATGTTATTAACTACATTAACCCACCACCAACCCTTGTTTTTGTTCTTGTTATTCTTATTCGTCACCTCCAATGAAGGGACAAAAGTTGAAAACTCCTTCCAAGCGCTCCACGAATCCCTTCATCTGGATTGCAGCCATTCTCTGCACCATCATATCCGTTGCCGTGATCGTAGCCGGCATAGTCGTCTTCATCGGCTACTTGGTCATCCATCCTAGAGTCCCTGTCATCAGTGTCGTCAACGCTAACCTCGACGTCATTCGTTACGACCGCGCCGGCCTACTCGAGACCCAGCTCACCATTGTCATCCGCATGAAGAATGGCAACCAAAAGGCCCACGCTAGCTTCTCCTCCACCAAGTTCAGTCTCCTCTTCGATGGTCTGACCATCGCCATCCTGCGAGCAGACCCTTTTGACGTCAGGAAAAACAGCTCTCTTGACTTCAACTACGTTGTCCAATCCAACCCGATTCCATTGGACCCTGAACAGCAGGAGCTTGTGGACACCTCGTTGAAGCAGGATCGTATAAGTTTTGATTTGAAAGGAAGTGCCAGAACTAGATGGAGAGTAGGTCTTCTTGGTTCTCTTAAGTTCTGGTGTCACTTGGATTGTGATCTTCGCTTCCATCCATCCAATCAATCTTGGATACCTTCGCGTTGCAGCTCCAAGGCTAAATAATTAACTTACATAAATTGATTATTTTCTTCTTCTGTTTTTTTTTTTTCCTCGTGTAACCATGTACACAATTTTCTTCTCTCTTAAGATTAGATTTTAATTAGTGAAATCAAATAATGAAATCCAATACATTACTTTTTTTTTTTTTTGGGGTTAATGACCTGTCACCGTTGTACTTTTGATAATGTATTATATTCTACCATTCCCCTGTATTGATTTTACAAGTCTGCCCATAAATTTCCCTATTTGGAATTTCATTCTTTGGTTGATGATCATAGCACTACAGAAAAGCCCTAGTGTGTTCAAAAAGGGCAACAAAGAGATTTTGTTTTTTCTTTCCAACTTTTTTCTTGAGTTGGTTTTTCCACGCTCTTCCATTTTCTATCGCTTTAGTGGCTTTCATTGCGGTAATAGAAAATTCTAGTTTCTTCAAGGTTGTATGAACTGGACAATTTCATTTTATGGTATGAAAATTAAAGAAACACTAGAACAACTTTTCATTACTCTTAAAATCTCAAAAATTAACATTAATGATTTATATTATATATATTATTTATTTTATTCTTAACATATTAAGAGGATAATTACAATTTCTTTTTCTTTTTCTTTTTCTTTTTTTATGTAACCAGTTTTCCTCTTTAAATACACATTTTATTTGTTGCCCATTTGAAGTTGAAGTAAAATGCTCTGCCTCCTCCCTTGGTATCGGCTCTACTTTTAAAATGAGTATGAAAACTTTAGTGCGGATTTTGAGAAAGTTGTACCAAGTGGAAGGCTGGAAGCAAATGCAAATGTTAAAAGAAAAGCTGAGATTATCATTGTTGATCCACTTTATCTAGAAACTCAAAAATTTGTATCTTAAACTCAATCTCTTATCTGAACTTTATCATAAATTTGGGATCAATATTTTGGTTTCAGAAATGTAGTAATGAATGCAATTATATTACTACTAACGTTGTGCAAACCTTTCAATCCCATGCCTTCAATTTACCACCTTTCTTATCTTGTATAAATCACTTTTCATTAGAAAATCCCCATCTAATAGCACCAAAACAATATTGGGTTTCTAATCTAACACCAGAAAATCAATTTGAGATTTAATGGCACTTGATGAAGTGAATTACCAAAGTACCCTTCAAACACACCTTCAAGATCTTCTCCACTAACAGTACTACAACTGTTCATCCGGCGAAGGTATACTATTCCGATGTCTCCGGCTCCGATGCGGCGTAGTAGCCCGAAGTCCCTCAACGTCAGCCTGCTCTTCCAAGCCGACATAACCGACCAGATTTCCAAGTTCCAAACAAAGAATATGATCCAGTTCCAAACAGAGGGATGTTAAGGCTTGGGAGGAATTGGTCGTCATTTCAAATGGAGAAGATGACCCAAAAACCCTCAACTTTGCCGTCTTTTCTTCTTCAAGGACTAGTAGGCGGAGTTAGAGTTATGTTGGGGCTAGGGAGGAGTCGGTTGTCACTACCGTCGTAGCTGGTGGCCTTCGTAGGTGACTAGGAGTTTGTGACGATCGCGAACTCCTGGCGAGTTGTCGTTGTCGTTGTCGTTTCTTCTTGAAGGACTGGCAAGTGGAGCTAGAGGGATGTTGAGGCTAGGGAGGAGCCGTTTTTCACTGCCATTGCAGCTGTAGACCTCCATCAGTGACTAGGAGTTCGCGACGATCGCAAACTCAAGGAGTTCACTACGATTACAGTTCATGACGATCGCAAACTCCTAGCGATTTATCGCTGTCGACGTTTCTTCTTCTAGAACTAAAAGGTGGACCTAGAGGGAAGTTGGGGCTAGGGAGGAGCCGGTTGTGACTGCCGTCGCAGTTGGCGGCCTCCGTCAGCCACCACAAGTAGTTCTTTATTGGTTTGTCGCCGTCGAACGGGGTGGTTTCCACCCACAACTAGCCGCAAGACTCAATCTTTGGGCCGGAAATCTCCAAGTCACTAAATTTTAATATAAGGGCAATTTTGTCCTTAAACTTTTCAAAATGGTGGATGTGCTATTAAAACTCATTTTGATTTTCCATTATCATTTTACAAACTCACCTATAGTTTGGTGCTATATAAAAAGAGACCCCCATCTTTTTTGTTCTTATAGGTATCCAATTATTCCAAAATTGCCATCATTTTTTGGTGGGGTTAGGTGTTAAGATTAAAACAATATTTGAATATGAAATTGTTATCACAGAGAAATGGACTTGGGACTTGGGAGACAAAATATATCGTTTGAGAATATTCACCAAATTTAGGCCTAAAAACCTGAATACCTATGTGCATAAATGAATATCAAATAACATTGCGGAAAGCTTAATTTGGAAATCAAAGTTCGTTTAAACTAACAAAATATGGTAGCTTTAATCACTTTTATTGTACTGTTCTAAGTTATCTTTATCTTTTTATTTTATTGTCGATATAAATAACACAAGTTCCTATTGCATGTCCCTAAAGGAAAACGATTCAACCAAGCCATAAAAGCTAGTTTGAGGTTTCTTCAATTACACAAATAAATAAAATGAGTAGATAACTAAACTAAAAACAAACTTATTATGTAAGAAGATAGTAAATACTATGTCATATAATATTCTTATATTTTCATAACAAGTGGGATTATACAATAATTATTTTTAAACAATAAAATATAAGTTTTTATATTGATTCCTCCAAAAGTGAAGGAGATAGGATGGAGGAGCAAATCACGACTCATCCAATTACCACCACCACGAGCAATTTTTTTTAAAAAAATTTATCCGTACCATTAATAAAGAAGGTTTGTGAAATAACATACCAAACTTGTCTCTGTCTATAATTATAAAATAAAAATAAAAACAAGAAAAACTTGAGCCCTTTACTGTAATTTTTTGATGTAAATAAAGACAGTTTCGTAAATCGCAATAGGCTTGCCAAATAAAAGCCCGCTTAATAATGAAGCCCAAGAAAGTAGATACAAGGCAAAAGGCCGAAATGACGAGACATGCCAATGAGCAACGATTTTTTTTTTTTTTTTTTTTATTTACAAGTACATTAATAACTGTCAGATTTACTAGATATTGAATCTTAAGAATAGTTGGACCACAATAATTATTAGGCAACTCCTTAGGTGAGCAAAGAGAGAGCGACCTCATACTGAATGAAGAAACTTAGCCCTCCAATTGGAGAGACCTATTGGTAATTAGCCCCATCATATGAGGATTTGGTGCAAATTGCCCACTAAAGGCGAACATAATACTCAAACCCGCATCGTGCTTTGTGATAAAGGCTTTTGCACGTAGGGGTGGACGTTTTCGGGTTCGAGTTGAGTTGGGTTGAAAATCCCTCAACCCAACCCAACTCAACCCAATAATTATCGGGTTGGGTTGGGTTAAGTCGATCGGGTTAGCACCTCGCTCAAATACAAAACATTCATATTAATCAACGTATTTAAATGCAAAACATTCTCATTGATTACATAATAGATTTAATACAAATAAAGTTTAAGCCATTACATAATTTTTTTTTTTAAAAAAAAGTTCAATTCACCACAAAAAGACATAAATAAATAAATAAAATCTAGGACAATAATCCTAATAAAATTCGTCAATGCAACTTGTTTGCTATCATTAAAGTCTTCAAAAGTAGGGATGGACGTTTTCGGATTCGGGTTGGGTTGGGTTGAAAATCTCCCAACGCAATGTGGGTTGGGTTGAAAATTTTTCAACCCAACCCAATAATAGTCGAGTTGGGTTAGGTTGGGTTGATTGAGTTAGATTTAATTTACCACAAAGATACAAATGGTTTAGTTGATAACTTTCTTAGTCTTGGTAATTTAATTACAGATAAAATAAATACAAATAAAGATCCAATTATTGTAAATAAAAGAGTAAATTCGACATAAACGTTGTCCTTAATCTTTATCCTGAACAAATATTCTTCTAGAGAGGAGAAAAAATCTTGGATTTAAAATTAGGGATAGACGTATGTCGGGTTGGAGTTGGGTTGGGTTGAAAATTTTTTAACCCAACCCAACCCATCTAGATTTTTTTTAAGATGTAACCCAACCCAACCCAATAAAAAATGGTCGGGTTGGGTTGGAGATGCCCACCCCTATTTGCACGTATGCCAGGCCAACACGTTATAACAACTTTGAGTGCGGATGAGCAATGTTTTAAATATTAGTGTAATGAAACATTTGGATTTAAATTCACAGAAGTGTAAATATTAAGAATACCGAAACATTCCTAAAATATTAAAAATATTGAGGAATACTTTTTATATTGATCAGTCTAAAATAAGAAAAATAAAGTTTGATTTTAAAAAGTAATGATTAAAAACTATCATCCATATATAAGGAATTAAATATTGAAAGTTCGAAATGATATCAAATATATTTCTAATATATACAAACTCAAAATATAACTTCTACTACAAAGAATGAATGTTCCTATATCCTACTATTTAATTGGTAAAAGGGATTATCTCACATTTTCCCTTGTAGTTTGACATAATCGTTAATTATTCACCTGTAGTTTCGGGGAATCCTATTTTATTCCTTGGCATTATTACCATTACTGAAATAACTGAAATGATCAAAGTATACCTATAGTTTTACCCTTACATATTAACAAGTGAACTTTAATTTTTAAAGTCAACTTTGATGATAAATAATTATTATTTTTTTTAATATTTTCATAAACTATAAAGACTATTTGATCTATTTCATAAATTGATAAAAATGATATTAATGATTTCTAAAAACACTGAGAATTTTGGCATTATGTTAAACTACAAGAGTTGAAATAGGATTAGCTCTTGATAAAAATAGAGTTCCATATCACGATCAAAATACATTCAACTATTTTGTAAATATTGGACATTGCTTTGAAATTATAACTAATGTTATGAAAATATAGTCTTATCACCACTTACATCTTGATAATATTCTTTAATTATAGTGTTATCACCATTTCCTTATGATAATATTATTTATCTTATTAGTGGTTATTCCATTATGAAAATAACTTATTTTATTGTTATTTTATTATGAAAATATTCTATCAATTTGCCTATCATATTATGAAAATATGGTCTTATCACCACTTTCATTTTGATAATATTCTTAATTATATTGCTATCACCACTTCCTTGTGATAATATTATTTATCTTATTAGTTGTTACTCAATTATGAAAATAACTTATTTTATTGTTATTTTGTTATGAAAATATTCTACCAATTTGCCTATAAATTAAAGCTACATTGTAACCATTGAGGAACATAGATCAATTGAATCAATTTATTATTTTCTTCTCTCATTTCTCTTTTCATCTACTATTATGGTTAGTATTGTAAATTTATTGTTTTATTATTTATTTCACAACACGTTATTGGCATGATAACTAGGAAGTTTGGCTATGTCATCCCAGTCTCTAATAGAAAAGTATGGCTATGCCAACCTAATTTCTAATTGAGAAGTCTGGTTATACCAACCCATGATCAATATACGGCTCTGCTAAATCAATTATTATGCTAACTTTATTTATCGTTATTATCATGCAATATATAACTCACTACCTAACTTTAGTTATTGTTGTTATCATATATTATATGCATGACTATGCCTACTAATTGATTTTATTGTTATCTTTAATTATTTTCATGCATGACTTTATCCATAATCTCTACATATATAACTCCATATGTGATTCTTATTATGTTTGTCTATTTTTTTTTTTTAATTTGTACATAAAACTAATTATTATATTTTGCGGTAAATATAGCTATTGAAAAATGTCAAACCTTAAGAACCTGCAATTGTTGCTCTCGATGTCTCTGGAAAAAATTACCTTTCTTAGGTCTTGGATGCTAAGATGCATTTGCAGGCAATGCAGTTGCAGGATACAATTAAAAAAGGAAATGAAATGACTTTACAAGATAAAACAAAGGCTATTATATTTCTCCGACATCACTTACACGAAAATTTTAAGGCTGAATACCTTACAGTGAAGGATCCCTTAGCCTTATGGAATGATTTAAAAGACAAGTTTGACCACTAGAAGGATGTATTCCTCCCAAAGACTAAATATAAATAGATCCACCTGAGATAATAAGACTTCAAAACAGTTGCTGAGTATAACTCTACTCTATACAAGATAACCTCACAATTAAAATTGCATGGTGAAGCAGTAACTGAACAAGATATGTTAGAAAAAATGTTCTCGATATTCCATACCTCAAATATGCTCTTACAACAACAATACCTAGAATGTCGATTCCGAAAATATTCAGAACCAATCTTGTGTTTGCTTGTTGCAGAACAGAATAATAAACTATTAATGAAAAATCATGAGCTACGACCAACGGGTTCATTGGCACTCCCAGAAGTGAATGCCAACATATACAATGGGCATAGAAGAAGTCGTAGTCGAGAACGTGGTCAAGGATATGGAAGAGAAGTGATTCTCGTGGGCATGATGATTATAAATTTTCAGGGCACCGTAATGTCAATAATACATCCCAAAAATGGAATGTTTATATGGCTAAACAAAAAAAATGGAAAAAATAGAAACATGGTAAATAAAACTACTAAAAGGACTAAAAATGCTTGTTTTAGGTGTGGTACATTAGATCATTGGTCATGTGTCTACCGTATGCTCAAACATTTGGTAGAACTTATGAAGAATCCATAAAAGGGAAGAAGAAAAGGAGGTTGAGACCAATTTTGCAAATTTGCTAGCTCAGAAAATACCACTCACTTTGATGCTATAGATTTTTTTGAAAATGTAGGTACAGAAATTGACCTTCTCATAAATGGTGATGGTAAAGAGCAGATCAACTAGCATTAGTATCTGAAAACTACTATTTCTCTTTTGTTGTATACTTCCTTTAATGATCGCTGTTTTTGAGTAAAATGGTAATGGGAATGCCTATAACAATTAGATATGAAAATCTCTGACTATTTTTTGCTTTTTTTTGTATCAAGTTAGATGTACTTTTTTATATTCATGTTTATGCCTCTTTCAATGATTAATATGAATTTCGTTTAAATGAAAAGGATATAGATCGACCATCTATTCTCAAAGGAGAAGGCGGAGATATATGTTTGATTGATAGTGCAACCACACATTTCATCATTCATGATAAAAAGTATTTCTTAAATTTGACACAATATAAGGCTAAAGTAAACACTATATCAGATCTTATAGATCTTATTGAGAGTTATGGGAAAGCCATAATTTTATTGACAAATGAGACTAATATATGTATCCATGATGCATTACATTCAAACAATTCTAGAAGAAACTTGCTTAATTTTAAAGATATATGTAATAATGGATACCATATTAAGACTGTAAGTGAGCATAACATAGAATATCTATGTATTACATCTATCGTCTCAAGGCAAAAGATTATTTTAGAAGAATTTCATGCTCTCTCATCTGACTTATATTATTACAAACATAACTCTCATTGAGAGCTACATGGTTATAAATCATAAATTTTCAAACCCTAAAATTTTCAACTAAAGCATAATTGCCTTGGTCACCCAGGGTCTACTATGAAGCATAGAATCATTGAAAACTCTAATGGACACTCATTACAAAATCAAAGGATTCTATTGTCTAAAGAGAACTTTTGCATTGCTTGCTTACAAGGAAAATTGGTGATTAAATCATCTCCTTCTAAAATTAATTTTGAATCCCCCATATTTTTACAAAGAATTCAATAGGACATATGTGGACTTATTCATCCACTAAGTGGACCATTTCATTATTTTATGGTTTTAATTAATGCATTCGCATGATGGTCACATATTTGTTTATCGTCAACTCATAATGTTGCCTTTGCTAGACTCCTTGCACAAATTATCAAAGTGCGAGCACAATTTTCATATTATTCAATCAAAAGAATTTACTTGGATAATGCTAGTGAATTTATATCAAAGACATTTGACGAATAATGCATGTCTATTGGAATTGATGTTGAGCATTCGGTTCCATATGTTTACACTCAAAATGATTCGGCGGAGTCATTTATCAAACACCTCTTAGTAATTGCTCGAACTTTACTTTTACGAACGCAATTACCAAAATCGTTGTGGGGTCATGCCATATTACACGTTGCTATGTTATTTCACCAATAACCTACTGCATATCATCAATATTCCTTATTACAAGTTATGATTGGTCATCAACTCAGTATATCTCACCTAAGAATATTTGTTTGTGCTATATATGTACCTATTGCACCCCTACAAAAATCTAAAATAGGATCTCAATGTCATTTGGGGATTGATCTCGGTTTTAATTTGCCTTCTATTATTTGATATCTTGAACCCTTGATAGGAGACCTTTTCACCACACATTTTACAGATTATTATTTCAATGAAAATTTGTTCCTACAACTAGGAAAAAAGGAAACTCCTTCTATAGGAAAGCATGTACTTTTATGAAATGTGGTACTTTGTCTCATTTGGACCCTCGTACTAATCAATGTGAAAATGAAGTATGAAAAATAATATAATTACAGGTGAGTGCTAATCAATTACCAAATGTATTTATAGATACAACAAGTGTAACCAAATTTTATATACCTGCTGCCAATATGCCAACTCGAGTGACTAAGCCTATAGAACAATCCAAACAAACGATGACAAATGATTCATCTATTATGCGTCAAAAATGTGGTAAGCCACTTGGCTTAAAGGATACTGTTCCGAGGAAATGCAAAATAAAAGATCAAGATCTTATTGAAAACAATGATATAGTTATGAATGAATCCACTTTATCCAAAGGCATGTCCTTAAAAGAGAAAAAAGCCTCCGAAAGTTTCCAACCACAAAATTGATCAAAGTCCTTGAAGAAAGACAAACATTTGAATAAATATGAGAATCAAGAAATGAAGAAATTTCGATAAATTATGTAAGAGAAAAATGGAATCGTGAAGAAATGATCATTGATGGCATGTTCTCTTAAGCAGTAGCTACTAAAATCATGATTGATGATTGTGAATGATATACCGTGGATGAAAACACAATTCAAGTAGAATTAAATTAATTGGCCAAACGAAATGTATTTGGACCCATAGTTCAAACACTTGAAGGTGTCAAACCAGTTGGATACAAATGGGTATTTGTTAGGAAACATGATGAAAAAAATTAAATCGTAAGATACAAGGCACTATTATTCGCACAAGATTTCTTATAAAGACCTATAATTGATTATGATGAAACATATTCACCCGTGATAAATATAATTACATTTCGATTTTTAATTAGTTTGGCAATAGTAAAAAGACTTGAAATGCATTTAATGGATATTGTAATTGCATATCTATACGGTTCACTTGATACTAGTATCTATATAAAAATCCCTGAAGGATTGAAAATGCCTAAAACATATAATTGAAAACCTCATGGATTATACTCAATAAAGTTGCAACAATCATTGTATAGATTAAAATAATCTGAAAGAATGTGGTATGATCACTTGACTGAATATTTGATCAAAGAAGTATATATTAATTATTCTATATGCACATGTGTGTTTATGAGAAAATCAGGATTAGGATTCGTCATTATAGCAGTATACATCGATGACATTAATTTAATTGGGACTTACGAAGAGCTTTTAAAAACTGCTGAATATTTGAAAAAAAAAATTGAGATTAAAGACTTGAGGCAAACAAAATATTTTCTTAGTAGGGAGATCGATCATAAATCACATCGGGTACTTATTCATCAAAGAGCAAATATTGAAAAAATCCTAAAATGTTTTACTATGGATAAAGCTTATCCTTTGAGTATCTCTATGGTTGTTTGGTCTTTTGATCCTAAAAATTATCTATTTCGATCTAAAGAAGATAATGAATAAATATTTGGTTCAAAAGTATCATATCTAAGTGCAACTGGGACTTTATTATATTTAACACAATGTACTAAGTTTGATATTGCTTTTTCAATAAATCTATTGGCTATGTTTAGCTTTGAACCAACACGGCATCACTAGAATGGAATTAAACATGTTTTTCGTTATCTTCATAGAACAATAAATTTGAGATTATTCTATTCAAAATTTGCTAATGATGCAGGTCTAACTGGTTATACTTATGTAGGATATCTTGTTGATCCATATAAGGTACGTTCACAGACTGGATATGTTTTTACATACAATGGCACAATAACCTCTTGGCATTCCACGAAACAAACTCTTGTTGCTACATCTTCTAATCATTCTGAGATTCTATCACTTTATAAGGCAAGTTGAGAGTGTATATGGTTGAGATCAGTCATTCATCATATATAAAATACTTATAGACTCCTTCAAACCACAAAAGGGCTTACAATAATTCATGAAGATAATGCAGCTTGTATTGTAACATGCTCTCCTGAAATCTAGTTAACCTCCTAAAGCCTACCCCTATGTTCAGATTAGTAAAGTGATTAAAATATTCAAACTCGGATAAATAATTAAATTTTCATAAAATTTTCAGATGGGTCCGGGGATGATTTATAATTTCGAAATTCTAAAATTTATTGAAACGAACGAACTAGGACAATCAATTGAATACTAATTATGTTTTCGAATTTTAAATTGGATTTCAATAAAATTTTCAGATGGACCCAAGAGGATTTCAGATACGAAAAGAGATTTTAGGAGTTTAGGAGGATGCGTGGGACAAGCGGAGCTTGAATCATGCATGCAAGACAAGTATCTCACATGCATCCGGAATGATGGACAAGTGTCGTCCATGCATGGAAACCAAGTGACAAGTGTCAAAGTAAGTGAGATTTATATATATTTAAATGCTAAATGATGTTAAAGTAAATAAAAAGTAAAATATATATGTACTTAAAATATTTCATTGTGCTCTTGAAGTGCACGGTTCACTTCATTTTTCTCACCAAGCTCACAGTCAAAAACACATTCATTCATCTCTCTCTCGTTTTTTTACTTCTCCATTGATTCTCACGGCATGTTCTCCTCTCCAATTCATCAACTCTCACGGTCAACCCCCTCTTACAAACTCATCTCTCATTCTCTCATGATTCAAGCTTTCCCTCTCCCTCACTCTCACGGTCACAAACACAAAGGAAATTAGAGAAAGTTGTTGGTTTTTGAGAGTATCCTCTGCTGAGAGTGAAAATGAGACTGAGAGGACTGTTATATGAGTGATTTCAACATTTAATTTTGAAGTTCCTCCCCACTGCAGCAAGCTATTCAGCAAGAGAGGAAAGATTATAATCCTGTCGTGACAAACTGCCGAGAACAGAGGGACAACTTTGCTTTGCCGTGAGACACCATTGAAGATTGCAGCTGTCTTGACAGATTTGAAGATTATTTTGAAGGCTTTTCATGCATGCAAGAAGCAGAACAAAGCAGGCCAAAGTCAAGTATTCGAGAGAGTCAAACAACAAGTGCAGTCAGCCATGAGAGAGGACAAAGAAGTTTGTGTTTCTTGCTTTGCCGAGAGAGAAAGAGAATAGCTGACCGAGAAGAACCAAGAGTGCAGCAACATTTTGAGTGAGTTTTGAAGCTATTTTCAAAGCATTTTCACATGCCAGAGGTTTCAACCCCTTTTGGAAGCATTTCCATCGATTTCGGAAGGTAACATTTAGTTTCCGAGCAATTTCATTAAGTTTTTGGACTAGTCTTCGGTGAAATGCATGATTGGGTTTTAGGATATACCATCTTGTTAGTGTGGAGGTTCGTTTGTGGATGATTTTATTGTTGGATTAATTTCAAAAACGAAAATACATGCATTCTAGTTCCGATCATGAAGATATATTGTGGTTTGATGTGATTTTTTATGATTTTACCATGTTAGGGATGTGTTTTATATGTGTTGGATGTTAAAATGAAGATTTGAGATAATTCGTGATATGTTTGAATGTAAGTTAATGTGAAATTGCAAAAAGAATTGTGATAAGGTATTATATTGAATTCAGTTAAGTGAGAAAGTTTAGATTCAAAATCGTCATTTAAATTCGTTCGAGCGAATTTAGTTTTAAATTGATACGTTTATAGCGTTTGAATAATTAGAATTGCGAACGGATATTAAACGCGAATAATCAGAGTTAAAACGGATTAAAATAGGGTGTTTCGAAGTTATGAATTGGTTGGGTGATTCGTTGAGTGGATGTGTGAATAAATATACGAGCGAGTTGTGATAATTGTATTGTAGTCTGAAAATCGATTACGGAAACGTGTAGGTTATTCGGAGGCCATAAAAAATATAACCCATTTATTAGAATCTAATAGCGAGTTAGGGAATCCAGATGAGTATCCTAACGATAAACGTTTTGAAATGATGTTATTTCTATTCACATTAAATTTGTATGTTAATATATATATATATATTCATACTGTTGATAATTGTAAATTGATTTTAATATGAAAAACGAGTTTTACGAACGAGAACCAAATTGCATGAATTTTGTAAAGCATTGCATGAAAAGCATGAAAACATGAGTTCTGAAATGAAAAGCATGTGATGGAAAATGATTGTTATGTGATAAACAGGAATTGCATATGAAAACTGAATTGCATGATAATTTGTTTACGATTAAATATCTTGCTTGAAATGTGAGTGAATTATTGAAAAGCAAAATGAATGAAAGTGATTTGTGAACCTATGGTATACCTTAAAGGTATCTTGGTATTACCGGTTAGATATCTTGAGTGAAGGTAAGTTTCGCTCCGTAGCGAAGGTAAAATTCTGTTACGCCAATACTGGATAGATATCTTGAGCGAAGGTAAATACCGCTCCTAACGAAGATAAATCCCGCTAGCAGATACCAAATAGATGGTCTGTGCGAAGGTAAATTCCGAACCGAACAAAGGTAAATTCCGCTTCGCCACATGTATAGGATACCATATGAATTGAAAACAGTGATTTGCCTGTTTTAAATGAAAGCTTTTCGAAAATGTGAAATTGTCATTACTGATGTGTTTCGTGAATGAAAAGTGAAAAGAAAGTATGTGAATGTACGAATCACTCACCTTTCGTCATTTGAAAAGCATATGGAAGTGAATAATGATATAAATAGTTGTTTTTCAAGTTATTGCATTATACATGAGTTATGATACATGTGAAAAATATAGATGATTATTCATGCTTTGAAATGTGTATGGTTTTCGGATTATGTATTCAAATTTTAACAACATGATTTTTATGTACGAAATGAGTTTATACAATAGTTTTAGGGAGGCAATATTTGAAATGATCTTAATAGAAATATCCAACACTCGCTGAACGTTTTATGCTCACTTTAGTTTTGTTTTTTTTTTTTTTTTTAAATAAAAACCTCTCAGGATCAGGTACAGGTGCGAGCGATTAGGTAGCAGGGACCTCACATCAGGAATAGCTATACACTTTCATCGGGTGCAACTATGATACCCCTTTATATTTCATGTATGATATTTGTGTTTTAAACTTATGGAAACTTGTATGTAAAAATAACTTCAGCAATTGAGTTTTGTGTATAAATATGATCATGCATATCATATTTTGGAATTTGAAATTGTTTTGAATTGATGCATGTTTGGAATGGTTTATGGTTTGTAAAAGAGGGCCTGAGGTCCAGAAGTTGAGAATTGAATCATTTTTGAAGTGTACAAGACTTTTAATGTAATTTCACAGGGTGGTATTTTTAGAAAAACAATTGTTGTGTTATTAAAATTTTTACAAAATTCTTTCCATAAATGTAAGTTCTAAATCTAAAAAGTTCCCACCCTATTCCGCTAGCAAACGATTTATAAAAAGAATTTCAAAAACGGATTTTCTAAATAAAGTTTTAAAAATGCTTAACTTCACGAGAATTTTTCAGCCGAAAGGGATCCCGTCTGGAGAGTTATCGTGAGGTTGCCGGGCGGGTCGCCTGGAGAGTAAAAGTCGGGGCCCATCATGTATTGCTCAAGTGAAGGGAGGATACATCAAGGGAGATGGAACCAAGCATATCTCACCAAAATTCTTTTACACTCACGAGCTTAAAAAGAGTAAATAAATTGATGTGAAATAGGTACACTCTACAGACAATCCAACAGATTTATTTACAAAAACTCTACCAACATCAGCATTTGGAAAATTGGCAGACGACATCGGCATATGGTCGACTTCTCTAAGCTAAATAGTTAACTTAGAAAAAGTTTCATCAGAGGGAGCACATCATCTTTTATCAGGGAGAGCACATCATCTTTCATCAAGGGAGCATATCATCTCTATTTTATTTTCATATATTGCACTCTTTTTCCCTTGGATTAGGTTTTATTCCATTGGGTTTTGTTGATAAGGTTTTTAATGAGGCAGTATTTGGACATGTCCAAAAATCTCAAAGAGTATTATTAAGTGGTGTACACCTAAGGGAGAGCGTTATGAAGATATGGTCTTATCATCACTTTCATTTTGATAATATTCTTAATTATATTGTTATCACTACTTCCTTATGATAATATTATTTATCTTATTAGTTGTTACTTTATTATGAAAATAAGTTATTTTATTGTTATTTTAATTTTATTAAATAAAAATATGGTCTTATCACCACCTCTATCTTTATAATATTCTTTAATTAGAGTGTTATCACCATTTCCTTATGATTATATTATTTATCCTTTTTTTTTCGACAGAGATAATATTATTTATCTTGTTAATGGTTATTCTATTATAAAATAACTTATTTTATTATTATTTTATTATGAAAATATTCTATCAATTTACCTATAAATAGACACTTATCATATGTAAACAATGCATCAATTTCATGAATGAAATTTCTTCCTCTCTCTAATCATCTATAATCTCTTTTCTCTACATTTATTATTTGTTAGTTCAACTCTTAAATTTACAACACGTTATCAGTACGATCTAAATAAGTAAATAAATTCTCATTATGAATTATTTACTTACTGCTCATATTTATTTATATACTATTATTCTTATAACTTTGACTATGCTAACTCAATTAATGTACAGCTCTACCTATTCAATATACTGACTTTATTTATGCTAACATTATTTATTGTTATGTATTATATGTATGGCTCTGCCAACTATATATGTGATTATACTAACATTATTTATTGTTATACATTATATATGCAACTCTACAAATTTTATTCATTACTATTATTGTTATTATAGATGATCATAATCTGAAGTTCTGAACAAATTCAATCAGAACTTGAAGTTTTGGATTTCAATTAATAGAACTTGAAGTTCTACAATAGCTTGAAGTTATTCTGATTTTGGATATGAAATTCTAAAAGTATATATGAAATTTTTGACAACCGGAAGTTCCAGATATATTTATAAAAGAATTTATTATATAAAAATTTTCTTTGAATATAATGTTAATGATTACGAGACGAAAAATCATTTATCTCATATGACTAGATTAATTAATATCACTCCTTGAAATGAATGATAAATCATCTAATAGTCATGGCAATGATTATGGTCAATAAAACATTGGTGATCATAATAAATTTTAACCACTAGAAATGGAATTCACACCAAAGTAAAGAAAAGTGTTTGCTATTAGTGAAATATGAAATTACAATAGTTGAATATCTAGAGTATACATAAATATCATTTTAATCTTTTACCAATTATTTATGAAAACTCTAGAAGAGCAAATTGTATATTAGAAAGTGAAAAACAACAATATTGTATAAATAACACTTTGTTAATTTAATAGATCCTGAAAAGATCTATATACATTAAGAAAATTATATTATATTTTTTATATTGTCATATGTCATAAGCATATTTTATGATCGAAATTATCATATGATTATAAGTATGATATGATCAAAAATTATTGGAAATAATATGGATATCCATTATAAGAATCTGAAGTTTCTTACTTAGTAAATGTCTATGAAGGACAATAGTTGATATTACAATTTGGTCTCTAATGGACGTTATATATTTGATCCTTAAAAGATATTATGTGATATTTTAGTCATTAAAAATAATATGATAGTCTAATATATCTCTAAAGGATAGTAAAACATTATGATTAAGTTCTATAAGGATATTATAACAACATAAATAAATCTCAAATGGACATTATGATGATGTAAATAAGTTCATAAAGCCAATAAATAAGTTTTCTCATCGTTAGGGGGAGAATAAGGATAAAATTCTTAACGATATAAAATTATAATTGGTATGCATCATTCATTATGATGATTATTGTATAAGTCATGTGAACTTGAAGTTCAAATGATCATTTACTTGAAAATTTCATATATGAATGATTTTATATTCATTGTCAATATATTAACCTAAATGATTGTTTTTGAAGAATAATTTATGTAAATGACAATAAATAAATCATTCGTTATATATAGAAATGTGAAAAATAAATTTTGTTATAAAGTTATTATTCCTTGAAGTGAATAATAAAATTCATGATTATTTTAAAGATTATGCTTGAGCTATATATAATTCTCATCATATAAATAACGACTACTGAAGAGATAAATGTTTTAAAGAGACAGAACCCTTTTCATTAGTGATAGAAATATCAATACTGATTAGGAAGTTGCCTACTTAGAATTATCATGTCTACTTTTGTGTCTTTTTCTTTTTACTTTGAAATTATGTTAGTACTCACTTTTATACCATACTAGAAGGAAGATAACTTTTTGCTTTATATTTTATCATAATGTACTAACATATGGTTTCTTTTATGAAAAACGAATATGTCTATTTTCAAAAGGGAATGTGAAGATATGTGTATTGTCAATAGTGCAATAACACATATTATTCTTCAAAATAAAAAATATTTCTCAAATTTGTCAGTGACCAAAGTTAAGGTAAATACTATATCAGGTCTTAGAGACTTAATAGAAAATTCTAAAAGAGCCATTATCTTTCTAAAAAATGGTACCAAATTATGTATAAATAGTACATTATACTCAAGTAAATCTAAAAGAAATCTACTCTATTTCAAAGATATACGTAGTAATAGATATTATATTGAAACTACAAATAAAAATAATATTGAATATTTATGCATAACTAAAATTATTTCAGGCCAAAAGCTTATTTTAGAAAAGCTCAAAGCTTTCTCATCTGGATTGTATTATACAATTATAAGATTTATTGAAACATATGTAGTTTTAAGTCAAAAGCTTTCAAAATCAGTAATGTTTTAACTTTAGCATGGCCGGCTTAGTCATCTACGATCTACAATGATGCATAAAATTATTGAAAATTCTCACGAACACCCATTAAAGAACCTAAAGATTTTATCATCCAATGAGAATATATGCAATGTTTGTTTACAAGGAAAATTGGTGGTTAAACCATCCATTTCTAAGGTTGGTTTTGAGTCTCCATTTTTTCTACAAAGAATTCAATGAGATATATATAGACCTATCCATCCACCAAGCGGACCATTTTGTTATTTCATAGTATTAATTAATGCATCCATAAGATGGTCACATATATATATATATATATATATATTTGTTGTCTAGTTGTAACATTGTTTTTGATAAATTGATTGCTCAGATTATTAGACTTCGAGCACGACTTCTAGATTATCCAATTAAGAACATACGACTAGATAATGCTAGTAAATTTTCATTAAAAAAAAAAAAAAAAAAAAACATTTGATGATTATTGCGCATCAGTTGGAATTAATATTGAACATCCAGTTCCACATGTACATATCCAAAATGGTTTAGCAGAATCATTTATCAAACACATCCAGGTAATTGCAAGAACTTTTTTATTGCAAACAAAACTACCAATTTTTGCTTGGGGACATACTTTTTTACATGCAACAATATTAATTTGCCTTAGGCCTGTAGCCTATTTCCAGTACGCTCCATTACAACTTATACTTGGGCACCAACATGATATTTCATATTTATGCATTTTTGGTTGTGTTGTATAAGTTCCTATTGCTCCTCCTCAACAAACCAAAATGGGACCTCAACATCGTTTAAGGATATATGTTTACTTTAATTCACCTTCGATTATCAAATATCTTGAGCCATTCATAGGTGATCTTTTTACTATCCGTTTTGTAAATTGCTTTCCCACTATTAGGGGGAGGAAAAATTTCTCCTGAAGAAAAATATGAGAAAAATGTCACTATTGGAGAGAAAAATAAACTCTCATGGAATGTGACAACAATATCTCATCTAGATCCTTATATCACCTAATGTGAAAATAAAGTATGAATGATAGTTAATCTTCAAATGATTGCGAATCAGTTGCCAAATGCATTTATAGATGCAGCTAGAGTAACAAAATTATATATGCCTACTGCCCACGCATCAGCCACCAGCTAGAATAATTGTTTCTATAGAACAATGTTAGTAAAATGCAACAAAATGAATCATCTACTATATGCTAGAAGCATGGTAGACCAGTTGGTTCAAAAGATAGTATTCCCCGGAAGCAAAGAATGAAAAATCATGATTCTATTGAAAATAATACTCAAGATACAAAATCGACATTCTCTGAAAAATTATCTTTAGAAGAGTTATCAGTTCTTAAGGAGACTGAAACCTTTAAAGAGGTACAAGCCCGCACAGGGTTGTAAAATTTTAAAAGTGAAGAAATTTCATTGAATTTTATAGAGATATGTGGAATCATGTTGAAACAATCATCGACAGTCTATTTTCATACACAGTTACTATACAAATTATGAATGATGATTGTGAACCACATATGGTTGATGAATATCGACAAAGACATGATTGGCCTAAATGAAAAGATCAATTCAAGCAGAATTGATTCTTTAGCCAAACAAAAAGTATTTCGACCTATAGTCCAGACACTTGATGATGTCAAACCTATTGGATACAAATGGGTATTTGCGCAAAAACGTAATGAGAAAAATGAGATTGTAAAATATAAAGCAAGGTTTGTTGTACAAGGTTTCTTGTAGAGACTAGGAATCGATTATGATGAAACATATTTACTTACGATGGATACATTACTTTTAGATTTTTAATAAGTTTGGCAGTCTCAGAATGACTCCAAATGCATCTTATGTATGTAGTGACAGTATATTTATATGAGTCACTTGATACTGATATCTATATGAAAATTCCTGAAAGATTTAAAATGTCTGAAGCATATAAATCAAAAGTCAACAATGTTTATTCAATTAAGTTGCAACGGTCCTTGCATTAATTGAAACAATCTGGGCGCATGTGGTATAATCGCTTTAATAAATACCTGATAAATGAAAGATATATTAATAATCTTATGTATCCATATGTGTTCATAAAGAAATCAAAATCTAGATTTGTAATTGTAGCAGTATATATCGATGAAATGAATTTAATTGGAACTCCTGAAAAGTTTTTAAAAGCTACTAAATATTTGAAAAAAGAATTTGAGATGAAAGACTTGGGGAAAACAAAATATTATCTCGGCCTAGAAATTGAGCATATATTGAAATAGCATATATTAAAAAAATCTTAAAACGTTTCACTATGGATAAAGCTCATTCCTTAAGTACTCCTATGGTTGTTCGGTCTCTTGATTTTAAAAAAAATTCATTTCAACCTAAAGAAGATAATGAATAGGTACTTGGTCCAGAAGTACCATATCTAAGTGCAATTGGTGCTTTATTATATTTAGCACAATGTACTAGGCCTGATATTGTTTTTTCAATAAATCTATTGGTCAAATTTAGCTCTGAACCAACACGGTATCACTGGAATGGAATCAAACATATTTTTCATTATCTTCGTGGAACAATAGATTTATGGTTTTTCTATTCAAAATCTACTAATAGTGCAAGTTTGATTAATTATGCTGATGCTAGATATCTTTCAGATCCCTACAAAGCTCGTTTATTACATTTAGCACAATGTACTAGGTCTGATATTGCTTCTTCAGTAAATCTATTAGTTAAATTTAGCTCTGAACCAACACGGTATCACTGAAATAGAATCAAACATAGTTTTCATTATCTTCATGGAACAACATATTTAGGGTTTTTCTATTCAAAATCTACTAATAGTGCAGGTTTGATTGATTATGCTGATGTTAGATATCTTTCAAATCCCTACAAAGCTCGTTTATAAATTGGATATCGTTTTACTTATAATGATACAACAATTTCATGGCTCTCCACAAAACAAACTTTTGTTGTTACATTATCCAACCATTTTGAAATTCTTGCACTTCATGAAGCAAGCCGAGAATATATATTGTTGAGATCTGTCATTCATCATATCCAGAGCACATGTGAACTACCTACTGTGTCAAATTCTCCCACAATCATATCTGAAGATAATATTATATGTATTATTCAAATCAGAAAAAGATATATCAAATGAGATGGAACTAAACATATCTCACCAAGTTCTTTTATACTCATGAGCTCCAATAGATTAAGCCAGTAAATTGATGTTAAACAAGTCTGCTCTATTGATAATCTTGCAGATTTATTCACCAAAGCATTGCCAATATCAACATTCGAGAAATTGATTTATGACACTCAAATGCGTTGATTATATAAACTACATGATTGACTATGAAGCATTCCTTCAGAGGGAGTATATTAAGTCAATGGACATATGTACATACACTACACTATTTTTCTCTTCGATCAGGTTTTGTCACATTGGGTTTTCTAACAAGGTTTTTAATGAGGTAATCTCTTGAAAGTACATTCAAATACTATTGAATCCAAAAGATTATACTATTTTTGATCCAGCAAATCATGAAATATATTTTGCTTAAGTTTTTGTCCTATTGGATTTTTACTAGCAAAATTTAAATAGTGTCATCCCAAAAATTCATCAAGGTGAATATGTCATCTCTTTCAGAGCTTTATATCCTACACTTTTTTTTTCTTTGATCAGATTTTGTTCATTAGGTTTCCTAACAAAATTTTTAATAAGGCAGTATTTGGACATATCCAAGAATCTCATAGAATATTATAAAGTGGTGTACAGCCAATAGGGAGTGTTATGAAAATATGGTCTTATCACCACTTCCATCTTGATAATATTCTTTAACTATATTGTTATCATCACTTTCTTGTGATAATATTATTTATCTTATTAATGGTTATTCCATTGTGAAAATAATTTATTTTATTATTATTTTATTATGAAAATATTCTATCAGTTTGCCTATAAATTAGCACTTATCATATGTAAACAATGCATCAATTTCATGAATGAATTTCTTTCTCTAATCATCTATAATCTCTTTTCTCTACATTTCTAAGTTCCTTACATAGTCTAAATTATTTGTTAGTTCAACTCTTAAATTTACAACAACTAATACTTATTAGATAAATATAAAGTATTGAAAAGGCCTGTTTCATAATGAAGCCCAAGAAACAATGCAAAGAGCCGAAATGAAAGGACGTGCATGAGTCGTTTTCTTTTTTTGTTTTTTGTTTTTTTTTTTTTGAGAAAATTACATGAAACCCTTTTGATGTATGAGAAATGAAAACACATTTATCTTTTTATTGCGTAAGTCCCTACGCTGTCATTGACTTTCGTTAACTATAACAATTGACCAACATTTTAGGTTAAATGAACATTTTGACCATTAACAAAATTATTTTAAAAAAAAAATGTGATGGAGATCTAGATTGGATCTCTACGGATCATCAAATAATGGAGATTTAATCTAGATCTCGACCAAAACAGTACATAAAAAAATTTTAAAAAGAAAAAATATGGATGGAGATCCACATAATAGTTTCAAAAGATTGGAAAAAAAAAAAAAATCTTAAAAACAACAATCCACCATCATCATAACATCAATACATATGAACATCCACCACCATCATCAACAGTTTAAAAAATTCTTCTTCTTTCATCAACCGACCATTCTTCTTTTTTTTTCCTTAACATCAATCCACCATCATCAAATAAAAATAAAAATAAAAAATCTAAACATCATGACGGAAACCCAAGAGAAAAGCGGGTTTCCATCATATTATCTTCATCATTTGGGTTCAATGAACCAAGATGAAGATGTCATCTAGATTTGACGAACTCAAATGAATCCTAATCTTTTAAAAAAAAAAAAATTGATTGATTTATGAGGTTTTCGGGAAGTCGATTATGGGAGTTAGGTTATGGTGACAAGACTTTGTTCTGTTACCAATGGTGGTAAGGTTTTGATGAGAATTAGAAGTTGGATTTTGGAAAGTCGATTGTGATGAGATGTTGAATATGAGAGGAAGTAGAGGTTGAAGATGATGATTCAGTGGAGATCCACCTAGGTTAGATCTCCACTTATGGTTTTATTTTTCTTTCTTTTATAATTTTTTTTTTTATTTTGTAATTATTTTGATCTCCACCGTCAGTGAAGATCCATACATTTTTTTTAGAAAATTTAATCTTTTTAAAAAATGAAAAATAATTATATGTTATTTTTTAAAATTAATCTCCGTAATCCATCTCATATGAATAGTGGAAATTTAAAGCTTTTATATTTTTTTTATTATTTTCAATTTTGAAAGAAAATAAAATAGGAAAAGATAAAAGATAAAATGCCCTTAAGTCAAATAAATTTGATTAACGGTGTGAGGGTTTCATGTAATTTAAAAAAAGAAAAAAAAATCTATTTTCACATGTATGAAGGTATACCTCTATAGGATTTTGTGTAATATGCTTTTATTTTCTTTATTTTTTTTATTTGATACTAATGGGATGAATTTTTTTTTTATCATATATATTATGAGTATATTATATACCGTATAGATTGTCAAATATTTTTAATTAAGTTCTCTAAATTATCATCTGAAACTGTAACTCTCGAAAATGGAAAAAAAACGTCCACATCATATAAAAAAATAGTCCTTAACTCAAGAATCCCGAATGATGATCGAACTATAAACATCGAACCAAACTGTCAAGTGTTCGGTGCCGCAGAGGCCAACAGCCGTATGCAATGGGATGAAGGTTTTATTAATTGATAAAGATAAAATTCAAGCCTCTGAATTATGATACAAGAGTAAACAGAAAATATTTAATTATTTTATTAAAGTGGATGTCCCCACAGTGATACAGTAGCTATTAGATGTATATAGGTTGGAGAAAAGATAGCGGTGCGTGAAATGTGATAGATACAGCTAGTTATTCGTATGGGAAGCCAAGCAATAATAATTCATATGGATAGCATGTGAGCAACTACGTGTCGATCATGTCGAAGCTTTTGTTGCCACCTTTGCTTTCTTCGACTGTTTCTCTCTCTCAACTTCATCTCAATCTAAATCTCTGTCTCTGTGAAAAAGCCTTTAAAGCTGAAATCTGTGTCCCCTTACGGTGCCCTGCTCTCTGCCACACGCTTTTCAAAGTAAGTCTTTATTTCTCTCCAACTTCTTTACATTTTCTTTTCTTTTTCTTTTTTTTCATTTTGGAACTCTCTCTCTCGCTCTGTACAGACACATTCATGCTTCTGCTTTATTTTCAAGGTATAATAATTCTTATTTTTGTTATGTTGATTGTCTGGGGTGCAATTTGGTTTGTCTGAGGTTTATATTAATTATCTTTAATATGATCTGACTTGGGTTGTCTCTTAAACACGACACACCCAGTAGTGATTTCAGGTTGATAGGAGATTCAGTTTTGATTATGTTGTGTTCGGCTGAGAAAATGGGAAGGCATTTATGGCTGACAAATAGTTTCACTGCATGAGTCAACAAAAGTGATTGACCACTGCTCAGGAATAGTTCAGGTGATCACTTAGTTACATGAGAGAGAAGGCAAGGCATTATTACTACTCAGGTATAGTTCAGTTGACCAGTTACTTAAATGCAGAGAGAAGACAGGACATGATTAAAAGGGAAAAAGAGAGAGAGAGAGATGTTTCGGGGGTGCACATGATAAATTTGTATGTTCATTGTTAACTTTCTGCAGAATTTTGGACATGTTAGTGTCTTTAATCAGATTATTTTCATGTAGATAGTGTGGATTTGTAGTTATTCGAAATAGTCAATCAAATAGTTGTTATTGTAGGACATTAATTTGGTTTCAAGATCACCTAATTATAACTGTGATCGTGATTTTCTGGTATTATTTCTACTTGATCGCATTTATGTTAGTGGAAGTGCCACCAATGTTTATAAGTATTTACTTTGGATGACTTTATGAAAGCGTTAATAGTTTCTGCGGTATAACATGAATTAAATTTGTATTTTCGACTTTTATGCAGCATATTGAGGTGTGACAGGAAAAGGTTGCTGGTGGATTTGATAGCATTACTTAACGAATTGATGGCTATAATACTAAGTTTAGTCACAAAGCCGTTCGATTTTTGGAAATTGGCTATTCTCTTTGGTCTGAGAACCATTTTTATTTTCATTCACACCTGGATAGAGCTGGTCAAGGGCACCATTAATTTCCATCTGAAAATGATCTGGAGATCGATGGATTTGATAGCTGCTATTGTAACTCTTCCTGGAGAAATTCTTATGGCTTTGCAGAGGGAGAAGCTGGTTTGTTTTACTATCTGACATAATTTAACTACATAGTTTCATGGTCTATGCATCTAAAGTTGGGTTTTCTATTGATTATTTATTAAGTTGAATCTGCATATAAATGCATGTGACTGTACATTTTATCTGTTTGCTATTGAAAGTAAACATTATTCTGCTCTGTAAATTCACTCTGAGGAAAGCATACATGTTATTTTATAATGGAAAACACTTAGTTAAGTTGTACAGCTAGAATGGTGGCCAAGGCCCACTGATTGGTTCCAAGATCACTAATAAAGGTTGAGGACACTGTGATTTAACTATTGCTAACACTGATACAAGGCTACATTTTGAAGCTATAAAGAAGTATTAAGTTTGTTATTCAGTCTGAACTGGTAATGTGGATTGCAGAAGTTCAAATGTAGTAAGGTGCAAATTGTTAAGTTCGTGTTTGTTTAAAGACTTGATCCTTGATCTCCATAGTTTCAATAAATTTCATGATCTGTCTCCTGTGATTGATACTGAAGCTGAAACTTTACGGTAAAGATACAGGCACCTTTGATGGTGGTGCTGAAGTTAAAGAACAATTAAGCTTCACAAGACGAATGTCACATTATTTTTATCGTAATGTATCCTTATGTGTCTTTCTCATCTCTCTATATCTAAATTGCTGTAAAAATCTTAAGAAGAATCTAGAAATAATTTCTTACTTCTTTAGGAACTATCGGATGACAGTTGGTGTAGCGAATGTTGGACAGAATATATGTACATTGAAGAATGTAATATTTAAATTATAAGATCAATAATACTAAATTGGTTATATCCACCATGCATCCAGCATACATTGTTAATAAAAGGTTAGGGAAGGATTTAAATTAGAATTTAGAATTTTTTGTAATGAAGGATTCAGTGTATTAAATGAACTTTAAATCTGTTAGATCCTCTTCATAAACTCAAGCATGTGGAACCTGAAGATTTCAAATTTCCATTTTGTTTCTGAACTACTAGAAGGATATGAGAATTTTTATATTCATTGTAGTGGAATTTTAATGATTTGAGCTCTGATCGAATTGGTTTTTTGACATATTTGAACTGCTGACTTTCCACAATATTTTTATAAAATTGGCAGATCACATAAAACCTGATAAATATTGGTAGAACTACCCCTGCGTATGGGATATATATTTCTGCAAAGTTTCACCTATTTTCTGAAATCTTAATGGTTTGGAAAAATGTATGGTGTGGCTTGTATAGAGTCAATTTGAGGTATGCTTGGCAGTTTTATCATGAGATTTAACCAATTTTCCTGTTGTTGTAAATGAATATCATATTGAACATGTTCTGAATATGAAATCGTGAAAAGATAATTCAGCTGTCTTGCATTGAGTTGTCATGCATCAGTTGAGGATTGAAAAGGCAAGGGCTTAGATGATTAGATCCTTTGGTTGAAAGTGTCTTAAGTGTCATATTTAATAATGAGTTGCATATTGCAATGAACGCCGTAAGTCTGAAGGTTGGGAATGTCAGTCCTTGGAAGAATACCCCAGAATATGCACTGGCTTCATAGTAAATAATGAGTTGGTAGGGAAGTTCTAATATTTGGATTATAAGGAACTTTTTGTTTCATGATGAATCGTTTGTATATTTGGAATACCTGATGCCTGAAGTTTTAAGTATCTTGAAATTAGTTTAATTTTCTTCTATTTGCAGGTGTTGTTCTAATTGGAAACTGCATCTTACCTTGTAAACATGCTGCATCACTGTTTAATGTGCATAAACCTTCATGTAGCTAAGGGCCTTTCTGTATGGATACTGAGTTTAAGTTGGATTCTCTATTGAGAACTGGGCACTGTGTCCTATGAATTAGGCCAATACTAAAAATTGTGGTTGTCTGCTGGACCTTGATAGGTATGCAATAGAGTGAGCGAGAGAGAGAGAAAGGGTTGCAGAGGGACTGCAAGGTTTCTACTCATAATATAGAAATTCAAGGTTATACATAACATTGAGAGCGAAGTGGAGAGAGAGTTTAACTTACTTTGAAAAGCTAAAAAGAAGAAAGAAAATTGAAAGTGATTATACCCAAAAAAAAAAAAAAAAAAAAAACTGATCCGTTCACTGTCTCTGAAAGTTGATAATTGTTTGCGTAGACTGCTGATCCATGGAATTAGGTTTCATGCCTAGACTTATGTTGCTATCTGTTTGTTTAGGCATTATATGTTTAAACTAAGTTTTTGGGCAACATTTCGAACTTTTGATTAGTTTAGGATTTGGTGTTAAAACATGCAAGCTGCTAGAGTCAAGATGGTTGTATCTCAGCCTTTAGCACATGTTCTGATGCCTGTTTTCAATCCATTAGAAGTCCCTAGGTTTCTTAATGCCTTAATTTTGTTTTCCTATAATATAGAATGATTATTATGATATGCAGCTGGAAGGGCATCTGCAAGAAATGCAGTTACAGTTGGAGACTCTGCTGTGGAATAGAAAGGAACTTGAAGACCGGCTTCAAAAGGCTGTTAAAGAACGGAGGATTGTAGAGTCAATGTTAGCAGAACTTGAAGATGAACATGACAAGGCCATGGCAAAAATTGAATTACTAGAGAGTGAGGTAACTATTGTCCTGGTATTCACATTTTATGAACAAGGGCCAGCTGAGGTTCAAATTGTGACTTCTCTTGTAGGTTCTGAAATAATACCTATGACTATATACATTGTAATATCACCCTGAACCTTTATTATACCTTACTAAAAGGGTTTCTTTTTTTCTATTTCAAGTTTTATTTTATGTTATTACACAAGAGTGTCTTATAACCTGCAGGTTATACATTGTTAGTTTCAGATGAACTTAGTACATTGTTAGTTTCGGATGAACTTAGTTTTAAATTTATTTTTCTGGCCCTTGACAAATTGTGTCTCTAAGTTGCAGGATCTAAAGTATGAAACACTTCAGCTGAGAGAAATTTGTAGTAAAGAACATTGGAGCTTTATAAGTCATGATGATACAGGCAACGGGAAAAATGCTGGCATTGCTGACAACAATGGGGTCCCAATCCCATCATGGAAATCCAGCTTTAAGGGAGGTGACACCATCATCCAGGATCTAATGATGCCAAAAGACACTCGGGAGTGTGAAAGCAAGAGCAATGCTGAACTTCTAAATTTCTTAAAGACTAATTCTGCATCAAGTGGGACAATCCACCACATTACACCTGATATGGTCCCAAGAAATGTAGAGACAAACGGAGTTCTAGACCAAAGACGGGGGGATGCAGTTTCACAATCTCTTTTTAGTGCATTGTTGTCACTTCTAGTTGGTTTGACTATTTGGGAAGCTGAAGATCCTTGCATGCCCCTGGTGGTGGCACTTTTCGCAGTGGTTGGCATGTCACTAAAGAGCGTCGTCCAGTTTTTCTCTATTATAAGTAACAGGCCAGCTTCTGATGCAGTTGCTCTATTAAGCTTCAACTGGTTTATACTTGGCACACTCACTTACCCGACACTACCAATGGTTGCGTGTATGTTGTCTCCATTAGCCTTCAGGTTCATGGACCAGACAATGGGCTGGATTGGTTTCTCATCTACCTAGCTCAACCTAATTCGGTTCCCGGATCAACAGCACAGTGTACGATAGACCATGCAGTCACAGCTTGTACACTAAAGATTAGGTTCCTCCACTTCTTCTCCAGAGTTTTACATTTTATGTGCCATTGGAATATCTGTTATCCAACTCTATTACTACTTGAAAGATCATTGTGAAATACAGCTCTTCTAATATCGAGTAAATGGAGATGCTCTGCATATAATCAAAGTTGTATCAATACGGTCCATCCCCTATGCGCATTCAGGTGCGCCAAACATGCCTATTATAGTTTTCTAGGAAATGGACCTAAGAAGAGGTTCTATTGTTTATAATACAGGTTAATAGGCCCTAAATCAGTTGATGGACATTGGGCTGGGTACGATGTTCTAGGATTTTGGTTGTTTGGGCTTGGAACATTGCCATGAATTCAAGGCTGGATGCAGATAAGCTTGATGCCTGCATCTGCAGAGAAAATCTTTCATGACATATTTAGTAGGCATGCTATGTTGAAGGTGGTGTGGCTTTTCAATAATAATATAATATGTGGTATTTTTTTTTTATGAAAAATGAAAAATTAATGTTGGAGTATTTTCCTCACTTATGAGAAAAATTTTCATTTAAAAATTTATATCATGGGTTACGTTGTTATTGAAAGGTTATATCAACATTAATTTTTCATAAAAGAGAAATATTACGTATCACGTTATTATTAAAAGATCATATTACATCAGTATGACGCGTCAATTATACGTCCCGTGAAAGTTTCAATTATACGTCCCGTGAAAGTTTTTTCATGCACGAGGGCTCAGCAAAAAGGATATAGCGGTAGCGCAAGGACAGATAAGGTTTTATGCTCCTAGATAGGATCACTTTATGCTATTAAATTTTGACGGTCCAGTAGGGACCGACTAGGACCATAGCATTGCCTATAATTGGTCCAAGAATAATTTCCATTGAATTTGCAAGGACCAATTATCTGCACAGCATTGAAATCAAATAAAATTATCTGCACAGCATTACCTGTAATCGGTCCAAGATTGAATGTCGCATTTTTAACTAGGAGTTTGACTTGAGCGTATTTATCTTTTGTGCGTCCTTCTTTCGGGTGGTGATAAACAATTTACAAGAAGTGCCACTTACTAGGGTCCCAAAGTAGTTGTTTTAGTAAACAAAAAATAGCACATTCACTTATTAATCAAATGGTTAGTGGATTCGAGTTTTATCATATGTATTCAACAATATGTGTGGAGAATTTTCTTCTCTTATTGCAATTGTAGGAATAATTGTTTTCAAATATATGAGAATAGATATGACAAGAGGTTATATGAGAATGGATATGATAAGGGTTCGGGATTTACCATGCGTATTTATTAGCATGTGTTAGAAGTCTTCTCTCACTGTTATTATAAGAGTAACTATCTATTAATGTCAAAGGCCAAGATCAAAATTTAGGTGAACCGAATATTTATTCAATGAACGAGAAATAATTATTTCCACGATAAATAGAAAAAACTATACGCACAAATTATTTCCTACCACCTGTGTTAAGAGGTGATATATATGGGACTAGATTTTCAAACTGTATAAGAGTAAATTTCTAATTTTATTTTGTTTTATTATTATTATTATTATTATTTTTAAATATCATTGTGGTAGGACAATTCAAATCTAGGACATCATGATTAAACTATATTTGAAGATCTTAATTTTAAAGATAAGTTATTTACATTCGCACATTAAGATAAATCAAAATCATGAATATGATTTTTAAGTTCTAAATAATAATGAGAATTAAATATAATATATTTTTACTTTTAAATTATATAAAAATATTTTAAATTTGATCTAATTTAATCTAATTTGTTATAGCACACCATATATAAGATAATAATATGTTTAATCCAATATCATATGGTCAAATATGATTTCAATCTTATTTAATGAAGTTGCAAAGTGGTAAGAGAAGTAATTTACGAGAGCCACAGTAAACTTCTTCCGAAATAATAAAGAATGTCATAAACCTATTCCGATAATATGAAGATTATATCCATCATCAAGCTCAGGGACCGACTTTGCTTAGGGCCAGAGAGGGTACATACTTCTCCTGAAATTTTATAAAAAATTATTAACTTTATAATATTAATTATTAAATATTTAAATATAGAAATAACTATTAGGCATAGTGCAACCACTTACCAATCAATCCGTTCTTCAGTTTTGACATGCCTTGACTTTAGGATCTTTTATACCTTATCAGTTACTATGAACAATTATTGCTAACAACATAATTAGCATAAACTATTTTTTTATTATAATCTATATCATATTTATCATAATCAAATTTTAAAAATAAGAATATATTTAACTAGGTGTGAATTATACCTCTATTTATAGTTTAAATAGTTAGTACACTCTTCTTTCAATTTGCATAAGAGTTTGAATTTCATCATGTGTATTTACCAGTATATATAGAAATTTTTTTTTTTTTATTGTGAAAGTAGATTTTTTCTCAGTATATGAGAGTAAAACATATAATATTATATCACAACCAACAAATATATATAATGTTATTTAATCTTAATATGTATTGGATTATTCATGATTATTGGTATGAGTAATTTTTATTGTATATAAATTATTTTATATGATAAAATTCATATGTAAAAAAAAAAAAAAAAATTCCTCATATGAACTATGATTATTTTTTATCATTAATTTTATTTAATTTCAGTTTGTTATAAAGTGTTTCCTAATATAAATATCTGGATCCATCATTGATCAAGCTTAATAGTCTACCACATGTAATTAGGGTTTGAATATCATTAGTGTGTCGGGCAAAGCGTGAAGTTCAAGTTTGCTACGAGAAGATGACTACACTGAAACAATTTTTTTTTTTCTATATTTTGCTATAATGGCTACATTTTTTTTGGAACAGTTGAAAACTCATCAATGTAAAAAAGTAAAATCATGCATGCTTGCTTGCTTGTCTTCTTTGTCAGCACATGAATCTGGTGTCAACTGTCGAAAAACCTATCCAAATCCGTTTCTTTAAATTTTGATAAGTTTGGAGAAAGTCGATCATCCCAGACATTGACATTTCGAGAACCTTTATTATTCTTTGGAATGCTTTTCCAAATTTCATCATTTCTGTTTACACTTCTTTAATACATTTGACAAATATTTTCTTGACAAAAGAAAAAAGAAAAAGATTTGACGCTTGAAATATATTTGAAGTAAACATTGCTTTCGTAGTGTAAATTTCGCCCGAGATGGACGGTTTTTCTTTTCTAAAGGTGTTATTCCTAAATATTTTCAATGAAAATATTGTCATAAGATGACTTGAGCTCCAAAGGAAATGATGCTAGTAGGAGACGTTTACCCACCACCAAGAATTGACTCGGAAAGAATACACGAGGTACAGCATCTCATAGGTTAACACCAAGAGTTAGAAGGTGTTAAGGTTTGATGTAACATTGAGTATTCAAACAAACTATAATAAACAGAATACTACAACACTGTTTGAACAAAGCAGAATATAATATATATTAGGATAAATATCATTTTCATCCCTATGTTTCTAAAAAGTGTTAAATTTTTAACTATGTTTTGAAAATGTATCAAATCTTCTCTAAAATTTCAAAAAAACATCAAATTAATCTCTCTCATCAATCAACTGACAGTTAAACCAAATAAAAAGGCCTTTTCTTTGATAGCCACTACTTCATAATACATAAACTCGATATTGTAAACAAGGTCAAATAGGGATAGGGACAAGGGAAAAATGGGGGAACAAGGATAAGGATGTGAAACCCACTCCTTAATACTCCCTTTGTCATTTCTTCCAAATTGGGATTTGGGTGGGGATGTTGAAAAGGTGGAGGAATGAGAGTAGGGAGGGCGAAACCTACTCTCATCCCTAAAATAAGCAATTAATACTCATAATCTCACAAGATGTGAAACTTGCATCAAAAGTGCCCCTCATCATCCATACATGTTAGCAGTAGAAGATTCTTATGTCAACAAAAGGTCTATTTATTTTTAACTACGTTTTGTACTATTACATTAATTAAGGATTTAGGGGTGAAAAATATGACTCAAACTCATGATCGTTTGGGTGTAAATGTGAAGACATACCATTTGGCAAATCTCATCTTGTCATTTATTTTTAATTTTTAAAGTCTTAAACAATCTTAAAATATAATTATCTAATCTTTTTTAATCTTTAAACATTATAAATATTTTTCCACGTTAATTTTACTAAAAGTTAGTATGCAAAACAATTTATAGTGAAAATGATAAAATAATTTTGTTATCAATTTCTACATGACTATAGTCGACATAAATAGAAAACAAACTAATTATTAAAATAAGTAATGCTACACTTCTCACCTTGTAATCTGACTTTTGTCCAAGTTATATGTGTCAAATGACGAATGAATACTCATTGATGATAATTTATTTCACTTGAAATATATATTCATTTATCACTTAACATATCATAAGTTGGGATAAGTTGGGATATAAAAGGCAAAATTTATTCGTTTTCACTTTGAACCAAATAAAGAAACAAACACTAAGAAAGTATGTTCAATATTCTAAAAGGTGCTAGACACTATTGGGTTAGTGACCCAATGCCCTAGGCACTATGTAGGCAATTTTTCAATAGTCAACGGTCAATGCAATCAACCAAAAAAAAAAAATTAAGAAGTTAATATTATAATATTTCAAAACTCGATACTCGTTAGTCAGTCGGCGACCTAATGAGTAGCGAGTATTTAGCAATTATTTGAAATGTTGACAAACTTCATCAATCAAACTTGTACCAGCAACTCTAGCTTTATAAACAAATAATCCAACAAAAGAATCTAACAAATATTACACAATCCAAAAAAAAAAAGGCAAACAATCTACAAAATACAAGAGAGAATGATGAACCAATGAAGCTCTGAGAAGGAGATACTATCGACGACAATGAAGCAAAAGGTGGTGGCACCAATGACCTGGTTGAATAAGAAATTGTAGAAGACGGTTAGGAGAGATGTTACCAACCAAGAACTTGTAGATTCGGCATCGATGAAGATGCTGAAGAAACAATGGAGGTATGCAATGCAGGAGAGAGATGAAGCAGCAACAGTGAGTGAAGAGCGGCAACATCGAGTGGGAGAGAGATGAAGGGGTTTGATCGAATTGAACTCAATTAGGGTTGCTATTTGTTTTTATAGTGAAGATCTAAACAACGTCATTTTGATGTTTCAGGTTTTGTTTTCTGTTGACAATCAGAATCTGTCAACACCCAGTTATGGGTCGAAATCTCGCCAACAGAACAATTTGTACTAGGCCAGAGGTGAAGACCATACCGAGCCGGGGGTGAAGACCACGCCGGGCAACCCCTTTTGGCCCCTGAAGGTCGCGTCCGGAGTTGAACCCTCAACCTTATAAGTGTTTTTGGATGCACAACTCCTACCACCAAGCTGTGGTAGGAGTTGTGCACTCAAAAATCTTATAAAAGTTACGAGTTCAACTCCGGACGCGACCCTTAAAGGTCAAAAGGGGTTGTCCAGCGTGGTCTTCACCCCCGGCTCGGTATGGTCTTCACCGCCGGCCCCATACAAATCGTTCCGTTGGCGAGGTTCTGACCCCCAACACGTTTTTAATGTTGAGGATCGAAATCGGTCAACACCCAGTTGGGGGTCGGAACCTCGCCAACGGAACGATTTGTATGGGGCCGGCGGTGAAGACCATACCGAGCCGGAGGTGAAGACCACGCCGGATAACCCCTTTTGGCCTCTGAGGGTTACGTTCGGAATTGAACTCGTAACCTTTATAAGGTTTTTGAATGCACAACTCCTACCAAAAAGCTTACGAGTTCAATTCCAGACGCAACCCTCAGAGACCAAAAAGGGTTATCCGGCGTAGTCTTCACCCCCGGCTCGGTATGGTCTTCACCGCCAACCCCATACAAATCGTTCCGTTGGCGAAGTTCCGACCCCCAACTGGGTGTTGATCGATTTCGATCCTCAACATTTTCAAAAACGTAAAGGGCTTGGCACTGCCAGCGCCAAGTCCAAGTTCATTGTCCAACTCAGCAACTACTCGCCTCCGACGAGTAGATCGGGGGTTTTTAGGTCAGCGGAGCCACCTTATTAAAGTTGTGATTTCTTGCAAATATCAAAGTACAAAGCAACGTAGCAAAAACGTGAAATCATAGGGGTTATACAATGCAATAATGTGAAGCTGACTTGTACGTACAACGTTGCATTAATATCTTTACCATGCAAAATGTAACTTTCCATGCGCTTTCGATAATCAACTCTAATTGATTCTTGTCATAATCGTGACAAATTGAAATAATGAAATCGGTCCCCACCGGATAAAAAAAAAACAATAATATGAGTATAAAAACATTTTATATCATTATATGTACGTGATGATAAACGTTTAAATGATATGATCAAGTCAATAGTATTTTTTAAAAAAATAATAAAAATTATTAGTGTACTCCGTAATAAATATAGCAGCTTTATAAGTAATAAGTCCAATATAGTAACAAAACGATTTAAGTTTTATATGTATAACTTGATTTGGAAGATGAAATACTTTATTTCAGAAAGTAGAGTATTGATTAACAAAATGTGAGTACCAAACTCACTGACTAGTCTCTTGAAATATTCTAACACGATAGACAAATTTGAAATCCTCTATGTCAACAAGTTGGTCCTACATTTTGAATTCTATTAAAGAGCGCCAGCTCAATCACTGGTCAAGGGAAGAAAATGAGGATAAAATAATATCTGTTGATGACGTTCTCTTCAACCTAACTTAGAAAACTGCATAAAATCAAATCAATGCCTCCAAGTACAACTTAAACAAAAAAAAAAAAGTATTTTATTGTTAAATATTAGATAAAATTTTAATTTTTAGGCATTCGAGACATTAGAAAATGAAACATTAATTAGACTTTAAAAAAAAAAATGAATTAATCATATTGTTACACTTTATAAAACAGTTGCATAAGAGTCCTTGTTTTTCCTTATTTCTTGCTTTTTGGAGTCTATATTTATTAGATAATTTAATGGGAAAAAAAAATTAGGTGAATTTGCCCATATTTAAGCCTTAATTAATAACTTGCATGAGTACTCACAAGCTGCTTACCTGTGTGGTAAAGCAAGCGCGTTTGATGCCTTATACAGGGTGATCAGGTTTTGAATAACATCCACGACATGTGGGTTCGTCTCCCCGATTGTTTAGGATTAAAATTAAAATATTATGATGCGAATTGTAGTTTAGAGTTATTATTAAGAAATCTCGATAGGTATAAATATATATAATATTAAAAAAAAAATTTTAAAAAAAATGCACGAATAGCCTGCACACATTTTTTCTAGTTAGGCCCACAAATTGAATTTTTCATTCAATGAGCAGAGGTTTGTCTCATAAAATAGCAATAGACTTCCTGGTGTCGGCAAAATTTTCTACTACAATTTCCTATGTCTTCGAAAAAATATTGAAGCTGGTGGCATCACTTCCCTGTCTGTCCTTTGTGAGCCAGCTTCCACCTTCATTTCCCACTTATGTGTAGATATGTGGTTGTGTCAATTTTCCACTTATACGTGGGTCCTTCTTTCTAATTTTTGAAAGTTTTATTCGGACCACACTTAAAAATTTACATATGAGGTCTTTATTATAACATCTATATTTATAATACATACCATGTCAAAAAAAAAAAATAAATAAATCTCTTTTACAGTCTCATAAATTTAATAGAAAAAATAAAGTATGCCTTTGCCTATTTTTTTGATAAAAATTTCAACTTAAATTTTATAAATTTAAGATTAAGTCGAAATTTTAAATTAATTTAACAAAATCGCTTTCTAAATTAAACAATTTGTTTATAATAAGATTGGCATATTTGCATGTGAAATTGTCGGCAGGGTTGAACTATGCAACTCAATTCTTTCGCAAAATTACCTTGTTTTTAGTCAAGGAAGTACTTGATGGCGAGTAATGTTTGCACCTTTGATTCATGAGAAAAGTATTTCACAGTTTTCTCATGTTTCAAATTTCAACCTTGATGATTAAATTAATTTGATAATCCTCCTTCCCCAGACAAAAAGCAGTTTTCTATGACTTTGATTAACAAGAACATGAATAATTTATGCAAGAAAAACAATAATTAATGCTTTCATTTTCATTTTCTTCTCACCTTAAACTTGATTACAAAAAAGTTACTTTCATTAGTGGATTACTATCATGAATAATTTAATATCCTTTGATAAAATAATATATATTTTTTATAAATTTATAAAAATTATTCAAAACTACTTGCAATAAATAAACCAAACAATTAATGGTTGATGGCGCCGTTGGTTTAGGTACCAGTTGCCCCATATCTTTGATGGCATGGGTCCGACACCCAAGTAGCCCAAAATAACAGCTCTCCGCCATTATGTGTGGATTGTCCTCTCACTCTCTTGTGAATCTCTCCTTCACTTCCGTGTGGGTGGATCTCTCTCATCTAAAAACAGTATCCTGGGTTGCATCATAGAGTTCCTATCTTGATTGATCTCGATAATTCCTCCGGACCAGTCCTAATCCTAAAATAATAATAATAATAATTAAACCAAACAGAGTTGATATTAAACTTTATTTAGCTGGTACCCAGAGTCCCAGACCATGCCAGCTTACCCCAATTTAATCCTGTCTCTGTGTCACATCTATTTTGATCAATCAACAACATCAATTTCTATTAGAAGATTATTTCCCAAAAACAATATCTCACCATGACTGATCGTGCAATTACATCTACACTGTTAATTAAAACATATTGCAGGATTTATTTAAAACAAAATTGACAATGAAAGTTTTGGAATTAATCAATTATATAATTACTAAATTCTAATAGAATGTCTCCTAAAAAAAGGCTTTTATTCTACATATACTTTGTCTCAAATCAATATATGCATACAATTAACTTTCATTTCGATAAAAATATTGGTCAAAATAATGTTAGGGACTTGATATTAAAGCAAAATTATAATAGAACAAATAAACCAATGCAAGATCAAAGAATTGTAGATTCCAAAGACGAGAAGAAAATAATTCAATACAAAGAGAATAAAAAAGAAATAAAAAATCAAAGTCTATGGAGAACCACGGTGTCTTTAGAACAGATTCGATTCACACCATTAACATCAACATCTGTCTCTCAGGATATAATGATTTTAACCAGAAACGCATGGCAAACTGAATTATACCCAAATCTATTACTGAGGAATTCTTAGTTATAGTTGAATAATGAAAATTACAATAGAGAGAAAAATTGAAAGATGAAGTTGTTTGCAATTGTTGTCAAGTGTTTTTCTCTTCAAGACTACGAGCCAATTTACAATCTTAGACGCTTATAAAATTTATTTAAAATTAGTCATTAAACCAAATCAAATCTAAACAATTACATTTTTCAAAATTAAATCTACAATTTGATCCTGTTGTTTCAATTTTTCAAATTCTTTCATAGTATTTAAATCCAGCAGCTACATTTTAAAAATTAAATCTACAACTTACAACTCCATTCTGCAGTTTCCATTTTTTATAATTTAATGGCTACAATTATAACACTTAATCTAGTAGTTACATTTTGAAAATCAAATTTTCAGTCCAATTCTCATTCATTCAAGTATTATTTTTTTTTCCCATAAATATATTAATATAAATTCATCTTGATCCACCTGATTTAAAATCTCTAACCCAATAAAAAAATATACAATCCTAAAAATGAGTGTTTGTGCCCATTTTCATAACAAAAAATATTTATTTATAAACATCACTTTCAATACCTTATAGACTAAATTTATTTAAAAAAAAAAAAAAAAAGAAGGCATATTCAGATTCCAAGGAACCAATTTAGTAAAAGGTAATGCTTAAATCGTCACCTCGATAAAAGGAAAGGAAAAAACAAAAACAAAACAAAAACACACATCAACTTTCACTTTCCGACCTAATTTCTTACATGAATAAACAAATCAAGAAACAAAAATATCAACTCATGTCTTTGGCATAAACAAATATGTTTCAATTCCTTTTTCATTTTGAACATGTCAAAAGAAAGCTTTTAAAAGTTTGATTAGCATTCAAAATCAAAAAGCCTATTTTACATTTTTTTTTCTTTGTGTATTATATGTAATAACGTACATATTCAATTTTATTGCGCACAACAAAGTGGAAATTAAATAACCATAAAAGCCGTCTTTGGTTGCTCCCCTAGTGGACCCCTTTCCCTTGACTTTGGCGCAACCATTTAAATTATTTTGCACTAAAGGCAAGGTTAAATGAATATGTCATATGTAGACAAGTATTTATACCATATATACTTCCTTTATTACAGCTTTCCTCAATTTTGAAACTTTGATGCTCATTGCAATCATGTAAATTTTTAATCATTAATTTGTTTCCTCTTATGTGATATTGAACAATCAAATATATATTCTTAAAGTGAATGGACAACACCCCCCCCCCCCCCCCCCCCCCTCCCTCCCTCCCTCCCTCCCTCCCTCATCTAATGTTGATTGCCCTCTCCCTCTTTTGGAGCTGATCTCTGAGCTGTGCCACCATCGTAGATAGGGGAGACACAAGTTTTGACATAATTTTTCAACAATTAAATTGAAAAACATTGAAAGATGTAGATTAGTTTTTAATTTTGAATTTGTACACTTTGTCCTATTTTATCTCTAACTTTAAATAAAATAAAATAAAATCAATTCAATTTTTATTTAATCTTTTCTCTTTATTTAGTTAACCAAATCATTGAAACAATATATGAATTTGAATATCTCAACATGAACTTTCAAATAAAATTCATATTGCAAACAAATATATTAATCAGAATAGCTCAAAATCGAAAATCAATTAAAAAAAATAAACAAATAGAAGAAAGAGAGAACATAAAATAACATAAGTGGAGAGAGAAATGAGTGCATATATAGTAGTATGATATAACACATCTCTCCAACAACTCTTATCTTCTCAAAAAGAATTAAATCTACACCATCAATTGTTTTTCAACCCAATGGTTTAAAAATTATATAAAAAATTATGTCAAAATTTGTGTCTCCCAACCCCTCCTCCACCCCCCCCCCCCCCCCCCCCCCCTTTCCCCGCAACACACACACACAGATATATATCTACTGTTACAATTGACCATATTTCTTATACATTGTTATAGAATTCATATGATGAATTTAAACTTTCCACTACAAACATGAATGTTGAGGTAATTAGCACCACTTGAATTAAAAAATAAAAATTGTGCATTTTTTTTCTATCATTTGTTAATAACAAATACAAATACATTAACCAAATTAATACAGTATCTTATAAATTTTTTTAAAAATTAACACTGAATGAATTTAAAGATTTGTCAGAGTCTATCAAAATTAATCACTTGCTCTTGTAATTAGGAGATTACTTTTCCCATAATAATGAGAGAACATTACTCATATAAGTTTGTAAACTATGTTTAATAAGAACATAAGAAAATGCACAACAATATGTGCTAAGAGGTGATAAAATATCTTAATATTATATAAGAAATTTTTAAACTTAATCTCACTTATTTATAATTATGTATTGTTGATAGGGCCAGGAAAGTTTGGTTTCATTTGGATTGCAGTGTCATGTGACTATAAAACTAAACATTAATAAAAGAGATTATATTTATTTAGGTAATAGTTAGCCGAAATCAAAAGAAAATCTTTGTTCGGTTGAACATCCCATATTCCCTTACTAATAGTTATCATTGACCATATGTAAATTACTAAATTAAAGGATCTGTTAATTTTACCTTAATTTCCCTCTCAGAAATTTGTTCCACAAGCTTAGATTGAAAACTTTACAAACTAACCAACCTTCATTATATTTAGGGTTTCCAAGTTTCATGAGAAGATACAACTCTTAAATCACTTTTTCAATTATTTTTTTTTTCTTTTTTTTGATGACTGGTACAAGCACAATGATCAATCGAGATTAAACGAGATTTGATTTTAGGATACGGTCCAAGGAGCAGCTCCCATACAAGAGGGAGCTCTCACGCATAGATGAAGAGATCTATCCATACAATTATTTGGTGGAATAGAGATCGTGAGGTGTAGAATTGTGCACCAAGACATGACGTCAATGTACTTTGACAATCACAGCCACTGACCTGCCACTCCTACTCCTATCAATTGTTCATAATTTTCAGTTTTTTCTTTTTTTTAACTCCTATCAATTGTTCATAATTTTTTTTCAATCCAAATAACAACTTGTCACAGATTAAATCTATAGATATTAATAAAATTAATAAGTATTTTCTACCATTAAATTCTATTAAGTGATATTTTGTATTTTTCCCTTTTATTCTCCCATCTAAAAGGGTAAAATGGTCATCACTAAAAAAGTGTTATAATCTGAAAAAAGATTATTGAAATTATTTATTTACTCCGTAATCTTGATTTTTGTTAATTTATTGTAATTTTTACAGATGCCATTAACGAAACAATGAAATTGATTAAGTTAATTTTTGACATTTTTATGTCATAAAGAATATTAAATATTGTTTGTTGAGCGGATTCAAGACTTTCAACTTTCAGCTTGGCCATGCCGTTTTGTTAAGTAAATTTAAGGTATTTTTATGTCAAAAAAAAATTATAGAATGTTGTTTGTTTCAATGCCATTTTTGTTAATGACATTTTAGATGAATAAAATAAAAAATTATAAATCATATTAAATCGTGTAAGTAGCAGATTTATTAATAGATGAATGCACGTTACTTGTTAGAAGCACCTAGGGAAATGAGTATATCATTCCTGATCATTTTTAACATTTTCCATTGTTAATTATATTGTTTCCTACTAGTAGTAAGGTTAATAATGGATTCTAATGATTTTTTTTTTCTTTTTTTCTTATTTTTTTTAAGATTGGATTCTATTGATTGTTATAATTACTCTAAAACATTTCTTTTAATAAACTTTTTTAAACAATCTATGCTGACCTTAAATGGAAAGATCAGTTACCCGTAGATGAAAGGTAGTTGGATTCCAAATAAGGTCAAAGACATAATCGATGAAAGTTAACCATGAAACTATTTTACAACATTTTCAAAATGCAAACGTCAATCAATAGAAAATGTATTAAATAGACTGGGTCAAAGTAGTTTTCCATTTATATACTCATAAATGTTACTGTATTCTCTCTTCCGATCAAATAACTTATGTAACGTTTAATTGACGTGTTATAATGATATTAATGTCTTTCATAAAAAATTAATATTAGTATCTTTCCGCATTTACAAATAAATTTTTGTTTAAAAAATTATGTCACGTGTTATATTATTATTAAAAATCATACCAACATCAGTATGACCCACCAACTAAACGTCACATAGAAGATTTGCTCATATCTTTCTATTTATCATAGGATTAGTAGATTTGGGTAAATTCTAAATAATTTATATTAATAAATTTATATTTTTTTAAAAAAAATTAGAATTTCTAAGAAACATATGAAATCAATTAAAATTTGAAAGACCAAAATAACATTTGGGCAAATTTTGGAGAATTGAAAAATATTATTTGGAATCATAAAGCTGTTCCAGTGTAGCAAAGTTTGTTAGAGTTCGAACTTGTCATGAAACGTTATCCAATGAAATTTTATTATTAAAATAAAAATTACAATGTAGAGATGCAAGACGGTTTTGACAGTGAAAAAATGGAAAGGCGAAAACGGCCTTCCTGGCAAGAATAGAGGCAAGATCCAGGTGGAATATCAGCGAAAGAATGGCATAAAATCGAAGGAGCTTAACTGTAAAAAGCTTTTGGGAGCCACAAAACTGCAGACTACGAAAAAAGCAGTCAAGTTACACGCTGCCTCCGCAGGTCACGCGCACGTGCACCACTGTAGAAGCACGTAGGATATTACGTGTAAGTTAGTGGCAGCCTTCGTAAATACTATTCAAATCCAGACCCACTCTGCAAACTCGCAAAACAATTAAAACACAAACCCGAGCAAGAGATGAAGAAACCATCAAATTCAAACCCGCAGCCACAAACGCAAATCAAGAGCCAGCCAGGCCAACACCAACTTCTTGTGGTTTTCATCTCCCTTTTGGATCCTTGCAAATCAGTGAAATCACGAGTGCCACGTGTTAGCATCAGATAGGTCTGTGCGCTCTATAAATAACCCTCATATCACCGTCCTCCAACCCACGGATAGGGTTATAAACTCAAACACACAAACACACACACGACGTGTTCTGTTGAAATTTCATATCAATCCTCCTTTTTGTTTTTTGTTTGTTGGTTGGTTTCTATCTCTCCGTGATGGAGATTGACGGTTAAATGATTCAGTTACCGGCGGTCTCTAATTCGCTTGGTGCAGGTCGGGAACTGATTAGCTGTTCGTTTAGCCAGATGGCGACTTGTCATTGGTTGATTCTAGTAGTTTGAATGGAAAAGCGAATAAGATCCCGCCTTGCATCAACTGAATCGGAGACCGAGGTGAGAGGAGTTGCATGGATCTTAGCGTTTTGTGTTCAGATCTCAGGTTGTGATTTTTTTTTTCCTTTAATTTTTTTTTTTAAATTTTATTTCGGTTATATATCGATCTACATCACGATAGATATGAATTTCTTGTTTAGCTTATATATTATAGATGAATATATTGTTATAACGAAATGTGAAATTCTTTGTTATTGTTGTTTCTTGCATCTTGATCTAATTGTATGTAATGGATCCTGGCCTGCGCGGTATATTTATTGTCGTTGGCTTAGTTTTTGCTTTTCTTGTCTCTTCAATTGCTTGTTTTGTGCGGTTTTGACTATGGACTTTGTAGCTGAGGGCTTTCTTTTTGTTCTTGATTTTTGGTAAAAATGAAAAAGAAAATTTATTAGCTTGTAGGTTGAGCTACTAGTATCGAAAATTTTGATAGCAGAAAGGCGGTGTAGATTTTTTTTAGTAGTACTGTATTTGCAATGAAGTATAATTGCTTAAAGAGCATGAAACTTTTTTTTTTAAAATGGTGATTATTCATTTATTCTATGTTTTTTAAGTTTGATGCTCTGATAATATGCTATTGATATTTTATTTTTATTTTTATTTATTTTTTATTTTTTTATTGTTTGGAAATGTAAGATCTCTAACTATTTTGATTTTATTGAATAAAGTAATCTTCTATTAGAAGTGGAAAGATGGTAACGGTAATGTACCTTTCCTTCATTGTTTATTGATGATAAATTCAGTTAAGGCTTTGGCTACCATTTTAGCATGTTTACCTGATTATTACTATAGTCTTGCTGATTTAACGTGGAACATCATGGTCTGGGTTGGACTGAAGTTTATCAAAATCTGAGCTAGTATCATAACTTATGATTCGTTCCTGCAACACCGAAGTGGAGACATTGTTTTCATAAAAATTTGTAGGCTTTTGACATACATTTATGTAGTTATAAAATTCTCTCATGCTTTAGATCTGTGCAGAATTCTAGGGAAGTCATGTCGATACTTCATGGCAAACTGAAAACATTGTGTAGTCTAATAATCATGTAAAATTTTTTCGTTACTTCTAATCATGTAGTGTGTTCTTTTATTGTATTTGTCGATTTGTGAAAAGGGTATGGATAGTCACCTAATGGACGTTTGAACTAATCCTGTGTACTGGGTAGGTTAAGTAATGCTTGGCCACTTTTTTGCTCTTCATTTTTATTGGTCCAGACTCAATTGGATTATTCAACAGGGTGACTGGATATAGAGATGTGGTTTAGAGAAAGAAGGGAACTGTAATGTGTATGTTCAGATAATCTTATCAAAAAGCTTGCACATCTCATTTTTGGTAAGTGGATTCAGATTGCCTCCTATTATATAGTTGTATATTATTTCATTATTAGGTGGTTTTAATATTCTATACAATTGAAGGATTGGATGTGACATGATAATCTAGAGTTGGTATGGCTTGCCTGAAATGTGGTGTTAGTGCATCTAAATTTTGATCTTTGCCTCACTTATAATATTTCTGTATAAAGTGGAAGCTCTTGTACCATTTGCTTTCTCTGTGTTCATAGTGGATGGGTTCTTTGTGACATAGAATTTCAAACAAATAGTTCATGGAAATTGTGCTTGAATGCAAATGCCTTTGTGGCAAAAACAGACAGTGAGTTGATGACTCTCCTCTTTGGCTGTCATTTTGAGTTTTGTGAGTGTTGAGAATAAAAATGTTTTAACTGCTATCTCTGTAATTTAAGATTTCTTTGCATAAAGTGAATCGACCGTTGCTTGCCAAAACATCTGCACTAACTATTTGCTTATATATACAACTTGAGTTCCAAAGACTATAGGTTACCTGGTAATATATTAAATTTTGTTGAGTTTATCTGGGACTTCTTAGACACTGAGCTTCAAGGGTGCATGTGATCTTTCTCATGAGGTTTCTTGTACAAAGCATATGCATTGTCTATATAATACACATCATTATTGCATTATTTTTGTTTGTTCATTTCTATAACATTGCATCAATTTTTGCTGTTGTGACAAAAAGATTTTCCTTTAACCTCAAAGCATAATAAACCATCTAGATATCAAATATTAACAATGCCAATGACTTCACCATAATGGGAAAAAAGCTTGAGGCAGATCTAAGGGAAGCAATGAAGATATTGTTATAAAAGGAGAAAGGTTTTAGAACTTAACTAAGATATAGAATTGAGAATACCTTGAGAGTCCCCTTTTTATTGCATTAATGGCGCAAACTGCAGAACGTGCAGGTGAGAATTAACTCTTAATAAATACCAATTTTTGTTAAATAGTTTGTTCAGTTATATTTCCCCGGATGCACTTGAGGGGTCCTTTATAGTGTGGGTAAAAGTTCCAAAATGAAAGACTAACAAGGAGCATTAACAAAACAATGCTGAAATGTGAGTAGTAAGTGTATTACTAGTTAGCTTTGTGGTGCACTGGCATTAGTAACGTTTGAACTTCCCACCTATGGCATAGATGGAGAACCCTTGCATTGGAGGTTGAAAATTGCTTGAAAAATACTCAACCCCTTCTGAATGGTGTTTCTAAGCTATACTGCCCAAGTGATTAAACCTATATAAACATGCTGAGTAAACCTGTAGTAGATACATATTATTCTTATGAGATATATTTGGATATGGAAGTCTATCTTTTGTAATCAATCATGTCAATATGCAGTGGTAAAAGCCTTTGTCTATTTGACTAAATTATATGGATTTTTTCCAATAGGTAGACTTGACTAGTTTATTTTATTGTGTATGACCTCCTCTGGGAAGATGATCCAGTTGGTCCATGAGCTACCACTTTTTGCTGATGACTTTGGATATTGCTGCAGCATCTGTAGAAATTAATTATAACTATTATACTGTTATTCTCCATGTTAGTGTCACGTTATTCTCCATGATACAACTATTATATCATTATTATTATTATTTTTAAATAAATTAAATCGTCATTTTCATTCAACATAAAAAAGGCAAAAAGCATGTTGGGACATGCTTAAATACATGAAAATATTAAATTTGATATTGCCTGGAGATGGATCAAACCGTTGGAGGGCTTTGTTGATGCATGCATTGGCTTTTGTTTCGTTTAGAGTCTAGGAGTTGATTTCAAGGAATTCTTTTTTATCTTATGTTCATTTTCTTCTATGTCATGTTTGGGACAGTGTCTAACTCAGAAGAAGACATTTTAAGTGATTTTCCAATTGGTTAGATTTGCTACTTTTATAGCTGCATCAAAATTCTGTATCTCTATCCAATTATGTATTCATCCATGGCCTGGATTGTGGATGCCAGTTATGCCCTGCTAGCTCCTACCAGAAGTTGCTTTTAGAAGCACTTCAAAAATTTATATGCACTATTATAATACATTAGTTAGAGGAAATATCTCCCTTGTTTTTTTTACTTGAGATCATGTTCATGTCTTCAAGGCTGATTAGAACTTTATTTAGATATGTTCTCTATCAATTGTCTTGAGGTTGTGTGTGTTCTTGATCCTCAGAATGGTAATTGCAGGATCTTATAGTTATTAAATCATTGTCCAACCTTCCAGATTACATTATATTATATTTGCTGATAAATACTCATCCAGCTCACTTGCTAGATATCATTTGAGTTTCAGGGCTGTTGTAAAGATAATTTTCCATATTTATATGTATGTCAAGACTCTAAATAGGGCATATTAAGATGTATATCAGGACTCTAAATAGGGCATACGTCAGGGATTTACAAACTTATTAGGAGTTTTTTTACATACTTTCAGTTATACAAGCACAAGCGTTGTTGAACAGCTAAAGCTGATGCTTTTTCGTTTTAAAATGAGATAATTATTGCAATGTTTTGGTCAAAGCGATTTCTTTGGTCACTCCATAGATATATTCCTGGCTTAGCTAATAAATTCTTGACAATGTCTTTAGACATCTGGATTTAGTAATCTCTTGCCTTTGTTCTCTTTAGGCCGTGTTCTTTTTCATATTGTGATGAGATAATTATTGCAGTGTTATGGTCAAAACGATTTCTTTGGTCACTCCGATATATTCCTGGCTTAGCTAATAAATTCTTGACATTGTCTTTGGACATCTGGATTTAGTAATCTCTTACCTTTTTCTGTTTAGGCAGTGTTCTTTTTTGTATTAAAATGAGATAATTATTGCTATGTTTTGGTCAAAACAATTTTTTCAGTCACTCCATAGATATATTCCTGGCTTAGCTAATAAATTCTTAACAGTGTCTTTGGACATCTGGATTTAGTAATCTCTGACCTTTCTTCTTTTTAAGACAGTGTTCAACTAGACATTATTTAAGATACTGCTTTTGAAGCATCCAAAAAGTTTATGCAAAGAATTATGGCAACAAATAGCAATTTTATAGCAAAATTCTATATCTAATAATGATAGAATATGGTTCCAATATTGATCTTTTTCTGGTTTGAATGGATTGGTCGGTCCAAGCATCTTAAAAAGTTTTATGCTAAGTGATGCCCAGGCCCGAGTTTGTTTTACAAATCCAACTCACTTTGTCAATTCTTATTATGGATGCCCTGCTTATTTGTTCATTTGTCATGCGTGAAAATGACTTCATTTTGGAGCATTACAGTTTTACGTTAATAAATAACTTTATTATATAATTGACCAAAGATTGTTCCTAAGTGCCTGGCATTCAGATGTGTTAAATTAATTAGTTGATTTTTAGATTCCTTTCGACTCTGTGAACTATTCATTATTTGCTGACCTTTGTGGACTTGTAGCATGTGGATGGTCTCAGCTAGTCTGGTGCCTCACCCAGTCATTCGGGGTTAGCGTAATTGAATTTTCTTAGTTTTACTCAAAATTATTCAATTTTGCTTTAATATATATTAATTTGTGTGAAAAATCTCGAGATCCTTGATTTCACATATCTAGATATTTATGAATTGAATAAAAAACTAAGAGCAAAGGAACATATTGTAAAATGGTGGGAAAAAATGCGAAAACAAACATGTACCTGTATTATGCACGTCCATATTGCATTTGTTCATTGTTTTTGTTTTAGGTGGAATTCAATTGTACTGAAACCATAGCCTCTAAACATAAATAGGAATTGTAGAAAGGAGCTGCATCAATTGGAGCGTTGGATGCCTCAGTAAGACAGTAATTAGGGCCATTTCCGGAGGAAACGAATTTTGCCATAGAGCTAATTTGGCTACCTTCTGACTCTCAATCGTCATATCCTGATATTCATCGTAAGAGATGTAACAACATGACATCTTCTATGTTTGTCATTCACATCGTGTTTTCAGTGGAAAGAGATTATAGGTGTGTTCTATTCACTCTTCAGTTTTCTTCAACAAATTGCTATTAATTCTACTTTTCTAAGTATCTCAATATAAGATTGATTTGAGCATCAGAGAGTTATTGCAGGCATCACAACTGAGAGTCTTAACCCGGTCCTTTTGTAGGTCAATTTCTATTAAGGCACCATGGCTTCAAGGGAAGAGTACATATAGGAAAAGAGCTTCCCCCCGAGGGAGCAACACCTAATTCTAAACCGAGGTTCCAAGCTTTTAAGGGAAAGAGGTATTAAACTCCAGGAGAATGCCACCTCATGTCTTACATTGCAGCCCACATGATCGCCCACTTTTGACCAGTTTAAACTTGACGTCGTTAAAACACCTTTTAATTTGCTATAATAAAGTTTTAAATTTAAAAGAAGTTGTAGAGCTTGACTATATGGAGTAAGGAAGAGTAGAGTTATTATGAATGGAGATAGGGATTGGTGCACTTACATAAAGGTTTGTCCCTTTTGGTAAGTGATGGTGAGACATAACAAGTGGTCCTATCCGAGTCCTCTCGATGTACCTAAACTTCTAGTCATGTTTGATCTTTTAAACCGTTATGGAGTGCCTTTTTCTTCCGCACTATTTAATCCTTAGCTATATTAGTGAAATTCCTGTTCTAATACATCTTACATAATTAGTAACCGTTCACAAATAAAGATCGTTGATATTTACAACCATTTTTAATATAATTTATTCGTGCTTTAATTCAAAATATTAGCTGTGCTTTCCATTGACAATATTTAGATAAAAGTGAACGGGGAAAAGGAAAAAGAGAAGGTTTTTAGTTTGGGGCGTGTCCACTGGGGGTCTAAAAATGGGGGCCCCAAATTGAGGTAAAGTGGGATAAAGTAGTGCTCCCTATTCTGTAGATTGGGCTCGAAGTGACTCCATTCAATGCAATTGTGTAAAATAACAATAAAAGAGGTCAAACTCACAAAGATAACTTTTAAAGACTTTTCCTTTTGGTCACTCGTATTCCTGAGGCTTGTACGTAAGGGTAAAGAAACCATGTTAAATATGTGGGGTTGGAGTTTAAATCTTGTAAATTGGTAACGATACGAACAGTATCGCACAAATTTTATGATTGTCAAGAGACATGACAATTTGTCAAATTGAATGCTGTCTTTAGAGGTTGATCTACGTCTGTGATATTGATCAAAAGGTTTGTAGTTAAGTATAACTTTTGTGAATGACGGAATGATTATAGTAGAAAATTCCCTGTCTAGTTTTTGGTGGTCAAGAGCCTTACTTCTTTAAAAATTAAAAATGTATAACATTGGAATAATTAATAAAGCTAATAAACTGAAAATGCAGTTTGGTGACAAGAAAAGGGTAATGTTAAGAAAGATTTTTTGTTGGCGAAATTTTTGTTAATTTTTACTTTTTATTCAAGGTATGGTGAAAATCAATTTTTTTTTTTTTAATTATCTAACACGTTTTTACTGAGACTAACTGGGTAAAGCACAACATGAAATTCTACTCCTAATCTAAAGTACAATTCGAAATTCTATTCTCAAAAATTGAGAAAAAACTATCCACACAAATAATAGGAGATGAAAGTTGAATCTACCACTTTGATAATTGGCAGGTGAGAGTGGTTTTACTGTTAGGTCACGCCACATTTCTCGGGGGCAATCAATTACTTATTACAATATTTATAACTTCTTTCTAAAGTATAAATTGGAACTTAGAGAGAGTACAATTTTAATGTATAGATGTGGGAGGTTGAACATTGCACTACCTTAACATTTTATATACTTTTTATGTCATTTATAACTCCGAAAGCACACGAATCTTTTCTTAACATTTATTCTAGGCTACATGGATACCTAAACCATAAACATATACCAATTTTTATGGACCCACTCATATCAGTAACTTGACATTGCCCTCGGCAAGCCCGCCCTATGCTTTCTTCATGGCTTCATGCTTCATCCTCAAAATACGAGCAATGTTTGGTTCAATAGAACAAATTCCCATAGAAATGGTGAAAAAGAATTGCACATAGGTGGTTGCTTGCAACTTTCTATTCTCTTGCTGTGGAAACACCAAAAACAAGGTTACATTAATCATTACATTGCAAAAGCTCCATGTTCTATAGTTCTGTTGCTTCCCATACACTGATAAGGGAATGGGGACAAGAATTGGTGGACTGTTGGTGGTGGGATATACCATATTTCATCGGTTTATGTTGTACATTTGTCTTGTAGTAAAGATTGACAATAAGATGAGAGGCAAGGGAAAGACTCAGTAGGGCCTAAAAGTGGACAACAGCTGCAATGATGGGTATAGAATATCAAGTGGCCAATCTAATACGACATGAGAGATATACGGCCTCCCCACCGGCGCATCTTTTGCCTCATCCCCAGTAGAATTCTCGCTTGCTGCTGTGCATCATCTATACTATATAATATAAACGTTTAGTATAAAATTTTGTAACATTGTTGTTTAAAATTTGTCTTATGCCTCTATATGTTGTGATAAATAATTTGTGAATTGATGAGAGCACATAATGATGTCGTACTAAGTCAGCTGTTAAAATATAACAAGTGTTTGACTATTTTCTTTAAATCGATTGTGTCTTTAACATAATCAAAATACATTTTGTAAATGTTACAATGGTACCACACTAGTCTTAAGAGGCTCAAGCAAAAATGAAGAAAAATCCAGAAGCAAAGCTCTTTCAAAGAGTAGACTCCACTCCAAGAGTTAATATGTGGGATTTTGTTGCTGTTGGTGGTACGTAGTTGGGTCATGTTTGCGGTAGTCCTTGGGGCATGCATCACAATGAATGTGATGGTAAGGGCACCTCATCAGGGGGACACTGGTAATTGGTGAATGGCCATTGCTTTTCAGTTTTGAAGTGTGGACAAAAATGAATACTAGAGTACTTCCATTCTCTCAAGCAATTACCCAAAGGGGAAGAGGAAGGTGTGGGAGGCATAGTGTATTGCAACATTAATTGCTTTGGAATCCGAAGCTGGATAACTGTTTTTTGTCCTCAAGGACAAGGTGTAGGTTTTTTATTTATTTATTTATTTTAAATGGTTGTTTTTTATTTTTTTGAAAGAAAGATGTCTATATATAAAATATTAACAGCCATAACGGGGATGAAAACAGCAGAAACATCTAGGCTTGCTAATTTAAGCAGCCAATTAGGAAAGTTGTACTACCAGGTAGAAGAGCTATTGCAGCCTAGAGCCCAATTTGCAATCCCTTGCGCACCCGATTACATTCTCTGCAAGCAAAATGAATTGGATCAACATTATGTGCAGCAAGAAGTTGTCTAATGTCATGGATAACATTACCAACATCAAGGCGAGAAGTCTTGGTCGTCTTAACTTTTCAAAGTTAGAAGACACTGATTGTAAAACTACCATATATATATTTGATACAACTTGTGGTGAGATGATTTAAACATGAGACATAGTCAGATTGAATGAACATATTTTACTATCAGACTACATTGGACACTAGTTATGAATTGTACTAATTCTTTATCCTGCATTATCATTATAAAACTCACAATTTTTTTAATATATTATTATTTATTTTCTTAACCATTAGATTTTCATCTGATGACAAGAACAATAAATATTAAGTGATTATGTGATATTTACTTTTTTCAGGGGTTATATTATTGTACAGATTTTATGTATATAGGTTAAATAGTTACCATTTACTGGATTTTAATTCAAGAGCCCACAAAAATTGAAATCATAAGTTAATAAATTGAAAAAATAAAATAAATTAAGAGACCATTAATCTATCTCATACCCAACCTGTAATTGTATGAATCCCTATTCTTAGAACCACCGGTACAACATTTAAAATTGAGTTCCTATAAAGAGTCATGGAACGTTGTAACAGCCAGATTCCAAATAGAGCAGAATTGTATCGTACATAGAATCCCGTTGTGATCCGGCGTGAGAACTGAAGGATTGAAAATAGGAGTGGTAAGTTTGATAATTGACAGATCCATTTATTGCAAGACAGAATTCTTACATTGAAGTGATGTTGCCTGAGAGCTTCAGATTTCACAGAACCCCTGGCACCACCAATATATTATCTTTTTTTCGTTTTTCACCAAAAGCCAACTTTTGACTTTCTGAACGGTCATAAACAGCTTTTATACACCTTAAAGTAGGAGAATTTATCCTTTAAAAAAGGATTTTTTTCTCTTTGATATTATAAATATAAATGATTTCTGTTGAGACCCTAAGTGGGAAAACTGTCCACACAAGGGATTTTTTTATTTTTTATTTTTATGGGCTAATGCTGCAGCTGACACTCAAACCATGACCGTTAGTTTGAGACAAGCAAAGTTAGAAGGGAAGGGGCCATAGCACCGTTCCTTTTGAGAGCTTTAAAAATGGAAATTAACAAACATTTAAGTTAGCATACTTGACTAATATTAAGGGCACTTAGATGTTTAGATGGTGAAATATAAACTTCAGTTCACAAATTTACGTTAATATCCTACTCTATAAATTTTTCAACTTTAAGATAATTTGGAAAAAATTCACCTCAACTCTCTTTTCATCTCATTTAATTTATTGATATATAAGCATTACAATAAACATAATTAAAAAATACAAAACTTTTATGACATTTTATGGTTTTTGTAGGCACCAAAATTTGGGTAAACAATAATAGTCGAGGGTCGACAGATCAATAGATGACATGGACACTTTTGGAGAGATGGATGATGTGGTTGAACTGAGAGTGTTGTCACGTGATTGAACCAAAGTGATGTGAACCTCACATACCAATACAGCACCCATAGGCAAATTAGAAATCATAACTCCAAGAAAGTTAATTATAGGTTTATAAACAAAATTTTGACTGGTTGATTACATGACTATCAAGAACCAAAGTTGTAAAAAGAATTTTAATCCCCTGATTATAGAACAACCAAGAACTAAAATTATATATATAAAAAAAAGATATTGATGCCACTTCCAATAACAAGAAGAGAAGACAAGAAATAAGTCATGATTGATCACCACAAAAATTAATATGATAAGATCACATGTTCATGAAGAATAAAAAAGAAAATTCTTTCATTCTTTTAAATCAAAAGTCTGCTGCAACCATTGTAGTTATGTTTGCTTAAGGTTACAAGCCTTTTATTGCTTACACAATTATTAACCTACTAGGAAATTAAAACTCGAACTTATACCACTAAACCTTTGCTAAGCACATCCACTTTGCATAATTTAAAAACTAATTAAAATGTCCTAGTCCATAAATTAAAACTAACATAAAATTAAATAAACTAAACTTAATTAAAGCCTAACAAGCCCTTTAGGTGTGGCCCCTAATGGATTAACAAAGCCCAAAATATAAACTAAGCCTAAATAATATTAATTATTGTCCAGGTGCTCTCATTGCCTTCAAGATTGATGATCTTGGACTTGAATAATATTTTAAAGCTTTGGTGCCTTCTTCATGTCATTTAAGTCATGTTATGCTAAACTCTTGGCTCATATCTCTTGAACTAACCTATATAAAGTCTCTTTTATTCTCTTAATATAAACTTGATGACTTATTTGCTTGTTCTTTTGGATACCATCACAAAAGCACGTGAATGGTTCAAGTTTGGTAGTCGACTAGTCGTCTAAGTTGTAGTCGATAAACCTACCTATGAAAAAGACTTATAAAGATGAACAGACACATTAGGAGCACCGGTTGATCGGTCAGCTTTTATACTCTAACATGTAAGTTAGTGTGAAAATTGTAAAAGAGTGATTTTTAAATTAAGTCCAGAACAAAAAAAAAAAAAAAATCATTTTTAGCTCTTATTTTATAAAAATTCATTTTTGACCTCTCAAACAAATTAATTACTACTCATACCCAAATTACCCAAATTACCCCTAAGTATTTGTTAATTTAAAATTCCCATTAAAACCTTACTAAAATTACGAAATTACCCTTTTCCTTATTCTTCTTCTTCCCGTTTCTTCTTCTTCCCTTTTCTCTTCCAAAAGGTTCTCACCTCTCTTCCCATCTTTACATTTTTTTTTTTTCTCATCCATAGCAGTTGCATTTTGTGCACTCATTAAGTTCTTTGACACTCATTAAAGCTGCATTTTGAAGCTTCTTTGTCTCTAACAAACTCCACAAGCTTTTCTTCAAGTTAAGGTATGTGATTGTTGTTGTTGGTTGATTTTCAAATTATTTTAGTCACATTGCTTAGTTTTAGGGCATAAGAGTGAATTTTGGTTGTGATTTAACCTGATGTGAGTGAGATCTGCATAAAACGAAGAGAAAAAAAAACTGAGTTTTCTGCGACTCGTCGAGTTTTGTGAATATACGAAACCCGAATCAGGTTATCTTTATAAATAAAACCCGAATCGAGTTATATAAAATAACATAACCCGAATCGGGTTATATGATCTCATAAACCTCGAATCGGGTTATATTTATCCATAAAACCTGATTCGGGATTTATGATTTCATATAACCCGAATCAGGTTACGTGAATGACTTTTGTTGTTTTTTTTTTTTGTTGTTTTTTTTTTTTATATTACTTCGGTTGTGTATGTTTGATATTAATTAGATAATATTTGGTTGAATTTTGATGAATTTGGTAATAGGAAATTAGATATTAAATTTTAATATGACGAGAGTATGTATTACACTAATTTATTTATTTTATACTTTAAATTTTATAGGAATGGGTGAAGTGCTGATAATAGTCAAATATAACGGAGAGTGGAATGAGAATAACTATGTTTGAGGTGAGACATTCATAATGGGAGCCCCTAAGAACGTCAATTTTTCTCGATTGGTGGAATTTGTTTACACAGTGACTGACATTAATAAAGAATATGGGATATTCGTTTGCATTATTTACTCTGAGCTAGGGGAATGCCCGCAGTGAAGATTCCTATCACTACTGATCTCAGTGTCCGAGGTGTGATTTCAGACAAAAAAGTTGATTATAGAGAAATTTATGTTGATAAGATTATGAGAGATTCTAGAGGTATTAGTTCTACTGTCCCTCAGTTTGCCATTAATGTAATATCAGATCCAAGGCATGTGGAGGTACCTACGGATATAATTGGCATTCCGATTATAGGTGAAGGTCAAAATTATTTTATTTCTTCTAGTGGTAGCAACCAAGTTTCAGCTTCTATTACAACATTTACATCTGTAGAAAGTCCAATGTATGACTTTGATTTTGGCAGAAATTATTATGATGATGAAGATCGGGACACAGTTAGTGATGGTGATGAGACATCGAACAGTGGAGATGATAATGAGGAAACTGAAGGTGATGATATTGAAACTGGAGCTGATACAGAGACCATTGAGTATCTAGAAGTACGATTTTCGGGTTCACAATTTGAAACCAACCTTTCACAACCATACTGGATTGTTCCTGGTGTAGATTAGTGTGAAATTGAGGCTACATCAGCTGCTATGTCGACCTTCATCTGACGTGATACATTGTACAAAGGTGCATTTTTTTATAGTAAATATGAATTGAATGTAGCCTTTGGAAAATGTGTGCTTAATTCCAGGCATCAACATAAGGTTAGACGCTCATACACGGTTAGATATGAGGTTGGTTGCAAGGATTTAAGCTGTAGTTTTGAGATTCGTGCAAGATGTAGAAAGGGTGGTTCTATGTGGTATGTGTATAAATATGTACCGGAGCACACATGTTGTCAAGATGCTTACAAGTCACATAGACGCAGTGTGAAGACTGTTGTCGTAGCAACATTGTATCAGAAAAAAGTGGGCCTTGATAGTATAACACCTCAGCTTTTGATTGCAGAAATATTGGAGCAATATGGTGTGCAGATCATGTACACTAAAGCTTGGAGGTATTTACAATATGCAAAAAAACTAGCATATGGAAAAGCAAATGAGTCATTTCAGCAGCTTTCTTCATATTTTCACATGTTAAAAGAAACAAACCCTGGTACAGTGACTGCAATTGAGACGGATGAAAACAACCGGTTTTTATATACATTCGTTGCACTTGGAGCCTCAACTGAGGGTTTTCGATCTTACATCAGACCGGTTATTGCGATTGATGTCACTCATTTGAAAGGTGAATATAAAGGAGTGATTTTTGTTGCTGCATGCAAAGATGGGGAGGAGATGATTTATCCTATTGCTTTTGGATTTGGTGATGGAGAGTCAGACAATTCATGGACCTGGTTTTTAAGGAGATTGAGAGAGATTATTGGTGGGAGACAACATTTGCCATCAGATATGATTATTGTATCTGATCGTCATAAAAGCATTGCGAATGTGATGTGTGATGTTTTTCCCGAAGTCCCACACGTGTTCTGTTTCTTCCGCTTGAAGCAAAATCTGAAAAAACACTTTAGAAAGTAAAAAGATGTGGAGGATATGTTTTACCTTGCAGCATATTGTTATACAAGGTCGGATTGTGATAGATATTTGGAACAAATTCAACGGGTATGTTCGCAAATGCATGAAAAATTGATTGATGTTGGAGTGATAAAATGGTCATGTGCATATTCTCCTAAAAAAAGATATGACATGATGACCACTAACATTGCAGAGTCGTTGAACAAATGCATGATGAAAACACGTCGGCTTCCAATAACAACCGCACATGAATATCTAAGACATATGCTGCAAAAGTGGTATAATGATAGACATGTTCATGCTGAGAAACTCAGAACTTCGGTTACCAAAACTGCAGAAGATCATGTGAACTCGATGACTAATGAATCGACAAGTGCCATGATATCTGTCATTCAACAGCCGATCCAGTTCGGAGTCACACATAAACTAGGTTATGACTTTGTTCGGCCTTTTAAGCGGACATGTAGTTGTCGGCATTGGGATCTAGATCAGTTGCCTTATCATCATGCAATTGCTGTTGCCAGGTATCGTAATTATACTTTATTATTGTGTTTTTGTTATTTAATGTCAGTTATTAACCTTTTACCTTTGTCATATATCAGGGTGAACGGTGTTCATTGTTATACACTTTGTCATGATTATTATAGCAAAGAATGGCTAGAAGCTGCATATGCACGTCCGATCAATCCTGTTCCTGGCCCAAAAGATTGGCATGTTCCTTCAGAAGTCAAAAGTATAATTGTGCTACCATCCGAAGGAAGACGACAAGCAAGTAGACCAAAAGAGATACGAATTCCTTCAGTTGGAGAAAGTTATCGAAAGAAAAAATGTGGAAAATGTGGTGAAAGGGGACACAACCGTCTTCGTTGTCCTAACCCTACCATCGGAGGGACGAGCGTAGGTCAAGCTGGACGTGCTGGGACAAGTGCAGAAGCTATTGAAGATGCTGGGACTAGCACAAAAATTGTGGAGAGGCTGGAACTAGCTTTATTGGCACTGCTAGATCTACTGGGAGCATGGCAGAAGATGATACAGAGGCTCGAACGAATGTCGCCCCTATTGGACGGGTTAGAACCTCCCGAAAATGCAGCCTTTGTGGTGTGACTGGACACACGCGACGTCGATGTGATCTACAGTTCCATATTCCATCCTCAAAAGATGATGGAAATCATTAAAATTTGTAATGAATAGGCATGATGTTGTAAGGTTTATCACATTTGTTGCTCAAAAATTTGATATATAAACGAAGTCTGTTTCTGTTTTTACGGTAGTCGTACTGGTATATTCGTAATCATTAATATGATATTGCAGGTTCGATTATATCGTCTCTAATATGAAAACAAAATAGAAAATGTTCTGTTAAAATTTGAAAATTTTTGTGTTATTTTGGTTAAGGGTGAAAAAATCGATCAATGTGGTGAAAAAATCGAGTAAAAATTGAATGAATAAATTGATATCAACTTTTTTATATTGCAAATATAAAAAAAAATGAGAAAACAAGTGACGAAAACAACCTACAAAAAATAAATAAATAAAATAAATAATTAAAAATAATAATAAATTGTTTTTGTATCTGAACCAACGTCGGTTTTTGACATTCATCTTAAACCGACGTCGGGCTATACGTGGATTAGTTGATATCAGTTGTAGTGGTGTGATTTTCAATCGATGTCGGGTCTTGTTGTAAGACTTAAACCGGAGTCGGTTTTTATGATACCCTAAAAACCGATGTCGGTGTTACAAGTGCCTGGAAAACCGATATAAATATATTTAATTATTTTTACCACTTTCTGATGTTTTGGTGGAACAAAAATGATCTCCATTAGCTTTAACTTATGTTAGTTTAATTGAATTAAGAAAATATATTACAATATTCATTATATTGATCACATTGGATTGTTAGATGTCATTAGGTCAAAGTACACATTATAACTCAAGAAACAATGGCTCATGTTTGTCTACATTGTTGGGTTGTAGTTATACATAATAGGAAATTTATAGTTTTTGGGTCTTTTTGATAAATGGAAATAAAGTAAATGGATAAAAATTATGAATTTGAAGTTGAGAAATTTGAAAATCGGTATGCAAGAGCCTACAAACACCGGAATCGGGTTTTGTTACAACGCTAAAACCGATATCGGGCTTAGATTGCCGGGTCAACTGACAAATTTCAATCGATGTACATGCCCTTGTTGAACCCGTTGTCGGGTTTTGTGGCTACATTAAAATCGATATCGGCTTAAATTGCAGATCAACCCGATGTATGCAATCGGTATACATCTTCTTGTGAAACCCGGCATCGGTATGTGTGATCATATGTATCCCGACACCAATTTTCCCGTCGTTACTTGAACCGATTTTTTTTTTTTTTTTAGGAATTAATTTAGGAAAAATTTGACAGAGTTTCCTTTGTTTTTTCACAAACTGTCCAAGAAACCTGCATAAAAAATAACACTTATACTATTTCTTTTAGAGACTCAGTCTCTTATTCCACCATCATACTACCACACACAATATTTGAGCAAATATTTACTAAATAATGAATGAATTGATCAAATATAAACAAATATTCACATCAATCAATCATATATAACATTGTCATCCTCATCTAATATCCATCGCCCCCAATCGTCTGCCCTGTAGCTTGGGGTGGAATACATATATAAATCCGATGCTATCTGTGCCCTTATTTGACGGGCATTTTCCTTGATTTGGACAGATTTCCATTCACCCTCTAGAGAGCATAAGATGTCATGAATGTACATTGCACAATATGCCCCGCAACTGCTCCTGTATTACGCATAGATTTAGGTCAGATAATTCATTACATACATTATTAAATATATGATTAAAGAAAATATATTTACCCATCAGGTTGTTGAGGCACTTTCTGTTTATCCACGCGCTCCACATCCCATATTTTTTCTATAGGTGGCATTTCTGTGTTGGTCTTCCCATAGTAATCAATCGACCGTAAGATCAACGGTATATAGCAGACCAACGGCTCAATAGCATTTCTCCTGTGGACAAACTCTGTAGCTATAGCTGGATCATATATGACAATCTTCTGCTCTCTTAGGCACACCTTGCAGACTATCCAATGGGTCTGATGTAGACTACATGGGAACAACAGCTGCATGTTGAGAACGTTAGTGATATAGTTCGAATTCGAACAATCAAATAATAATTTTTATTCGTACGACACTTACATTATGAACAGACCACCAAAGGATTTTAGCGTCCTCCAAACTGCTAGCAAACCTTATCCAGTGGGGAGGGGGGATCACAGCTGTAGCAGGATTAAATGTCTTTCCTTTACTGACATATTCCTTATTCATAACTATTGTTAAGTCCGCTTGCAAGTGATAAAATTATTTATTACTTAACAGATATAAAATGATGAAAAAAATATTTGAGCAATTATAAAATATAGACTGTTGTACCCATTTCCTGGATCGGCCCAAATGGACCAACACAGGCCTTGTTAACTTGAATAGAAGCAAGGGCCCAGAAGGCCCAAGGTTGGAGCCAGCGGTTGCAAACCCAGCTCGTGAGGCCATACAAGTCGTAAGCCAACAACAGTTCCCAGGGCGCCTCCTGCCCGTACATTCAGCTCGTGGAGCTCGCGAGGTCGCACAGGTCGCGAGCTCGCGAGAACCTCCAGACCGTCTTACCTCCCCTCCACTGTGCATCACCATGCTGATTGGAAGGCTTACCCTGGGGATATCGTGCATAGCAAGTTGTCAGAATTACCAACCCTCATGATTCCCCGCCGGAAACTGTCTGCACAATTACCTAGAAACATTTAATGAAGTGAAGGTCTCTTCAGGTATATTAAATGCAGACTCGTGCAGGAAGACAATCATCATTACCTTTACAATTAATGCAGCATGACAATGTCAGGATTAGTTAAAACTAGCCGTTACCAGTAACGTGTATAACTTTCTTTTGTATTTTCTATTGTCATCCCCCTTCCTCTATAAAGGTGGGAGACATTTTTACTGTACCGATAAGCTGAATATACTAAAGAACTGTCACTCTGCCGGAAGGACCCCAGAGTGGCCGTGGACATAGGTGTAGTCACTGAACCACGTAAAAATCCTTGTGTTTTCTCTCTTTTCTCTTTAATTACTCGTCGATCACCTCATTAAATCCATCCAACCACCAGGACCGACATTCTTTCACCTGAATTAATCACCACCAACCTTGAACTTCATTAATCGCCCATTTATTATCCTTCCATCAGTACGACCAGAACCTTTAATTACCAAGCTCACCGTCTGGGCCCCAAAATCTCTGGTTGACCGTTTTCGAACGTCAACATAGACACTTACAAAAAAGGTCGATCCATGCACTGCATATCTCTCATCATGAGCCTTATCCCACCACTCGCTTTCTTTTATCCGTAGGCACTATAAATAACCGTCGATGTGCTCTGATGTCAACCAACTATCCTCATTCTCAATAGTACGAAAGTCTTCAGGGGTGAATGCCTGCGGATAACCGTCGACGTAACGCCTAAAATCAAAACAAGAATTAAAAGTCAGTTATATTAGATTAGTAATCGAATTAAACAAAGATAATGAATATTTTTATTAATACATGAGTTCTAAAGAAGAGAAAGCTTTGTATTACTTGTACACTTTTTCAACCATATCATCCATCAGCAATACAGTTTCTGCCACCTGCTCTTTTGACAATTTTTTTCTTCTTTTTTGCGCGTTCAAGATCTGTGTATGGTGACAATAGAGATAATGACGGTTTAATTTTTCGTTTAGGCCGTGACAGTTTCCCTTCAAATGGTGGGTTATGATGGAGTGGCAGGTCCTCATGCGGTAATGGGACCTCGACCTCCCCCAGCGGCCGCGATCCTAACTCCTGAACCTCTACAGTCTGCAGAAAATCAAAAGTTGTAATTACAAGTTTATAATGATTAACAAAACCAAACTAAATTACAAAACAAATACAAAATTTACCTGATCACACTCATGCTGCTGCGGTGGATCCTGATCGGCTGGAAGGTCCTCACGGGGAGGTATCCGATCGACCTCCCCCAGCAGCTGCGATCCTACCCTCTGGACCTCTATAATCTGCAAAAAATCAAAAGTTGTAATTACAAGTTTACCATTATTTGAAAAACTGAACTAAAACATAAAATAAATTATAAATTTACCTGCTCACTCGCATCCTGCTGTGGTGGATCCTGATGGGCCGATAGGTCCTCACGGGGAAGTATTCGATCTACCTCCTCTAGCAGCTGCGATCCTACCTCCTGAACCTCCTCAATCTGCTCAAGTTTATCATGATTAGCAAAATTAAATTAAATTACTAAACAAACACAAAATTTACCTGATCACACTCATGTTGCTGCGGTGGATCCTGATCGGCTGGAAGGTCCTCACGGGGAGGTATCCGATCGACCTCCCCCAACAGCTGCGATCCTATCTCCTGGACCTCTATAATCTGCAGAAAATCATAAGTTGTAATTACAAGTTTACCATTATTTGAAAAAATGAACTAAAACATAAAATAAATTATAAATTTACCTGCTCACTCGCATCCTGCTGTGGTGGATCCTGATGGGCCTGTAGGTCATCACAGGGAAGTATCCGACCTACCTCCCCTAACAGCTAAGATCCTACCTCCTGAACCTCCTCAATCTGCTCAAGTTTATCATGATTAGCAAAACGAAATTAAATTACTAAACAAACACAAAATTTACCTTATCAAATTCATGCTACTGCGGTGGATCCTAATCGCCCGGTAGGTCCTCAAAGGGAAGTATCTGATCGGCCTCCCTCAGCAGCCACGATCCTACCCCTTGGACCTCTACAATCTGTAGAAAATCATAAGTTGTAATTACAAGTTTGTGATGATTTGACAAACTAAACTAAAACACCAAATAAATTATAAATTTACCCGATCACTCTCATCCTACTGCGGTGGGTCCTGATGGGGTACTGAAACATTTACTGATTATTGTCTTTTTGGTGATGGTGTTGTTTTCAATGGTGATGCTCTTTTTGGTGGTAAAGAGCGATGGATGTACTCATTCCAGATAGAGCTCTCAGTATCATCATCATCGCCATCGTCATCGTCATCATCATCATCATCATCATTCGAGTCATTCCTGCCATCCGAAAGCACACGGATTTTCAGCATCCTCTCAATCCTACTCAACCTCTCATTTTGCTCCTATTGTGTCTTCAAAATAGACTCCAACAAGGCCATAATCTTGCCCACCTTCGTCTGAGACTCCTGCAAAATTAATTAATTAACAATATAATAATTAAATGGATAATCATATAAGAATTAAATACAGTAATATAATCATACAAAGTTCACACTTGACGTTGAGAGGGTCCAGGGGCCACGCTGCGACCTCGTGGGACTAGGGTGTCATCGTGCTGATCCTCACCGGATTTAAACTCTTGTGCTCTTTTTGTCCTTACCTCTGAATATGTACTCTCTGAGTCAACTCGTGGGTCTGGGATGTGATAATGATGCTGCTCCTCTTCCTCCTCTTCCCTAGTCGACTCTGTCTCACTCTCCTCCTCCCTATTCGACTCCCTCACACCCTCCTCCTCTCTATTGGACTCCCTCTCACCCTCCTCCTCTCTATTTGACTCTCTCTCCCTCTCCTCATTATTTGAATCATCATCTCTAGCTTCATCAACAGCCCCTCCACCACCTACTTTATAGGCATTTTCTCTAATCAAATGCTCAGGATTGAAAGACTTCCAGTAATCTTTTTCTTTTTCTGCATCAGTGGGCTCAAGGGTCCTACTCCCTCCTATTAACTGCATAATATATATAATATATTTAATATTATAATTACAAACGATAATAGTCAATAAATGGAAATAAATGTAGGTTAGTTTAGATACTTACACGATTAAGCTCATTAAACCACCTTATTTTCTTTCTACTATTACACGTCCAATTCACATACCTTGGCAGCACCACATCGCCGCCTATGACTCTCTTTCCTACCCTATTTTCCAACCACGGAAACATTTCCACCAACCACCACTGTAATTTTCATTAAATTATACAAAAATTTGATAAATAATTAGTTAGTATATATAAACACTAAATACTTTTTATTATTTATAAAGACAATATATTAAATATCGTACCTGAAATACCCAAATAAAACCATACAAATTAATGTTACGTCCAATTATAAGCCGATCCTCATCAAGCGCCCGATGAAGGCTCTCTATCAGCCTACTATAGGCGACTGTACCAAAGGGGAACTTATTCCACATATCAAGATCCTCTATCAAGACCCACAGATAATCGTCCACCCTAGACCGATCATCAAAGTCGTAGAATAAATCATAAGCGATGACTATATTAGTCAACTTCAAGATGTCCTCATCGCTTATATCCTCCACCCGGACCCTTAACATTTGCATAATTTCAGTCAATCTCAGCGATATTCCTTTAAAAAGTCGCCACAAGAGACTATCCTCATTTGTTTGCTTCCACTTGAGGACTTGTAAGTCAAGATACCCGAACCGGAATCTTGTCACTAGTAAGAACTCCTGCTTTCCAAACTTATATGGTCTTCCCCCAATCTCAAACCACATCTCATCAGGATGTGATTTAGGATAATCTACTAACTCTCTAGCAAGAATGGTCAGCATAAGGGGAGTAGTCAGCAACTGTTGACCGCATTGTTTTATAAAATACGCGATCGAACTCTCTGCTTTAAACCTGTCCAAAAGCTGTCTCTGTGAAAGAAATCCATTTAGATAATCAATAGGCTTCATACTATTATGTGTACGCTCATTTGTTCCTTCTGGCATATGTTGTACCGGATACCTATAATTGAATTGTATCTGTAGGAAGAAAAGCAACAAAAATAAATAAATAAATAAAACTGACAAAATAAACTGATCGGTTTACGTTGCACAACTTAACCCGACGTCGATCTGTGATGGACAAGGTAAATCGACGCCCCGGCTAAGTTTTGTGCATAACTGACGTCGGTCTTGATGGCTAACATCAACCGACGCCGGGCTAAGTTGTGCAACGTAAGCCGAATCGGATGATGTTGAAGTATTTGAACCGACGTCGGCTTACGTTACCCATCCAACCCGAATCGGTATTTGTTTATCAACGTAAACCGACGTCGGTCTTCATTTCCAAACGTCAACCGAATCGGCATTCATTTTTCAACTTGAACCGACGTCGGCCTATGTTTCCAAACACAAGCCGATCACTCAACCAAACCTGCATTTTCCATTGAATTCTGACCACATCCTAAACAAAATACAACATAACCTGACCCTAACCATCAAATAAAGCTTATCGGTTTTTGTTCATCAACCTAAGCCGACGTCGGTATAAGGTATCCAACAACCAGCATGGTGTCCATCACCGATTAAACAATGAAAAATCGACGATATCAACCGGTTTTTGGAACATTGTGTGTGTATGTGTATGTGTGTGTGTGTATGTATAAGGGTGGACATTTGCAACCCAACCTAACCATTTTTAATTGGGTTGAGTAGGTTAAATCTGAAAGGGAAAAAAAAAAAAAACTAGGATAAATTGGGTTGAATTAGGTTGAAAATTGTATTAAGTTGGATTGGGTTAAAAGCTTTCAACCAACTTGACAAAGGTCTACCCCTAATTCTAAATCTAAGATTTTCTTCTCCTTATAGAAGAACACTTGTTAGAAATAAAAATCAAGTATAGCCATGTATGTTCTTAGGTCCTTTTTTTTAAAAAAAAAAAAAAAAAACAGGTTTTTGTGGTTCATGGATTAAACTTTTGTTTGTAATATTTAATGGGTTAAACTTTTGTTTGTAATCATTTTATGAATTATCTTTATTTATACTCGTTTTATAAATTATACCTTTATTTGTAATTGTTATTTGTGATGTTTAAATTTATATGTGATCATGTAATATCAGAAATATTATTTATAATCATTAGAAACTTTTCAATATTCAATTAATATCCAACCTAATCAACCCAATCTAACTTTTATTGGGTGAGTTAGATTGGGTTGAATAAATATGTTGGATTGAAAGATTTTTAGCCTAATTTATACTAAATTGAGATATTTTCGGTCCAAGCCAACCTCGCCCTACAAATGCCTACCCATATATATATATATATATATCTACATATGTAGATATGTATGTATATATAATATTCACGTTTTCATGTGGGATTGGATGGGTTGAGATGTGAAGAAAGAGAAAAAAAAATCTATGACTAATTACTTTTGGATTTTTTTAACTGGAACCATTCCATAGTACAACCAAGACTAATAGCAATGAGACATTGTGGCAGACTTGAGGATCGGCTCCCAAAAACGGGAGGGAACAACTCACAAAGTGTGGGAGAAAAATATCTACAATATTATGAGGCTTTTTATATGTAAAACCCTTCATCTCTAGAGAAGCAAAGAGTGCTGATGATCTAACTATCAAACCACAATCCAATCTATGACTAATTACCTTTGGATTGAATGAACTATAATAGTAAATGTCATGAGAAAGATCATAGTAAGCCTCTTTGTACTCGGAACAGTGTGATTATAAAATCAAAGTTTTTTTCTTTTCTCATTCTCAAATATATACATATACATATATATATATATGTGCAAAGTAATAATAATAAAATATCACAAAGTAGTAGTTGACCTTCAGGATACACGAATATTGAAACTCAGTATTCATAATTTACAAAAATATTAGAGTTTTATGTCAATTCTTCATTTTGATTCCCGTGAATTAGTTCAGATTTGAAAGTGATTTACAATGTCATTTAGTTGCACCTCCTAAACTCAATTTTACACCACACCCCCCCCCCCCCCCCCCCCCCTCCCCCCCCAAAAAAAAAAAAACCTAAGAGGGCAATCTTGATATCAAATCTAAATGCAACTCATTATTATTTAATTTTAGATACAATGAAATCCAAACTTGACTAATTTATTTCTTTTGACTCACAATTGTGACAATTGAAATATCCCCCCTCCTCCTTTTCTCTCTCTCTCTCTCTCTCAATCGTAGTCAGAGAGCTCATGTTTACTCTTTAAATAACAAGAATTGACATGCAGAAGATTTCGCCTTTATTATCATTACCAGGCTCTTTGCATTTCAAATTAGCCTAACAATCTAATAAACACAACACAAAAAATCGGTGCCACTCTATCCAAAGCTCCCTAGGCGGGACCCCCCACTCGATAAATCACGAGCCCAGTCATCGTTCTAGCAATCATCAATTCCGTTGTGTGCTTTACATGTGGGCCGTCCGATCCACTGCTCATTATTGGCCCCACTTTTAGATGATTTGAGACGCGACCACGGCTCGTGCGGTCAGTGGAGTGGAGCCTCCTGCTAGAGTCCTAACGCTTTCACATCCACCTCCCTATCACTCTGTCTCCCCTCCGTCTCTCTCTCTCTTTTTAGCTTTTTCACCCTCAATTTTTTTTTCCTTTAAAAGATAAAATAAATTACAATTTTATATTTTTTAAAAAATAATTTCTTCTTCACATCACACACACACACATATATATAAATAAAGAAATCGAATGAAGAAAAAGAGTGCGTAGTTGGGTTGTCTTCCAGCTTCTCCATTAACTGCGTCCGTAAGATTCTGTCCTCTGAACCAAATTACTCTCATCATCTCACGCAAAATCACACCATTCCGTATATTAAATGCCTCTCTTCTGCTACCCACTCTTTTGACTCCTCCAGTTTCTCTCCTTCGCATATGATATAGCTCCTCTTCACTTGCACCAGCTTCTGGCCATGCCTTCTCTCACCATATCAAGGTCTGCTTCGACTTCTCATTTCTCTTTCTTATATATTTACTCACTTTGTTTTTGTTTTTGTTTTTCATTTGTTTGATTGGATCCATCAACTCCTGCTCTTTTCTCATCTGGTTGTTTTTCGAAGTAAAATCGGTATTTACTTATTCATACTATAGTACTGTGATTATTGTGGATTCTGTGTTTCTGATAAATAACGTTGGATTCTCTGATTAAGATTTATGTTGTACAAATTTTTGTTGAAAAAACAAATTGAATAACAGTGATTCGTGCCATGTGCCTGCTCCTACTTTTGACTGTGAAACCAAAAAGTTCTTATGATCACTCGCTTTAGTTAAAAAGTTACTGTTTTTGTACGTAATATTTCAAATCTGTTTAACCTTTCTTTTTTCCATCTTTTCAGTCAAATCTTTAAATTTTGTTTCATATCAAATCATTTTCGACCACTTCGGTTTTTAAATCATCATCATCATTTTACATCAATCTTCTTTTTGTTAAATGTGGTATATAACTGTAAATCTATACACGGAAATCTCTCCTTTTTTAATTTTTGTGTCGATAATTTTTTGTTTTTTCATTAGAAATACATCTACGACTGCCTGATCATTTGATAGGGATTTTTTTAAATTTATTATTCATAGTGTAGTTTATTGGATACTTTTGTTAGAGTCTGAAAGTGAAGCGCCGAATACAAGAGAAAAGGTCTACACCACTTGAAAAAAAATATTTTTAACTCAAAAGTCCTAAATACAGATTAAACCATGATCAAATAGATCAAACTCTCATGGGTTGGATGTCACCGACAGCAGCAGCCATCTGCATTTGATCATGATTCTATGTGTAATAAAAAATAGTGTTTTATTATGTAATTTTAACATTTATTGTTATAATTTTAATTTGTTTTTAGGATTTATATAGACATGTCTACAAATTAGGTAGCTGCCATGCCGAAGAGTGCGGAAAATGGCCCATCAATAAATTGGTTCATGCGTTACATGAAAAAATACTTTAATACAAGTTCTTGCCTAGTAAATTAATTAGTAAATTCGTATCACACTCTCACATGGTAGAAAATGCAACAGTGATTGAAGTTTTTCTAGTGCATGGCTTGGTTATTTATGAGACTGAAAATCCTGTCCCTGCATCGGAGTTATGACACATTCAAATTATGTGACTTATGTCTATGGATGACGGGAGGATTCAGTTTGTGATGTTCTGTTAGGTAGTGTAATTATTGCTACTACTGAAAAAAATTTGATACGTACCGTATCATTCATGTTTATTTGATAAAAAATTGTTGTTTTATAATTTATTGAAAGCAATTATCAATCATATGATTTTTGAAATATTTTATAAGTTAGTGTACGGATATAATTGGACCTTGTTTTTTTCTGCTATGGATGATAGTTGAGCAAGCTCATTCTAATAATTGATTTGTTTTGAAGACGGTAAAAAGGGTAAAAGAGGAAACGAAGATGATGATGACTATGAGGAGGAGATTGGTTTGCTGCACCAGAGAAAGGGAAGGCAGTCTCGATTTCGATGAACAAGAGAGTAAGAATATTTATTTATTCGTTTGTTTGTTTATTTAATTCAATTATTCATTCCCGTAATTTATGCTGTCTATAGTGTTTTTATTGTTTTATTGATTTATTTATGCGTAACTAAGTCAATAATTATGCATGGTTTGCAGATCTTAGCTAGTCATGAAATTTTGTTTCTTGTGTTGCATGTTTCATGACCTACCACATGGAGTGAGTTTGAAAAAATGATCAATGCGTTTGCTGACCGCGATTTAAATCAACAATGAATTCCAATCCATTTTGGATGTTATATTCAGTTGTTTTCAATTTTCATGACTTTTTTTTTCCACCCTATTTGGAGACTACTTCAAAGGACTGGGGCGTGATGAAAGGAGGAAAAATAGGGCCCCATGTAAGTTATGTAACGTGCAAATAAAAGAAATGTGAAGGACCCCCACTAGTCCTTAGTGTGACAACCATCGCTATGCCATACATGCAACAAGGGCGCCTCTATTTAATTCTTCCCAGAATATTTATGGTAGCCATTAGAGGGTCAGAATTTTGAACCACGATTGTGTGCGCTTTTTTTTTTTTTTTTCCTCAATACATATACAAATTCTAATACTAGATCATATATCTACCAATACCTACTGATAGAGGTTACTTAGTGAGCGGTTAGGAAATTTATTCCTAGAATCAAGAGAGGACAACTCACAAATATGTGAAAAAATTGCCGCATACATTGTGATCTGGATGAGGATCAAACTTGTATTTTGATGTGCAAAAAGGGTGTGCCTTTCTACTAGGCCACCCGATGCCTCACGATTTTACATTTATAATTATAATGTTTTGGCCCTTCAATCATAATTTAAATTTTAAATTCTTAATCGATAAAGTTTCGAAATGTGTTCTAAATACATCATAACATTTGCTTAATCATATCAATTTAATAGATGCTGGTTTGCAGTCATGTTTCTATATTGACTTTCTGTTTTCATATTGGTAGTTCTCCTCACTATTAAGTGGACCCAATTAATGGTGTCATATATTGTATCTCATTAAACGTGCAAGCCACGTGGGGGTTGTTCAATAATTCAACTTTTTGGCTTTGTTTTTAACTTTTTGAAGTAGTGGCGAGAATCTTGGTTGTAGTAGTGAATTTAACTAGGATAATGGGTACAAATATTAATTGTGATCTATCAGTAGCATATGGACCTATACTCTATAGGAGTAAACAAATCAAACTTGCTATTAATTTTGATTCAAATTTGGTGGACCCTAAGTATAATTAAATCTGCTGCTTATGCGGAATGAGACAACCCAGTAACTGGGTGGGGACACAAAAGTCATTGTCAGTAAGACTTTTGATCTAAACAGGTTGGTGTAGTTCTACTTTAGATCAGCTCCTAATTGATTCCCTCCTCTCCTGTTGTCCATTCCATAATTTTAATATCTTTTTGTCCTGTTTTGATTTTTGAGTGCAACATTACTCACCCACCTCCAAGTCCAACCACATGTTCACAAAGAAACTAACACGAAACAGCCAGAAAAGAAGAAAAGGATATATCACTGTGGAAGGGAAACTTCCTTCTTCATTTGGTCCAATTTGTAATGTAGCTTAGGATGCTTCTTGGGTTCTGGCATCTTCATTTTATACAAAAAGTCGAAAAATGTTGAGATGGGGATGCCGGATATATATAACGTGAATTAAATGGTAAAAGACCTTAATTTAGAGTTTTGTTAAATTTTGAGAAGACATTCTCACGAAGAAGAGTTGTTGATAACTTGATGGTCAAAAATATAAATGGTACCTACGTGATACAATCTAAACAAAGTTGGCTGACTGCCACTGTGAACCTTGTGGGTTTGTGGCCGCAGGTTCTGTTATAATTTAACAAATGTTTATTTATTTGGTTATTTTACTTAACAAGTCACTAGTCAGTTCTTGAATGTAATTAATAGTTTGTTGATCAACATCTGAATTTTTCCTTATAAAATTTTCGCTTAAATGCGCTTATAAACATTCTCAAACACACCTTAGGCTTTGTGAATAGGCTTATAATATGGCAAGTCTCTTGAGTGTCTTGACATAAATGTACCATGCATGTCTGACTAAATTAACAATCTTATCAATACCAATATACATAATAAGGGGGTTTATCCTAAAACTGGTATAGATTAGTATTCCTGACAAAAACATGGTCTAAAAAATGTAGCTCCTATAGCAAGGACACAGTTGCATACTGAGCAACATTGCCGGTTGATACTTTAGTTTTAACTATGTTTACTTAATGTTCCAAAGGTGTCAAACTTCTTAGGCTTCTCTGCACATTTTAGTTTTTGTAATTGTTGACATAATTTATTACATATTTTAAAACGAGGGTACAGATTTATTTTGATATCTGAAGAAGTGAAAGTAATGTTAAATTTTCAGGAATAATGTCATATAATGGCCTTGAGAGCTGCATTCTCAATAATCAATCTTATGAGAATGAAAGTGGAACAAGCAGAGGAGATGGATGTGTAACTGACTCCTTGGATGATGATGATTCAAGCTGTTCTTCTAGCAAAGATGCATTTGGATCTTTTTCTTCTAAATGGTTGACAATGAAGAGGGACGAACAGGGTTCAGATGAATGGGAGATCCCTGAAAGCCCCCAAAATGTTTATGTCAAAGACAAACCTCCCTATGCCATTCGATTTTCAGATGTTGAGACAATGAAAGAAAAATTTGCAAAGCTGTTACTAGGTGAGGATATAACTGGTGGACGTATGGGTGTCAGCACTGCGTTAGCATTGTCAAATGCTATAGTAAATCTTGCAGGTATGCTTTATGCTCTATTCTCTTATCAGAATTGAGCTGTTTACAAAGTTTCAAGTAATTAGTTTAACCCAGTTGTTTACAAAGTTAGACCTGTAATTTGCAGCCTCAGTTTTCGGGGAGCTGTGGAAATTGGAGCCACTATCTGAGGAAAGGAGGAACAAATGGCAGAGAGAGATGGACTGGTTATTATCTCCTACAAACTATATGGTTGAGTTAGTTCCTGCCAAGCAAAATGGTGCAAATGGCCGCACCTTAGAGGTATTTTTCATTTTTCTTTGTTGTAGAAGAACAGGTCCCATTTGTAATCTACAATTGGTGACGTATAGTTTTGATTATCATTGGAGCAGATAATGACTCCCAAAGCACGTGCGGACATCCATTTGAATCTTCCAGCACTGCAAAAGTTGGACTCTATGCTTATTGTAGGTGATCTCTTCACTCCTTATGAAGTTCCAAACACCATTATGGATTGATATGTTATCCAATTTCACCAGTTTTGAAATATTTTGTTGGCAGGAGACATTGGATTCAATGGTGAATACCGAGTTTTGGTATGCAGAAGTGGGTAGCCGAGCAGAAGGAAGGAACAAGAGTGCTAGGGAGAGCAAGAGGTGGTGGCTCCCATTGCCTCAAGTACCAAAAACCGGACTCTCTGAAACTGCGAGGAAAAAATTGCTGTGTCAGGGTAACGTGGTACATCAAGTATTCAAAGCTGCCAAATCTATCAATGCAAATGTGTTGCTTGAAATGCCAGTGCCAGCCATTATCAAAGATGCACTTTCCAAGGTTAGTCTACTATATATCTGTCATGTCAAGCATTGCTAAATGCTAATCATCGACAATCCTGCAAACTTTTTTTATATTTTCTAGTCTTATCTTTAACCTTTTCCTTTGCAAATTCAATTGTTTTTACTTCTCCCAGCATACCTCAGTAGAGGCTGCCGACTTCTTTGAATTTATCCCCTTCATTTCTATATCCTTTCAGTCTGGGAAGGCAAGCCTTGGTGAGGAATTATACAAGGTTTTGACTGCAGAATCAAGCTCAGCTGAGGAAATGTTCAATTCCCTCGATTTAAATTCTGAACACAGTATACTTGACACCATTAACAGGTTGGAAGCTGCTGTCTTTGCATGGAAAGAGAGAGTTACCGACCAGGTTAATGGTAGATCCCCTGTCCGAACATCATGGTCCTTTGTTAAAGACCCCATGTCGGAGTTGGACAAGACAGAATCACTATTAGAACGAGCAGCAGCCCTTATACAGCTGCTCAAGACCAAATATCCTAATCTTCCTCAAACATTTCTTGATGCCACAAAAATCCAATATGGCAAGGTGAGTTTGATGTAAAGCATTTAACTTGCATGAATACTTCACATATACTCATAAATAACACTTTTTTCTTCACTATATATATTACCACAGGACATTGGGCACTCAATCCTGGAAGCATACTCCAGGGTTCTCGGAAACTTGGCTTTCAGCATACTGTCCAGGATGGGAGACATTCTGCAAGAAGATGCTTTAAGCAATCCAAATTCACCCATGGCTAAATGTTGCATTCCAGGATTAAAAATGAATGTGAGTTTGGAAATACCATGGCTTGGTTTACTTGATCAGACCAAATTTGCAGCTGCAAAGTGCTCTGGATCTGATTCATTTAATTATTCTGCTATGGAATTTTCATACAATAAAGCAAAAGTTAGCCATCTGAATGTGAATGCAACCCCAAGTCGGAGTCGTGTATGGTGTATGAGTAAAGAAGCATGTTCTGGTCTTTCTCCTGAGAATTCTCCCTGATGGAGAAGAGTAGTAAGTTTTGACCATGCTGCTTGTAAACGCTATGACCATAATCTTTGTTAGTCACTTAGTACAGATACATTTGTTTCAGTTTGTACTTCCTTGTTCAAAGGATAGATTTGGTCATAGCATAATTCATGACTCATGAGTGATGAGTGTATATTTCTAAATCAAAAAATAGTAATAGCAGTTATATTCTACTTCTTCACTGGATTTGCTTAGATTAGAAGATGATCCAAACTCATGTTTATAACTTTATATAGTCGCCTTCACGGGCAGATCACATTTTATTGTTATTGTTTCGATGGTTCTCTTAAGACTAAAATATCATATTTACAGTGAAAAACTGTATGAATTGCACTCCAATTTTCTTATGCTCATAAATTAGGAAAATTGTACAAATTCATCTTGATTTTAACAAATGCAGCTTGATCTTTGTATTTTACCAAAAACAACATGAACGCTTTAACCATTAAATGCGAAGAGACTGAATTGCTGCTTAGTAATTTATTGTTAAAGAAAAAATGATTTAAATTAATTTCCAAAATGTCTTGACTGAAAAAGTAATAAAATAGTGGGTGAGGCTATTGCCACCAACGGAAATGCTTCTAACACCCGATTTTTAATAAGTTTTTTAATTACAAAAAATAACGCTACTTAAAATTACTTATTATAATACACCATATTATAAGGAAATAAAAATAAAATTATTTTTCAGTTTTACAAATTTTATTATTCATATAGTAGCCTATCGTGTTGTTTAACTACCTTCATGGACAATTAAATATTTTTTAATCAATCTAAATTCATGATGTATGTTATGTTAAACTTCTCAAAATTTTACTAAAAAATTTTGCTTAAATAATATGGTAACCTAATTTGTAATTACTACATTAATTTTAGAATAATCTATTGATAATGTCACAATTACACGTTAGCTTACCATATTATTTGAACAAATTTTTTAGTAGTATAACATTATTCTAACTAAAATCTAAATATATGTGACTTAAATAAATATGAATATGGTTAAATTTTGTATACATTTTTTCTTTACTTTTTCTTGCTTTTTTTTGTGTGTGTGTCTGATATTGTGTTAGATTAATTGGATTTTTGGAATAAACATATTTTGATCATACATAAATAAATTTTTTTAATCCAATAATAAAAAGAAAAAAAATCAAATTCAAGTCTTACAAATCATTCTTATACAAAATATTATTTTTATACATATGTACAAGCATGTGTGAAAAATAATATGTTTCTCTCTATCTCTTGCTATTTTTTTTTTTTTTTTTGCTAGTTAATATATTTTGAAGCCATTGATGAGAAAGAAAGAAAAATAATGAAAGAGGAGATTGACCCAAAAAGAAAAGAAAAGAACAATCGAACATGATGGATTGGAGAAGAATTAAAGAAAAAAAGGAAAGAAAGAAAGGAAGCAGTAAAAAAGAAGAGTATTTACAAATATAAATTTAATAACTTACTTATATAAATTGGTTTAGGGTTATATTGGATGTCTTAAAGGCTGGACCAAAAAAATAAATAAATTCTCAATTTTAATATTAGATGCAATGAGTAAATGAATATGGGAAGTAAATTTTTGAGTGTCAATAGAGCCACCCTAAAATAATAGTTTTAGGAATTTGGTGTGACATTACATTTTTTCCATTCATTAATTTCCTTACACATGTAAAAGATTATCTTACCGGTCCAACCTTTAAGCCCATATTTAATACTAACCGTGGATTTGTGACAGAACCATAATTTTTATAAATTAATATCATGATAAATTAATAATTATTTTATACAATAAATTTTACTATTTTCGATTGGGGCCAATGATGTAAATTAATAATTTCGATTAAAATAAGATGATACATTTGCTCTGAAGAATTGTCAAAACTAGTTGTTAAACTTTTATCACCAGGTATTGTTTTGATTGGTCCTGCTCAGTTAGATTATGTTTTTTCACCCACCAGTCAAACAATTATAGAAAAACCATTACAAACATCTTTTTCAACCTCTGGCCATTTCTTTCTCTTCTCTCCCTTGCAACAGATTTCTCATAAAAATAACTTTAGTTTTTCTAATGGATTTATGTGAAAATCAATTGTAAATTTATTTAGGCACAAAAAATCAACAAAAAAAAAGGAATTTTGTGTCACATTCTTCAAGATTTATGGTGCGTTTACTTCATTTGGAGGAATCAGAATAGGAATCGGAATGATCTGGAATCGGAATGACTTGGAATCGGAATGATGTATCGGAATCAGAATAAGTTGTTTACTTCAACTGTAGGAATCAAAATCGGAATCAACAGTATTCTCATTAAATTGTTTACTTTGCCTTGGAATCGGAATTGATTAATTATAAATTACAAAAATACCCTTAATTAAAATTATGACTTAATTACAATAGTATGAAGTTTTTTATTATAATATGTATTTTTTAATATCAAATAAAAAATTATATATTATAATAAAAAAACTACATATTATTTTAATTGTCTACTAACCTAGTGTTTATTTGATATAAAAAAAAAACTGCATATTATAATTAAAAAAAAAAACTACATATTATTTTAATAGTCTACTATGATAATTAAGAAATTGGTGATGAAAAATCAATGGTATGTAATTTTTTATTATAATATGCAGTTTTTTTTTTAATATTAAATAAAATAGGTTTTTTTTTATATTTTTTTAAAAAATGGTATAAAAGACTTTTTATTTTGATAAAGAGAATGGGAATGAGATTCAAGTGGGTTGAGGGGAATAGATTCTCATTCCACAACCCTAAATTGATGTGGGGTCCACACTTTCATTCCCATTACGGAATGAATTTTAAGCAAGTAAATACTATTAATCAATCTGATTCCCCATTCCCATTTCTCAATCCATAAAGTAAACGTACCATTAGAGTTTCAAAGTCGGAGATAGAAATCAAGTTTTTGCCCAATGAGAGTATAAATTTTACTTTCATCGTATAATATTATTGTTGTTGCCATTACTTTAAAGGGCTTTTATTTATTGTTCTAAGTATCAAGGTTTAATGAAATGAAAGCTTTAAAAACTCAAAACAAAATTGAAAAACCCGAAATGGGTTTTCTTTAGCCTATATTTCATATTATGCAAAATCAGACATGCAAATAATGTGAAGCACTAATATTTGTTTCATATCATGTGAAATACCACATATGCAATCATAGTTATCTCACAACTTTTACATATATGATTCATTCAATACAAATAATGTGAGTTAAGTGTAGGTTGATGATCAACTACAATAGATGATGGGATCATGTAGACTATTTAAGTGGTGAAATTGTTGGACTTGGTTCAAAATGACAAGATCTACGATGAGTTGGTAGACATGCTATACAGTTTGATTGAGGTTGATAAAAACATATATGACATCAGTGTAAGTGGTGTTGGGGGGTCCTTCCAACCAACATATAAGAAGAAATTCCATATTCATCATCACAAAATTGTTGAATTCATATTGATGAATGAAACACCTATTAAGAAGATATATACGTATGTGACTGAAAAAAAAAATTGTTGCAAAGGAATATCTAGTAGTATTATTCGGTAGCATACGAAGTGATAATGTGATTGAATGATGCAGCTTTTGGCAGATTTTATGCCATTATAGAAAGATATTTCACACTATGTTATATACATAATATGAAATCCCCTAGCATTTCACAGTGTGAAATAACTATTTCATACACAATAAAATATTGGGGTATTTTTAATAATATAATTCTAGTATGTTTTTAATAATTTAACATGTGTTTCAAGCTGCAATGAATTACTGCTCCTTGTATTAGGAAAAACTTTTTACCAATTTCTCAAGTCAACACTCAATTTTCAATAATCTTTCAATCTTCATCAATCAATCAACGTTCAATCTTCATCAATCTCTCAAGTCAACACTCTATCTTTATCAATCTGTTAAGTTAACGTTAATTCTTTATCAATCTCTCAATCTTTACCAATATCTCAAGCCAACGCTTAATCTTCACCAATCTCTCAAGTCAACACTCAATCTTCACAGTCTCTCAAGTCAACACTTTTGATTCATCTTCCTAAATCATACCTTATATGTTAACTTGTATATTTTTCATCACTGTTGTAGTCGATTACTTGTCATATATAACTTACATCTTCTTGTATAAAGAATACTGCAATACGCATGAATGAATTGATTTGATTCCAATACTTTTTCTTTCTTAGTTTTTCATCTTCTATATGCTTGGAAGGAGAAAACAATAAAGGCAAGGCAAACCAGGCAATCAGAAAATACCTTCAGCTGGTGAAGCCGGTCCAAAGAAAGCTTGTGATAATGGGGGCGAATATGGTCACAATCGCTTGACTTGTACCTGCCTATGAACACAGCCATGATTCAAGTTAATCGATCACCTAAAAGCTCCTGTTCGTCCATAGTGTACATACCCACAGTGCAAGAGACTAATTAGTAGTTTTGCGTTGTTAAATTTGAAGTACGGACCATGGTACTATGTTATTATGTGTGACAGGTTTTTGCAATTTAAAATGTCTGTTGTTATTTTTTGATCTTAAACTGTGAATGGATTTTAAAATTTTCATTTCAACTTTTCCGTAAGTAGAAATAATTATTTAACAAAATTAAGTGATTAATTTGATGCCTTTTACTTATAAGATAATATGATCACACTCAAATTATAAATTAATAATTTTTTAAAAAATGTATAAAATTGATTATCATATTCCATTCAAAAATTGATTATAATATGAACTTTTTTTAAAATAGGACAAGTAATGCAGGATTTAAAGAGGAGGGTATGACTCAAACCACAATCTTTTTGACATAAGTACGCATGTCATTCACCAAAATCATCTTATCTAATTATAATGTTTTTTAAAATATGAATTTATTGTTAATTATTACATCTTAAAATTGTTTGTCTACGGGTAGCCACAGCTCTCATATCTCTTGCTGTGGATTCTATATTTCATAACAACATTCTCATCAATTTATATGGATAGTCTCTTCGTCTATATATGAGTTTTCCCCGTATTTATGTGGACTGATCATTTTGATATGGGAACAATTTTTTGGACCACACCATTAATATTCCATCCCGATTGGCCTCGGTAGTTTTTTTAGCCAAACCTAGAAAATTAATTAATTAATTAAGAAAAAGGTCTAATGGGATGATATACCTAATGTTTAGTAAAACACCTAAAAATTTTAGGACTGAATTATAAACTCCAACAAGTGCCTTAGTTGCGAAAAACAGAGAAGTGAGGACAAAAGAGAACCAAGATTGCAAAATTGCAAGAGCTTGGCCAGCAACCGTATTGTACTTGCCAAATAGATGGGCATGGGGAGATTCAGGCGAGCGAAGGCAGGGGAGGCCCAGTCGAGTCCGAATCTATACGTGGCGAACTGCGGGCCGGCCGTAGGAGTGTCGTTTGAAGACATCAAAAGGGCGTTTGGGAGGTTTGGAGAGGTAAGAGGAGTATATGCAGCGGATGAGAGCGGTAGTCGAGTGATAGTATCATATGTTGAAGAAACGAGTGCTGAGGCCGCTTTCAACGCCTTCAATGGCCGTCCTTGCCCTCTCCTTGCTGGCCGTTCTCTTCACATTCGTTATTCCGTTTTTCAACCTCCAACTTCCCAGGTAAATAATACATTTGTTGAACGCTATAGCCACATTCGAGGTCAAGATTGGATTTTTCATTTTCAATTCTGTACTTGTATATGCTTGAGAAAATGTAGTTTCCTATTGAGTTTAATTAATGTTTGTTCGTCTTTCCAAAAAAAAAAAATTAGTGGGGTTGTTGATGACAGGTGAATAACTCAGTTGCTGTGTCATTGGAGGTCTCAGAGTTGAACATTCCAGGCCTTTACTTGTTGCATGACTTTGTCACCCTTCAAGAAGAGGAGGTTACCATTATTATCTGATTGATGATGATGCTTCATTCGATCATAATCATATGCATTTTCAATTCTAAAATGTCATTGGCTCTGTTTGTCACTTGTTTCTTCAGGAGTTGCTTGCAGCGGTTGATAATAGGCCTTGGAAAAGTCTTTCGAAAAGAAGGGTTCAGCATTATGGATATGAATTTTGTTATGATGTACGTCGCAAATTATTGCATTCTTTTTATTTTATTTTATTTTTTTAAGATTTTGAAAGTTAATACAGGGTGAACACATTCTCATACAAGATAAGGAAAGTAGTTATATATGTTACATTGCATGTTATGGTCCTTTTCTTAATAGTCTGTGAGATGATTACAACTTTACAATGGAAGCATTACTGTTGTTTAAAAATTTAGGTTCTGGGTCTAGGGGATTGATTTGTTGTTTATTCCTGCATACAATGATGAAATTGTAAAAAAACAGTTTTATAGTTTCTTACCCAATTTGTAGGTCTATTGTTTCCTTTGCTGATCTTGGGGAATGTAGTAGTTGTTGTTGTTGTTGTTTTGGCTCTTGCTCTTATCTGATTGCTTCATGACTCATTAGAAATAATGCAAATTCTGACTCTGTTAGATCTTTCATTTGATAGACCTAGTGGTTGAAATATGTATGTTTTAGGCGATGGGGTGGCGGAAGACTTGTTATTGTGTGTTTTTAGAAAAGAATCTTGAAGCTTATTTTTTAAGCTTTAGAGAGACAGAATAGGGATTTGTGCAAAAAGGAGAATTATGGTTTCTGTGGGGAAAGGCTTGCTTTCTAGCTTTATTGTGGGCTTCAATTCTAAAGAATTTAAAAAATATAGCTTGTTTCATTTTACAAAATTAGGAAGGTGTTGTTACTTGTTTGATGATTGTATTGCTGTGTTTGTTTATTGATTTACTTTCTTGGCAGTTTTAATGTAATCTTTTGCGGGCTGCTAGCCCACCATCTTTGTGCTAAGCTTCATTAATAAATTCTGTTTGTTTCATAACAGTAAAAGTAAAATAAAATAAATTCTTGAAGCTTATATATCTCTTTGTTTGTACAGACAAGGAATGTTAATACTAGACAATGCTTGGGTGAACTTCCATCATTTGTTTCTTCCATAGTTGAAAGGATTTCGTCATTTCCAGACCTTGAAGATTCTCCTAGTTTACCCTTGGATCAACTAACGGTATGTAGTAAGCTAGAGTAATAATTCTGACCTATATTGTTGAGGTTCTGTTATATGTTGAATAATCTAAACCTAGCACAATATGATGGTTTTAGTTTGTTGCAACTTGTAAGATAATATGTTGTCTGTTAAGACTCAATATCAGTAATTATGTTACAGGTTAATGAGTATCCTACTGGAGTGGGTTTGTCTCCTCACATTGACACCCATTCTGCATTTGAAGGATTAATTTGCAGCCTTTCATTAGCAGGTCCTTGCATTATGGAGTTTAGAAGGTATTTGGAAGGTGCATGGCTTCCTGAAGCTGCCTCAAGTACTGATATGAATGTCGAAAATCCTGATAACTGTTCTAGTGTCTTAAGGAAGGCTGTATATCTTCCTCCTCGGTCCATGCTCTTGTTATCTGGGGAGGTACGCTATGCCTGGCATCATTACATTCCTCACCATAAGGTACGTGTTATCAATAGTGAGTTTTAATTGTTTCTTTTGTACGAGTCTTCTTCAAGGGTGGATGTCATGACCATGTGATGGTAGAGAGAATTGTTGTAGAGCAGGTGATGTTGAGTACTCTGTGTTTTGTGTTGAGTTTAGTCAGGAACATGGTTTTAAATTATGCTAATAATTCAAAGTTCCATTTTTACTACATATTTATTTGTTTATGTTATTATTTGATCGTTTTATAAAACTGTATAGCCAATAGTTTTTTTTTTTTTTTTTTCTCTCTCTCTCTCTTTTTTTTTTTTTAATATACAACCTAAGTGGTCAACAGATCGACAAAGGGGAATTGTAAAGCCGATAGTCATTTTGTTTTCAACCCTAAATATGAAGTTCTTTAATGGTGATTTGACAGATTGATATGGTGAATGACAATGTCATCAAAAGGGGTTCAAGAAGAGTATCTTTCACATTCCGTAAGGTGAGTGGACTTTTAATTTATTTTACCGACACATCAGTCAAGTAATTATATGCTTGTAGTAGCCCTGAGAACTTAGATAATCTCCTTATAGTTTCGTTGGATAAGTACTTTAGTCAGTCTGTTTACATTCAAAATATTGCAACCATGTTGTTTGTTTAATTCTAATAAGATTTCTATTTATAATTGTAACGATCGAATCAACTGCAATGCTGTGGCTTATCTGCCTTTGACAGATGACGATGAAACATAAATAAATAAGTAAAAGAATAAGGTGTGTGCTTGCTGTCTTGTAAGAGGTTCTGCTTCCAATCCTCTTCTCTTTACCTTGGATTGGATGCACTTCTTATAAAATGAGACAATTAATCCATCTCTCCTAACAGCTGGATCTTCGTAAGAAAGTTTGCATGAATCTTGTGATGTCGACGACTTACCAAAAGTGAAGATGAAAAGAGAAATGTATCAATATGACTTGTATATTCTAGACCTTGACTGTTATGTCCATAGACAATGTGCTTTATAATTAACATACATTCTTCATCTTGCAGGTAAGAGTGGGTCCTTGCCAGTGCAAATTTCCTCAATACTGTGATGTTCAGAGATAATGTTGTTTCCATACTTATTGTACGTTGCAAATGAAGATCCAGCACTTGGGTGTCACAACATTTAAAACTCAGTATGACATGGTTAAAATGGAGGAACACAATCACAAATTAAAGCAAAGCTAAACGGATGTTGTTGCTAGAGTATTGGAGAAGTTTGTGCTGCCATCAATGGGCAGTTAGTAAACTTATGATCAAGAAGTGAGAAGGAAGTAAATTGCAGGGATCTTCAAGTAATTGATGTGCCCTGCTAAAATGAAGAGTGATGTCTGTAACCTCACGAGAATAGAACCACACAAGGATGAGATAAAACAAAGAATTTTTCAAAAAAATTTTGTGGACAATGTTGTTTCTGGCGTATCTATTACTGGCTTGGCTAAGTTATGCAATGATACGTTTTTCATTGATCAACTCTTTCTTGCGTTCACGTAGGGGTCATGGGTGAAATACTGAGCTGTGACGGATTTTGTACTTAGATAATGTAATCTTCTTTATGAAAGAAATCTGAACATCATATTCCAGAAGCAACTTCATATCATCATATGCGTTTCTCGTAATTTGCAAGCAACTTTGACACGATGAACATGTAGGCTTTTGATGATACACACTAATCAAATTATTTTGCCACGCAAAGATAGTTCAAGACATTAGTTCCTTACTAATGCCCCTTTTTTGTCTTACACAATGAAATTTAATATTCAACAGTAATGTGCAAACTATGACTATTAGGTCTAAGACATTCCTAGACATGCAATCATTGGATTAAGAGCATCAAGATTGCGTAGAAATTTTCAAATTTACCTGTCCAGCAAACCTATTCAGAGGAGTTGCTCTGTGAAGGATGGAATGGTAAAGAAGCATTGCCAGCCAGGGCGACATGAATATGACCTAACTTCTGCCACATACTAACAAAATCCCTAGTTTATATTTATCATTACTTCGGGAGTAGAAATCCTGACAGGATAATTTTGCAAGCTTCTCTTCATTTATCTAATCCAAACAAAGCATGAATATGATCACTGATATCATTGCTTATGATATCTTACATTTGTCTGCCCTGTTTGCAGGCAAAGTGTAATGCCTATAAGGACATTACAACGCATCAACTAAAAGTTAAGAAACTAGACCCCCATAATTCACTAAAATTTGTACAGACCTAAGATACACCATTGCTTTTAGCACATCCAGGTCAACACCCTGTATCTCACCGGAATCTTCACAGATAACTAGTAGTTGAAAAACCTCCTGTTAAAAGCTCCATGAAAGTAGGTAACACCCTATCACGCCAGCAGATCGCTCACTATATCTCCTGCAAAAGATAATTAGCATTATACAATCAAAAGCAAAAAACTAACCAAATTATTGATTTATGTCGCATGTAAGTTAAGATTGATTCAGCTAAGAAGTACAACAATTTGATGTGATTATGGCCAAGTGGCTAACTGTGCACGAATTTATAACATGTAATCACGTGAACTTCTATACCGTCTTATCATCCAACAAAAACCTGGAAGAGCTCAACCAAATAGTAGTTTGAAATAATGCCCCACAGCTCATTGGAAACATTCAAGCACACTAACACACAAGATACAATGGTTTACAAAATTTAGATGTCACTATGTCAAGCGATCTAACACAGCCATGCCAAATGTCGCAGGCATAGCTTTAGAAGTACCAAAAAAAGATATGAAGAGAGAGTAACTTTACCATACACTCAAAAGTTAATACTACAGTTGAGAATAAGATGCCAATCCTTAAAATAAAATTTAATCATTTGATACCAAACGTTTAAATATTTTATAATTAGAATCCAATTTCAAAGGCATTATATATGCATGTGTGCACGCGCGCACGCTTAGATTTCGTGTTAAGCCACAAAATATCAATAAATCATACATTTTATTTTGAACTTTTTGCCTAAGCTGTAGGAGACGCTAGCTGTGAAGTCGGTTTTTAGCTTTTAACACTTTCTATGAAAGGACTTTAGGAATTCTTACCATGCATGCACTTAATAAAATAATCCAAATCTGAGAAGCAAATAGTTCCCTGAAGCAGAGAAGTTGGTTGTTGATACACGAAGAATGAAAAGTGACGGTGATCAGGATCGTTTCTTGGCTTTGCCATCTCAACTATTCTCATGCACCCCTCCCTATCATAACATGAAAGTGCATTTTCACCAGCCACCGTCAATCCCCGATCCCAAGCAGAATTAAGAACCTGTAGGAATAAATGAGAACATGTCAAGACCTGAATTAAGCAAATAGAGATCTACCAAGTATATTCAAGCAAGCTGTGAGAAAATGAAAATTTATTGATGTGCATAGTGCAAAATACATAAAATTTTATAGACACCACATTAAATAAACATATTGATATAAGATATGCATGATCTAATTAGAAACAGATCAAACCTAATCAAAGACAGGTGGAACATATAATATGCATCATTTTATCAAGATTTGCCAACAGAAGCAGTACGACTTATCCAAATTCATCAACAAGTTTACCTGGATAGTGTTCCACTTCAATCTTAAAAGAATTTAAGGATTCTGTCAGCACGAGTTATATGCTACTAGCATGAGAAAAACACAGCCTTAAGAGAAAAACTGAAGTCGCGGGATATCAAGAAGTGCCATTACCTGCCAACTCAAACCTTCTGGGTCAGCCAAAGCTTCATTACTCTCCAGATTAGACACCTGCAATCCTGAGCACACAAACTTCATCATGACTGAGTGCTTCTTCAGAACTTCAAAAACTGGAAAGTATCCATCTTGGTTTGTAGGGTTGTAGTATCCAGCTGTTAGCTCTGCTGCATGGCTAGCAGTCTTGTACCACCAATAAATTACAGGAACCTGCACATCAGAATTATTTAATTTTTTTCCCTTCTCCTATCTCTTTCCTGCTTAAGTAATAATCTTAATATAAAATTGATTCGGATTTTCAGTAGCATTCTTTTTCATTACATACATATGCCCTGTTAGCAAGACCCAATGAGTATCCTCCAACAGATATACAGGACCAATCTAAACTGTTTACAGTCATAGTTAGGACTGCACACAAATAAAATAAAGTTCATTTCCATCTAAGTACTCTAAGGACTTCCATAGACATTACAATGAATGTATAAATAATATCATTTGATCTGAGTTTGTCATCGAAGTGAGGAATAGAGAAACTGAAGCAGAGATAGAATCTGATATTTTCTCTTAAAAATGAACCGGTTTCTCCAAATATTACAAAGTGTGTGTGATTTATTCTTTTTAACAACGACAATTAGGCACCATCCTCCAAGCAACTAGCTTTATCACCTAGCTCATACATTAGATTTCAAATACCATGTTACACATCAGCCAGTGAATGCTGAAATGTGACAAACAAATCCTATAACTCTAAGGCCAGAGGTCAGCGTAATGGAGAATTATCCACATAAGAAGCCAATTAGTGATAAAGCTTTACTTCTTTTTTTGCTTTACTTTATAATGTATTCTAATGTGGACTATTGGTTCACTTTCATTGTAAACAATTCCAATACATGATAGAATTGGTTTATGTTTCTTAACTAAACGAGAGAGAGGAGCTGCAGTTCACAAAAGTAAGAAAACCTTAAACAGGCAATTCTACATGCTGGATAATCCTCCCAAGGAAATACTCTTACTCCACCTTCAAGTATTTTATCAAATGATTTGACCACACACTGCCTGTTTCTCGAAGGAATCCAATAGCACGGATCACCACCTTGGCCTGTCACCCAAGTCTGACTCCAAATAAGAAATCATTTACTGATTCCTCAGAACTATCACTCCTCCATTATTAACATCTCTGAACTGTAAATCTTCAAAGGCAAATATCCAATCTTCCCACTCAGATGGAACATCCTGCTAAAATTCAAATGGGGTTGTATTTAAAGTCATTGCCTCACTTATTCCACAATAAATCACTCTTCTCTATTCTCATTAATAAAGTGGATATAATTATAAAACGTTACAAGCAGTCTCAAACACTTACCAGATTCTCAAACCCCTCACTTTAGATAGGGAAACAATAAAATCACTATGTATTTAACATGCATCACATGATTTGAACTAATCAAAGTAGCCCCGCCACACCTATAAACATTAGAGGATACAAACTCTTAATTGCAGATGCAGTTCATGCATGTAAAAGAAAACATATTGAATCAATAAGGATCGTAGACTTGGGCAAGTTCAAATGTAAAGCCTATGCTGACTGCATTAAGTAATCATACTTTTCAGCAACCAAAATCCGATATAAGGAATATGTATAGAAAAACTCCAGACTATTAAAGAAATCTTTTATATGCATGGCTTTGGGCCTTCAAGACCCACAAATGAAGGTTGCGGTGTATATGAGGGCACCAAATTGCAAGTGAAATTATAGTCATTTTAGAGGTGGCAATAGAAGTGATAGTGCAGAACAGCAGATGCTGCAAAGGCAGTTGCCAAAGAAGCCAAGTAGGTGGCTTGAGCCTGAACCAGTGGTGTGATAATGAAGATGGTTGTCAAAAGGGCCTGATAGCAGATTAAATTTGATCATCAGAGCTATGTAGATGAAAATCACCCCCTTCATCAAAATCGGAGACACCACATGCATGACTTTTGAGTTGGACGACATCAATAAGCGTAATGTAAGTATAATTTAGAGTATAATTTAGACTGACACACCAGTACATAACAATTTTCATCAAAATAAAGAGCAACTTTAAACCCATACGTACCTTAACAACAAGTTTTGTCTCTTCAAATGCAAGGCTTGCAAGAGACAATACATTGTCTGCATGATCGATTAGTGACTGAGCATACCAGTGGAGGAAAAAACGTCCATAATAGCTATCATAATCACCACGTTCACAAAAGAAGCCTGTTTCATGAGGCCTGGAATTGTATTGACCAGCATTATCGGGTCCTCTTGCCCAGAATGAGTGTCCACGCAATCTAGCAGCTTTGCGTAGACTTTGTTGCAAATATTTATCATAGCACTGTAGAGAAGCGATAGTATTAGTAGAAGTATGATGAAAATAGATAATACTTCCGAAAAAAAAAAAAAGACAAGGATCAATCAGACAATAAATGAAGCGTGATATGCAGTATTGCCTGATAGAACATCAAGCACAGAGACAGCGCTCTTAGGAAGGCACTCTATGTAATTTTGAATATGGTGATAGCATATAAAGATACCTGAAACTCACCGATACCAGGATAGCTCCATCCCATCCTATCAGGAAAAGAAGGATACCTCAGCTCTCCAGATGGTCCAAGTCCAATTTCAACAGCAGAAATGAGACCAACCGAAAAAAAGTCATCAAACTCTGTTCGAAAGCTTCTCATAAAATCAAAATAGACCTGAAAAATTTTAAGAACGTCTGAGAATGATAGCATGCACTGAAGCCCAGAAAGCGACAGCCATGCGGTAGTGTCAACTGGAAAAAAATGATTATGTATACAAATGAAACTACTCAAAGGCACACAAGTTAGCAATAAATTATCTTAAAGAATGATTTAAATATCAAAGGTGAAAATAAAGGATTGGCTACAGTTCTAAAAGAAAATTAGATCAACAAAGCTACATAAACTTATTAGAGTTTCATTATCAATAATAGAAAGGGCAGTGGCAAGCATAGAAGATATTTAATACCTCGATACCAGTTCTTCCATTTAGAACTCGTTCTTTATCAACACCCCAAGATAGACATTCAGTATTTCTCCTTCCTTCATGATCAGTGAAGAATATGTCCTGATTGCCTTTCCCAATATCCAGAACCCACTGGGGGAGGGAGATCAGTACGTCACCTGAGTCATGTGCTCCATACTCATGAAATGCCATTACAACCTTCAGAATTTAAGAACAGATTGCAAAACATGTTTCAAAAAATATGAGAAAGCTATTTTCCTTATTCAAGTTTCATTTTTGATAAGAAGTAAAATTGTATTGAAATAAATACAGACTGAAGAACAATGCTGTCCACAATATTATTTAGAAAAACAAAATAGAGATCCTTATTCTAATAAAACCATTTAAAAGAGAAATCCATGAATGAGCTATTATAATCTAAGGGTACTCGGAACATCTTTCATGATTAATTATCCATTATCACTTACAGTCATCGATTCCATTGAAAGACATTTCAAATAAATTGGTCAGAAATTTGAACTCCTTTAGCAAATAGCAATAGAGGATCAAGAAAAGATATGCAGTTAAAACACATTACTAACGCAGACTAAAAGTTTTCCTGAAGCTATACATATATCCTTTCTTTTGTCAGATTCTAGAAGCAGGAAAATTTTTGGAAGCAAAAGAAACCGCTACAAGTGTACATATTGTTTTATAATTAGTAGATAATTGGCTAAGTGTACTGCAGCTCTAAAGATATTCAAGAAACTCTGCACTATACACAGCATTATTCCCAGCACATCTGACTTTTGACTAGAAAATTCAACAGATCGTTTCAAAGAGCTATATCTTATCTCAAACATATTTAAACTCCTACCAAAGAAAACTATATTGGCACAGACGGAGTATTTAACAACAACCAAGTAGTTTTTGAAAATTACAAGAAAGTCTCATTCATCAAGACCCCAAGACGAAATTAAATAAATAAATATAAGGTTAAATATAAGGTTAGTTGATGACCATAAACTCACCTAGACCCATCTGTAAATAGGTCATGTCTCAAGGGAATACAATGTAAGTCTCATCAATCATCATAAATAAACATGCACTTTAAGTCTCATCAATCATCATAAATAAACATGCACATTTCCTTACAGTAAGAGGTGCAAAGCAATAAAAAAGTCACCTGCAACTTGAGGTTAAACTCTCGAACGATATTCAACAATTCCCTGTAGCCAGACCAAGCATATTTCTGAGGATTCCAGGCTTCAACAATACCCCACCAACAATTTACAATGACCCCATCCACATGCAAAGCTTTCATATGACTAAGCTCTTGTCTTACACCTTCAGGATCAACCAACTGGCCGAAATTGTTAACGACACCATTCTGACACCACAAATTCAACAACTTTAACAACTGAATTCCACATAACCAAACAATTCAAAAACAGCAAACACTTACTGCAAGCATAACATAAATAGGAACGTAAGGCGTTCCTGTAAAATCAGTCTCATGATCCCCAGCACGAACATCTTGTATAAGCTGCACATTCAAGTCAAGACCCTTACAAGTTTAAAAATCTCAAAACACTAGTAAATTAATGAGCAAAACCGAAGTCAAAGAAATGGACCTGATCAGCTTCCAAGCATTCAACAGAGGTGATGGGACTGACAGTAGCCAATTTATCGGTCCTCGAATCTTTATCAGCAATCACCACGGAATCAAGCGAAGCAGGCGACAAGCTATCGTCGATTCGAAGAACGGAATCGACTCCAGCTGTTTTGACGGAGCAATTCTTCAAACAAGTAGCGGAAACAGGGCTCTCAACGGACCTAACAGGGAAGGAGGAGGCCATTTGTTGAAGAGGAGGAGACTGGCGATACGTGGTGCCGTCGGTCTCCACGGTCCAGCCAGCCTCACGCGCGAGGGCGGCGAGTACATCGTTCATGTCAGCTCGCGCGGGAAGAGGGAAGTTTCCGTACTGTCTCAAGCCAGCGAGCATGCGGCTGGTGATGGCTCGGCGATGGCGCTCGCGGAGCTTCGTCCTCTCCTTCTCTTTCTCTCTCTCTTTCTTGGCCTTACCAGCGGCGGAGGCAGCCGTTGCAGCGAAGCCACGGGGACGCCGGGTCTGGGTTTGAGTTTGAGGATCCATCACGTTCGGATTTGAATTGTCATCCATGTTGTTGCTCATTCTGTTCATTTTTCTGCACCATCACATGTCTTCTCCCAACTCTCTCTCTCTCTCTCTCTCTCTCTCACACACACACTCTCTACTACATAAAAATGATTTCTCTCCCTCCTCATTATTTGGGATGATTTTTGTTCCAGATAATTAAAAAAAGCCTCGTACTTTTGATTAATTATCTATTTTCACCTTATAATTTTATTTTTATCCAAAATACTACTTAACTTAAAATTAAACATCCAAAATATTCCTAAAGATATATAAAATGACGATAATACCCTTAACGATAATAGATTTCGTCAGTTTAATATAATTAACCGTTTGACTTTAAAAGAAAAAAAATCAATTAAAATTTAATAAAAATATAAAATAAACAATATTAAAATAAGATATTTTATTTGAAAATAAAAAAATAAAAATAATACTTTTTCCACTCAATTCTTCTCTCTCTTGCTCTATCCCTCTCTCTCTCCCCTCTTTTCCTTTTCTCTCTCTCATCTCCAACTTGATTTGTAAGTGAGTTTGACAACGACGACGGCATGGTGGAGACTCCATTCTGGTCTCCATCATAGAGACTCAAAATCAAAGACCCAAATTGGGTCTCCATGATGGAGATCCAGTTAGGGTCTCCACTATTGGGTCTCTCTTTTTCTTTTCCTTTTTTCTTCGATCTTCCTCTGTCAAATGTCGTTCATCGTCGTCCTTTGCAGTCATTTTCTCTTATCAAACTTGCCTCATGAACAAATTCAATCTCTCTGCAAACAAAACAACCTCAAACAAGCTCTCCACTTCTTCTTCATCGAACCCGACCCCACCCAGCTCACCTATAAGAGCTTCTCCTCCTCTCCTACACCCACCACCACTCCCTCTCCAACTCTAACGTCCACCGTCCACAACCACCTCCTCGGTACTGAGCTTGGATTCTTCAGGTCATTTACTTTGGTTAGTCATGGAGACAAGGTCTTGGATTTGCATCTAGGTTCGAATTGTCAATTTTGGGTTGTTGATTTTATTATTTTGATTCTAGGACAATACATTTCTCTCTCGCTCTCTTTGCTATTCTTTTCTCTCCCTAAGTATTTTTAGGTACACCTGGAACCATAAATCTAGGTTTATTTTGGGTTTGATTGAAGAGGATGTTTGACAATGATGTTTGGATGGGTTTGCAGTGGATGGATGCAGTGGATGATTAATTGATGATGTGCTTGGGTTTTTGCAGATTGATGTCTGGATGGGTTTTTGCAGATTGATGTCTAGATGATGTGCTTAGGTTTTTGCAAGTTGATTATTCTAGATTGTTGATGATCATTTTTCTTTAATAATTTTTATTACTTTATAATTTTATTTTAAAATATTATTTTATTTTTAAATAAAATTTTGAGGGTTAAAATTGTCTTTTTACTTATTGTCTATTTTTTTGTTAATTTTATAATAGAATGGGCATTTTGAATAAAAACAAAATTACATGAAGGAAAATGAATAATCTGTCAAAAGTAAAGTAGGTTTTTGGGATTTTTTCTTTTGTTTGCATGACAAATCAACAAAACCTTTCAAATAAAAAAAAAAGGACCTTAAACAAATAAATTATATTATGTTTTAGACATATTAATGTACTAACCCAAATTTTCTAATTTTAATACTATCGTTAATGCGTATTGAAAAACCTACAATATGACCTTCTAACATTAGATTAGACAACCATCATAAGATGAAATTCTATTGCACGGTCAGCAATACTACTCTCAAAAGCTGATAGAGGTCTAACCATATTTAATGCAAAAATCGCTCACATTTTCTCTTTTTTATGGGCACTGCACCCTAAACCTTGCCATTTGCACTGAACAGGATGCTGCTGGTGGGAGCATCATTTCGAGTCACATTTTTACTTTTACCGAATACTTTTTATTTTGTTTATGATACCATTCATGGTGTCTTGACTCAAAATTAAAATATTTTTATATTAATGAATGTTTTATACTACCAGGATACTGAATTACCAAGCCACATTAAGGATAATCAAACAATTTCACTCTTAAAAATTCAAGTTACGCATACCAACAATAAATGAATAAAAGTTACGCAATAAAGCTACTAATTTGACAATTCGAATATAAGGGGGGCTCACGTACAAAATTTTGTGCCCGTACTATTTAAATCCAAAGACCATTCCAGGCAGATGTACCTGAAAATTTAGAAATAAACTGTCAGCCGCGTTACCTATAACCTATACATGTCTATTGTAAATAGATGAAATTTGACCAACACTGGGAAGAGATCAACAATTTTTTCATGATTTCATCCTTCTAAACGGATAAAAGTAGAAAAGCTCAGAAGAATGAGAAGGAAATTTCACTGAACATATCAATGATATTTTGGGGCCATGAATCAAATATCAAATACACAAGTAACAATTAACTAATTCTTTCCCTTTTTCTGCCAGTAGCAAGTTCAGTCCTTTTCTACCATGGTTAGATCTCTTCTGCTATCAAAACCAAAAAAAAAATAAAAATTGGCCAAAGACAACCATTCTGGTAGAAGAGGCCCCGAACTTCCATGCCATTGTTCTCTCTCCCCCCATCCTGACTACTTGAGAGCCTTAGCTATTCCACGATAATCCCAACAGTGGTCTTGGAGCAGCAGATACTCTAGACTACTTGTTTCCTGAGAGTTCTGTGGGTCCTTCCAGAAGCATACTGCAATCTCTACTCCCCAGTACCTTAGTTCTCCAACGGCAGTGTGTCAGATTTGCAGATATCTCCTCGGCAAAGAGGACAAACTCTGCATGCCATCATAATTTAACAAAAGGTTCATCAATACTATCAATTAAAGAGAGATGATTTCGACAAGGTAATAAAAAAACATGCGCACAGCCATGAAAAGTTAGCTAAGAGAACACGAAAACTCCTTCATGCAAATTTGAATAACACAGAGGGAAATCTCCTAATGAAAGAATAAGTATACTCAACTCAAGCCAACCTCAAAAAACCTTCTCATAATTTCATAATAATTGAGGTCAATTAACCCAAAACAGGCACCCTGCCATGATCCAAGAAGACAACAAAAATACAATGACAAGAAACAAAGATATCAGAGTTTACATAATCTAGCATCTCACGCTTTTACCTTCATTTGACCAAAAAAATAAAAAATAAAAATAGTCACATAATCAAGATATGTAGCTAACTTCTGAAAATCAAAATAGTCCAAACTTATTCATTTGCAAAACTACCATTAGAGCACTTAGTTAACTTGTACAAAATTTAATATTAAAAAATGTTTTGGGAAAGTCTAAGTGGTTTACGAATTGGCAAGAGCATGTCCAAAAGAGACAGATAGACTGTTTCTAAGAGGTCCAAGTAATATAATTTAAACAGGCTAAAGAAATTACATTAGTGAGGAAGGACGAGAATGTCTGATGCATTAGCAATGGGCAAGAACACTTTAAATATACAAAATAGAACAGTTTGAAGAAGTCCAAGGAATAAAATTAAATAGACACATGCAGCTGGGGGGTAAAAACAAGGCTGGTAGGTTGAGGGAAAGAGCACTCCTCAGACAGTTCTGCTGGATAGAATGCTATTAACTCCAAAAACAGAAATATACAAGACCAATAAGTGAGAGAAAATCCTGGTGTGTTAATAATCCATAGCATGAAAGGATGTAATGCTCATTCCCAGCATACCTGTGAATCTCTTTGAGCCATTTGTCTACACATGTCCTATGAAATTCATGATGGCAGGGCAAAATCCGCACACTGTCATCTTCCTCGTACTCCACAAGACATATGTAGCATCTGTTCATGTCAGTGATAGCCAAACCAAACAGCAATCAGGATAATGAGATGTCAATAACAATATTTAGTTATTTCAAACATAGAACATTAGAAAGTAGTTTTTAATCAGATTACATCATTTGAGAAAAAACAATGAAAACAAAACTAATATTTGAAAAAATGTGCAGACAGGAAAAAATTGTACCCAAAATTAATATCTCACAAAAGTATATGGGGAGAAAGAAAAGAAAGTCGCTATAGAAATAGCCTTATCGAACCATGAAAGAACAAAGGTTGAGATCCTGACTCCAAATACATAAGGAAAGATATAAAAAGATCATTGATGCCAAATTGGGGATTCAAGAGCTTTAACGGATTGAATGAAGAGAATGGTAACTCGGGCATGGACATTAAAAATGAAAAGTGTTATAAAAGTCAAAGCAAGAATAGTATATAATCTGGCTGTTTCATTACTAGATTTTAGTTCTTAATGCCTGCCCTTACGTTGACAACACCCAAATTAAAGTAACTATAAACTTCTTGAGCCTTTATCAAACAATATCTTCGAAACGCTATTAATGTATAACGTCAATAACAAAAAAAACAATGCAGATGATGCCAGTTGTCCTTGAAAATAACATGATATGATAGTACAACAAATATTTTCATAGGTTGTCAAAATCATCCACTGCCAATTACTCATATAAGAAAGCAGCCTCCTTCGTAAAAGGCTGAAGTACAGGAAATGCCAAACACTGAAGGGACATAAATACTTACTGTGCAGCCTCCTCATTCTGATTTTTCAGTAATTTGGTATACGATTTCACAGGCAAAGATTCCACAACCTCATTAGGTGCAGGAATGGATCCCAATGCAGAGACAGAAGGCTGAGAGGATAACACCACAGATTGCTGATGAATTTCATCCAGAACCTAATGAAAAGAAGTCCACAGCATTCAAACTTACAATATATAGATACGGATGAAAATGGCCAGCAGTGTTGCCATTACAAAGGATTAACATAAGAACATTACCTCAAATAATGCTTCAGCCAACATAACAATTCTTGATATGCTAGCCCTAGTGCCAGTCTCATCATTAGAATTGGCATCTCGGTTGGTTACACGGCAAGTGCAACGACCCGTTCTATGTTGACCAGATAAGATACAAGACCTCTCATGCCCAGAGAGGTTCTCAAAACGGCTTCCCAGCCTTTGAAGAGCACGAACCTGCACCATCAAACGTGTTGATCACCAACCTAAATATGTAAGCATTACAAGAAAGGAGCTGGCTGGAAAGCAATCCAAGTATGAAAGAGCTATTCATAAAAGCCTTATAGCAAGAACGAGGTGCAACACCTTTAACTACACTAGTGGGACCAGTGTTAGTCTAAGTTAACTCCTAGATGAGATTGGTAAATGTTCGATGCGCCTAGCACATTACAAGTCTACTATATTGAATTGAATGGAAACAATTCTCAATATTTAATGTACAAAGTTAAAAATCCAGATGTCTAATTTGTGCTCTCTACTAACGAAAAAGCCGCAACGCTCAACAGAAAACCATCAATAATGCGCTGTGCACGAAACAAACCTGAGATCGTATTCTTCTCCTCCGCTCAAGGAAATTCGATCTGTGTTCCAATAGATCATGATATCTAGCTTCCCTTGATCGCGAAGTTTCCACCACAGGATCTTGAATGTTGAATAAGGAACCAGACATACTAGTAGCGGGATAACCAGATGTCGTAGGAGAGGTAGCAGTACTACCTTGAGAGGTTGACATCCTTGTTTCATGACCAAAGGCATGTCTCCCACTACCCTGACTACCCTCCCTTGCTTCTCTCTCTTGTTGAAGAGGACAAAACGTTAAGTCAGACATCGATGACCTTCGAAGAACTCTATCGCGAAGTCTTCCAACACTAAGAGTCCGACTAAAACGAACATTCCTTTCAACAGGTTCCCGTGTCCCAACCCGCCTATCAGAATATCTATTCCCAACATTCTCCATATCATTAACAACAACGGGAGAATCCACATTTCCATCAACACTGCTATCAACATCCCTACCCAAATTGTTAACATCCCCTGAAAAGTCGCTATGTTGACGACGAGAATCAATCGAACGAAGACGAAGGTCTTCTTCTTCATCATTCAGGACGGAAGGATTGGTGGCCCTGGACGAGCCTAAACTGGTGGCTCTGCTTAATCTGAAACTTATATTACCAGGAACGAAACTAAAACGAGAAAGGAAACGACTGGGATTGGAAGACGACCTAGCAGAGCTGCTACCGGTAGTGGTACTGATACTAGCTTCACTCCAACAACCATCAACCTCACTGTTTGACGGAATGTCGTCCTTCACTTTCCTATCACTATCAATTTTCAACTCATCAGACTCTGTTTCGCTCTGCTCCGTTTCATTCTCTTCTTTCCTCTGCTGCATTCATTACAGCTAATTTTTTCAGTACATCAACCAACAACTTTTCACAGGATTATTATATTATTTCCGTTTTCGAAAAAGAAAACATTAAAAAGACAGGAATGTGAGGAAACCTGGTTGTGAGATCCGGAAGGCAAGCCGAGACAGGGGGACTGGAAACCCCAGTTGGCTCTAGATCTTGTTCTCCGACGATTACTGGAGGAGGGTGTGGATTCGTGGGAAATGGGCTTGCTGCCAGATGATCCCATTGTTTAAATCTGGGAGGGAATGGGATTGAAATCAATGCATTGGGGAGTTTGTCAGATCTACAAGGGAGATTGGAAGTGGAAATGCAATTAAATATGCAAGAGAAATGAGTTTGTGTGAAGAGGGATTGTTGGTAGTGTAAAGAGAGAGCGCTTAGGTGAGGAATAAGACCAAGTAACTTGCAGAGAGAGAAACAGAGAGAGGGGGAGAGGGAAAAGAGAAAGACACTTCTATGGCAAGCAAGTGTCTGAGTATTATTGAGAGAGAGAGAGCTATCAAGTGAACAGAAACATGGTTTCTCCTCCTCCTCTGCCTTACCTTTTTTTTAACAAATAAACATTTTAAATTCCAATTATGTGTTTATAGGGAACGCCAACCGATTTTGCCTACGTGGCACCCCTTTCCAATTACAATGCGCCATCTCGTCCACTTTCCTACCTACAATTTTAACTGTACAAGGCCTACTGTGTGGGCGCTGGGCATACAAATTCAATTTCAAAACGACAATTTTATTTTCGACAAAAATAAAAATCATTTTTTTCTTAGACGAAATTTAAATTAGTTTGACTCTTTTGGAGTTTTATAATATATTTATTTTTCGACTGTGGGTGGTCCCATGGAAAAACGGGCCCCTTTCGTTTTATTGACAAAGTTCGACCTCTCACCCGTTGTGATAATTTTTTTATTCTTTGTAAGTGATTTTCTCCTAGGGATGGCAATATGAACTATGACATAGAGGATCAATATGAATTTACGAAAAATAAATGAGTATGAATTAAAGTTAAATAAATTTATATTGTAATCGTATTAATCCGCTTAACTCATTTATTAAACAAATCGAATTTGATTTGTTTAAATGAATCGTAGAATGATACAATTAAAATAAAGGTCAAATTATAATTTAATATATTAGAGGGGTTGCTGTGTAACTATGTATTTATACATATACACACACTTAACAAATCCCTAAACCTAACACATTTAGTGGCTATTTCAATTTTCAAACCCATTTCTCATTTCGACAGCCAATCACCCACACCACACCACTCATTTCACCAAATCATCCCCTTCTCCCTCACCCTCACAGTCACGGTCACGATCACAGTCACGGTCACCGACTTCCCGTCACAGTTGTCAGTCGATCATCACATTCTCCTTCACAGTCGCCACCTTCTCCCTCACAATCGCCACATTCTCTCTCTCGATCGCCAACTTGCCATCTAGTCACCACCTCCCTTACAGTTGCCATCTTCTCCCTCACGATCACCATCTTCTTCCTCTCAGTTGTCGCCCAGTCACTCCTCCCTCATAGTCGCACTCACGAATCACGATCACCACTTTATAAGTCTCGATCACCATCTAATCACCATCTTCTCCTTCACGGTCGCTGCCGATTCTTCCTTCCTCCTTCACAATCGTCGCCCGTTCTCCTCTCCTCCCTCAAGGTCGTCACTCATTCTCCACTTTTCGTTAAGGTCGCTAACCCTTCTCCACAGTTCCACCACCAAATCCACCATCTTCACCACTAAATTCACCATTTCTACCACAAGATTTATGTGTTGAATTAGGTGTGGATGATATGGAATTTTATGTAGTTGATTTAATATATTGGTTTTTATGAATTGAATCACGTATGGATGATATGAAATTTTATGTAGTTGATTTAATGGATTGGTTTTATGTGTCGAATTAAGTGTTTAAATGTTTAATTGTGAATTATTAATTATATTTGTGTTTAAAATATTATTTAGGTTCAACAAATTAAACGGGTTAAACAAGTTAAACGAATTAACAGCTTGGTGGGTTAATTAGTTTGAATTGTTTATGATCCAATTACTAAACGAATTAATCGTGTCAACACGAATAATTTGTTTATAAATAAATTGTGTCGAATCCAAAAATGTCGTCTTGTTTCTTAAATAAATTCGTGTCGAATTCATCGAATTCATAAATGAATCGAATCGAATTCAACTCAACCCGATTCATCAACCTGTTTTGCCACCTTTATCTTCTCCTAATTTTAGGAGTAAATTTTCGGATCGCTCATTAAGTAGATTATATTTATAAATCTCGATAGATATCTGATTTTATATCAAAAGATGTAATATTAAAAAAAGAAAATTTCTTTTTTAAGCTGCATAAAATATTTTACATAGATGAACATCTATATTACGTGAAGTATTTCAACATTTTTGTGTATGAAAATGTGCATAAAATGTTGTGCGCACCGAAAATTGACCAAAAATTATTGAATTTTTGTTTGACACACTGCACGTTATTTCAGGAAGAAAAAAAGAGCAAAACAAAAACAAACCTCTTTTGGACTTGGAGCAAAGTTGGACAAATTTAGAGCAAAATTGGACAAATTTTTGGGATTTTTTTTCTTAATGATCTCCACGTAATTTGTTAAGCAAAGTAGTACTTATTATGAGCTCCTCAAACTAGAGAGTAAATTTAGTGTAGTTCTAGACATTATGAAAGTAAAGGCTCTTTTTTTTCCTTTTAAAGTAAAAAGTAGAGGCTTTTTAGTTATGAATACATATATAGTTATTAATTTTATTGATTTTTTAAATAGTTTTTTTTCTTAGTTTCAATTCAAAACACAATTGACATTATGATATACTGAAAAATACAAAACTTTTTGGTGTGGTTTGCAAAGTTTTGGTGGATTACAAGGAATTGATATTAAAATCAAAATTTTAATCTAATAGTTATCAACTTTTCTAGACCTTTTTTTTTTTTTTTTCCCAAAGCCAAAGACAAAACACGATCAAAGAGAAGACATTACATCCATACCATTTAGTTTTTTCTGAGCTTTTTTTTTAAACCTACATTATATAACTAGGATTAATCCAAAAAACAGTCAGAACCAAACGGGATGATTACACACTGAATGAGCGGCCTAGAAAGAGGCTCCCAGATTGAAGGAGACGATTCACACATAGATGGAAGGACTACCCTCACATAGGAGGGAGAGAGAATAATCCACTTTTTTATTTTTATTTTTCAGTGTGAGGGTAGTGCGCTTGATTGAACCCAAGACTGTGCTTTAAAAGGGGTCAAGCCGTTTCCACTCAGTTGATACCCCAAGCATTTTTTTTCGAGCCTTGGAAGCAGGTATTTGTAGAATCCCTTATATTAAAATCTAAAAAATTATCAACATTCTAAAATTGTTCGTTTCTTCAACGTAAAAGAATGAAAAATTTATTATCTTTTTTCTCTCCCTTTTTGTTTCACAAACTTTTTCTCTAAGTTTTAAAAACATAATCTCATAAGGATGAAAAGAACATGCCTGTTTGGGCAAGACTTAGATCTCATTTTCCAATTTTAAGTATTGCATCATTGGTGGTGATGGCATGATATATTTGATAAATGAGAGAATTACCTCCAATCTACCTGAAATTTTAATATTCACAGATACATATAACCTTTTGATTTATTTGCAACATTCTTCCCTGAACTAACGGTTGACTGATTTTTACATTTAGTGGAAATATTTGATCGTATAAAAAAATATTGAAAAACAAAATTACCAATGAATAAATTCACTTTTTATTTTTCTTTTAAAATAAATTTTAAAAACTTTAAATAAATTGAAAATAAATTTAATGATATCTTCATTATCTATTTAAAGATGTATAGTGTAGATTAATTTGAGAAAAAAACTTAAAAACCAAAACTAAAATAAAAATAATAATTTAAAATTTTTAAAAATAAAAATGAAGATTCATCTTTATCTTCATCTTCATCTTCACATAAAACAAAATTGAAAAAGAAAAATAATAAAAAATCTGGGTTGAACAAAATTAAAAAACAAAAATCAAAATTAAAGTTGAATCAAAATAAAACAATTTAAAAAAAAAATAAAATAAAATTAAGAGATGGGTTCAATTTAAATCTTCAGTGAACAGTAACCAAAACAATAAACATCATCCCCCAAAAAAAAAAAAAATGAACATCTTCTCCAACCAAAACACCAAAAGAATCTAACCAACCCAAGATCAAAATCATAAGCAAAAATACCAAAACCATCAATTAAAAAAAAATCACAATCCAATTAATCGAAAAAAACTTGAAAAACCCATAATCAACCGAACCTTGAAAACAACCCAAAAAAAACTCAATCGAACGCAGAATTGGATTCAAACCCACATCTTGGTTCAAAAAGAATAAGAAGAGAAGAAGAAGAAAAAGAGAGGGAGGGAGAGGAGAGAGAGATGATTGGTTTGAAGAAGAAGAAGAAGAAGAGAGAGATGAGAGAGAGAATGTGATTGGTTTGAAGAAGAAGAAGAAGAGAGTAGAGAAAGACAATGAGGTTTTTTGTTTTTTGTTTTTAATTACTTTTTAAATTTATTTTTATTTGTCGGGGATAATTTCATCTCTTAATATTTCTTACATAATGAAACATATCCGATGACGATCAAAGCAGTCAACCCATTAATCCAGAGAAGGATATTGCAAATAAACCAAAAAATTATACACATCTGTGAATATTAAAGTTCCAGATAGGTTAGGAGTAATTCTCCCTTTGATAAATTCATTAAATCAAAACTATTTTAATAGTTACCTATCAAATCAATCATTTACTTAAAAAAAAAAATCAACCATTGATTTGTGTACATATATTTTTAACTAACATCCAAACAATCAATGATTTCGGTTATAAGTCTTACTTATGAAATCAAGATTGTGAAACATTTAATAATACTAAAAAAGTAGCAATTCTCTCGTGAGTATCTTTAGAGAAGTACTGTAAAGGAAGTAGAGTCCTTTAGGAAGTGAGTATCTTGCAGGTCATAATGAGGGTTTTGTGTAGGGTTTTCTTCCTCTTTCCTCTATTTCTTCCTCCAATTGAGGCAAAGGAAATAGCTAAGCTTTGTTAAGATTATCTCTAACAAAAGAAGAGAGATGTGTTTGTACGATTGAAAGTGAAGAAAGAGAGCTAGGGTTTAAGGATGTAGATCATTATCTTGTGAGGAAAGTTTTGGTTAGTAAAAGAATCAACATGGATGCTTTTAAAACAATCATTGAATAACTATGGAGAATTATTGGAATGGTGGAAATGGAGGTGATTAGACTCAATATTCTTATGTTCTATTTCCAAAGAAAAGAGAACCATAACTTGGTGTTTAACAAGGGACTGTGGCATTTCGACCACAGTTTCATTACTCTCGAAATTCCATTAGAAGTGAGAGATGTGGTTAGATTGCAATTTGATAAAACTATTTTATAGGTCCAGATCCATGATGTTCCATTAATGTGTATGAATTAAATAGTGGCTAGGGTGTTTGTGAAATAGATTAGGGATTTAAAGGAACTTCTTGATGACCCATCGAAATATAGGGGAAAAATTCTTAGAGTTAAGATCCAAATTGATATCAACAAACCATTGAGGAGAGGTTTGCTAATAAATGCAATGAGATCCAAAGAAACTATATAGGTAGATCGAAAATATAAACGGCTTCTAGATTTCTGCTTTACCTATGGTTGTATCGGTTAGCAAGGACTATATGGGCAAAGTTGCTAAAGAGGATGCTAAACGTAGGAAAACTTTGAAATACGGGTTGTGGTTGAGAACGACTTCTAAATAAGAGATAAATGGCAGGGATAGTAACAACCTTTTGGAAGCTTCTTCTAGTGGTATGAAAAGGAATCCTTTTAGAGAGGGAAAGGAAAGCAAGTGGAAAGGACAGTGGAGCTGACTAGTGGAACTTCAGATAAAGGAATTATTTGTGGGGACCCCAAAACACGTGATAAGAGCAAATGGGTTAAAATACAAGGAGTGGAAATGTGATCCAAAGGTTACAGCAAAGTTATTCTGTCCCAAGTGACATTTGTTATGGAATACAAATTTGAGGCCCCACAAAAAGCATCTGTGAGTTTTAATGTAGGTCACCAACCCTCCAATCAGTTTATGGTTTTTAATCCTAATAATAAACCTATTGTAGTTAATATTAATGAAAACAATAGGGCTATCTTGAAGTGTGAAATGTTGTCAAATATGGATGTTCAACTTGAGGTGTAATCTATCTCTATTTAGCCTTCTGAAAATCATTCTTCGACTTTTGTGGATATAGGGGTGATAGCCATAAATGTGAGTCCAATTAGGAAAGTCACCAACAAATAGAAGAGAACGGCAATAGGGTACATGTCATGGGGAAACTAAGTAGCCTTATTAGCAAAATATTAGTGGTAAGGCAAACTAGCAGAAAATGTTACAGAATTAGCGATCTGTCTCCAAAATTCTCTAACAAAGGCATCGAAAACTCTCATCTTTGATCTCTCCAAATTTGAAAAACAATAAAAATAAAAATGTTGTTAATGTTGATTCTGTGGGGGTTAAAAGGAAGAAATTGATTTTTGAATATGACAAATTGAGAGTTAGTAAGAAAAGTAAGATTTGTGATATGGAATATGGTATTGCCTTTCAAGAAATGGTGGAGCTTGAAAGTCAGGCCGACCGATCACCATGATCATTCTAAGTTGGAATCTGCGGGATTTGGGGAATCCTTGCAAATTCACAACCCTTAAGAGGGTAATTCAAAGACTTTCCCCAAGCTTAGTCTTTCTATGCGAGATTAAGCTCCATGGGAATTCTGATAATAGTTTAAAAGAAAAGTTAAGCTTTCAAGATGATTTCTTGGTGAATAATTTGGGTAAAAATGAGGTTTTGAGGCTTTTTTGGAAAGATGGTATAGATGTTTAAATACTTTCTTATTTGTCTAGTCATATCGATGTGAGAATAAAATTAGTTGATGGGACGACTTGGAGATATACAAGTTTCTATGCTAATCCCGATCAATCCAAAAGAGGTGACTCTTGGGAACTCTTACAACATCTCAAAAAGGTGGATAACTCACCATGAGTTATAAGAGGTGATTTCAATGAGATCCATAGTAAGAATAAGTAGCAAGGTGGATTTAAAAAAATAGTGCATAGTATGACATCTTTCAAGACAATTATGGTGGATTGTGATCTTACAGACTAGGGTTGCTCGGGTTCTCGTTTTACTTGGAACAATTGAAGAGATGGAGCAACAAATGTTAAATAAAGATTGGACAAGTTCATGGCAGACTCAAGTTGGAGAGATCTTTTAATGATGCGAAGGTCGAAAACTTGGGTTTTAATCATTCCGATCACAGATATATTGTGCTAAAATTCAAGGAAGGGTTTAAGGGTGAAGTATTGCCAAATAGAAGCTTCAAATTTTAACCTTTCTGGCTCAAAGAGGAAGACTATCTTACTAATATGTAGAAAAGCTAGAAGATTTTGGGATGGGCCTCTTCTTCAGAAGCCTTGGCCCAAAAGCTTTCCAGTTGTGCAACAGATCTCTTAGAATGGAGTAAAGAGAGATTCGATTAACTCAAAAAGAATATAAGTTTTGAACATAATCTAATTGAATCCTTTTACAAAAGAGTCTCTAAAGTGAGAGTTATGGAACAAACTCAAAGTCAAGAGCAGGAGTTAGAAAACCTTCTTTCTAAGAAAGAATTGTATTAGCACTAAAGGGCTCATTTTGACTGGCTTTCTACAGGTGATCGTAACACCAAGTTCTTTCATGCTCGTGCAAATGCTAGAAAGAACTCAATTGTCAAGTTAATTAGGGAAAATGGAAATGTTGTTGAATCAATAGAAGATATCGGTAAAGTCACTTGTACTTATATTAAAGAGTTGTTCTCCTCCTCTTGTCCCTCCACTTTTGACATAGGTAAAGCTATTTTAGGGATTATTACCTGTCTGGACAAGAGGCAGTGTAAAACTCTGTCCAATCCTTTCAACAAGGAAGAACTAAAGTCTGCTGTTTTCAACTTAGGACATAATTGTATGCTAGGACTATATGGTTTCCAGGTTGTTTTCTATCAAAAAATATGGGGTGTTATTGGAAAGGAGATCTTAAAAGTTTGTCTGAAAATCCGTAAAGGGGAGTGGGAGTCATCAATCAAAACTTTTACTTCTATAAATGTAATTTTGATTTTAAAGTGTTAAAACCCGAACAAGCTTACGGATTTTAGACCTATTAGTCTCACCTCAATCATTCACAAAATATTGATGAAGATGCTTGCCCAACGAATGAAAGCGGTTCTACTTAAATTGATTTCCTCCAATCAGTCTACCTTTGTGCTTGACAAATAGATTTTTGACAAGTTTTGAATGCTTTTAAACTCTTCCACTTTGTCAATGGGTGGACAAAAGGAAAGAGAGATTTAATAGCTATTAAGTTTGATCTTAGTAAAGCTTATAATAGGTGGAGTAGGAATTTTTGAAGGCCATATTGAAAAAGATAGGTTTCCTGAATAATCGGGTAAAGATTGTGTTCGATTGTAACTCTACCCCTTATCTCTTTTTTTTTTTGAATAGTAAAATGGTTGGAAGTATAAAGTCTTCAAAGGGGCTAAGACAGAGGTGTCCTTTATCTCCTTATATTTTTCTTTTGTGTGCTAAGGTCTTCTTTTATGGGATCAAAAAAGCAGAAATGAGCGGCAGAGGTCTAGGAATTAAATGTGGTAGATCAAGCCCTATAATCAACCATCTTTTATTTGTAAATGACAGTGTGTTGTTTTGCAGGACTTTAACTCAAAATTGCAACCTCATAAAAGATGTTAAAGGTGTATAACAGGGCTTCTAGGCAACAAATAAACCTAGAAAGATCAATAATTTATTTCAGTCCCAACAAAAACAAGATGTTCAGATGCGGCATGACATTTGTAATGGTAACCCCCATGATCACTACTTGGGTTTGTCATCTCTTGTGGGTAGAAACAAAAAGAAAACTTTCAATGAAATTAGAAAAAGGGTTTGGAAAATATTAAAAGGTTGGGAGAGCCACCTCTTCTCTCTAAGTGACAAGGAAGTCTTCATTAAAGTTGTCATGCAAGCGATCCCAACCTATATCATGAGCATTTTTCAACTTTTATTCAGTCTATGTAAAGAATTAGGATCCTTGGCTGCTACATTTGGGTGGGGTATGAAGGATGGGAAGTGTAAAGTCAGTTGGGTTAGTTAGGAGAAGCTTTGTTAGCCTAAAGGTTCTAGTGTTTACGTTTTAGAGACTTATCCCTCTTCAACCAAGCCTTACTTGCAAAACGAGCTTTAAGAATAGTGAATAATCCTAACTTGTTGGCTTCTCATATGTTGAAAGCAAAATACTTCTCAAATTTTGATTTCTTGTAGGTGAAATACAAATATGGATCCTCACATGCTTGAAAGAGTCTTTTATGGGGCAAAGATTTATTTTGTAAAGGTTGGATTTGGCAGGTCAGAAATAGTAAGGACAAAGAGGTTTTCAAGGATCGTTGGATCCCAAGACCAAATTCCTTCAAAGTTGTCTCCCCGCGCGTTGGCTCTAACGTTAAATTGGAAGAATTGATTGACCTCGTTAGTAAGCAATAGAACGTCCAAAAGCTTGATGATTTGCTGTTGTTGATTACAAAGAATAGGTTCTCTCCATCCCACTCAGCTTTAAGGATATCCCTGATCATTGTCGTTGGTTTTTTGATAAATATTAAAAATATATATATTCGATGAAGAGTGGTTATAGATTGGCTCTAGAGGATTTAAGAATAGGAAAAGACCTCTTTAGTTCCTCTTAGTCACTACAGAAATGGTGGCTAGTCGTGTGGAACCTTAATATTCCTCTAAAAATAAAAAATTTTGTATGGAGAACTTGTATGGGAGCTCTCCTTACCAAGGCTAACTTGATTCGTCGTAAAATCTTATCTGATGGCAATTGTGATGTGTGTTCCACTATCTTTGAAAATGGAGCTCATGCCCTTTTCTAGTGCTAAGATACTTCGTCAGCTTGGACTCACTTCGAAAAATGCTCTTTTCTAAATAACTTGAAGCTTAATGATGTGTTCCAGATTTTGTTTGGTGTTTGGAAGGCTCTTGGTGTGCATTTTTTGATTAAGTCTACATGATTTTGTATGACATTTGAGGTTCTCACAACTCTAGATGTTTGCTTGAGTGTAAGAAAGATCCAAGGTCTATTGTAACCAAAGCCTTAAATCTTTTAGCAAATTTCCAAAGCTCTAAAGCTGCTCTGTCAGTGGTCCTAAATTCAGTTGCTATTCCTCCCGTCCAAAGCTGGTTTCCTCCCTCTCCAAGCTGCTTGAAACTGAACTCAAATGTGGTTATCAAGTCCCACCTCTTCAAGGTTGGTTTGGATATGTCTGTTTGTGATCATCAAGGCCGAATAGCGATTGCTATGGCTAAATCTTGGCATGGTAATCTTAAGACTAAATTAGGTTAGTTTGCTACCCTTAGAGAAGGTCTTTTGCTTGCTTCTTCTTTATATCTTAAAATTGATGTGGTGGAAGTAGATGCCGTGAGAGTTGCTTCTGTGTTGAATGATCCTATTATTTCTAGGAGTGAAGCTTTCTCTTTAGTTTCTAATATTAAGGCTTTATGTGCGGTTGTGGGTATTTGTAACTGTCAAGTCGTTCCGAAAATTGAAAACCATTTGGCACATAAGTTTGCAGCTTCAGACTTGTCCTCTCCAGAGACCCATATTGGCATGATGCCAATGTTGATTGTATTTTCCCAAATGTTTCTGATTTATAAAGTTCCCTTTTACTTCAAATAAAAAAAAAAAAAAAATTACAGCAAAGAAGGCTAGAAATAGGTTGTACCAGAGTTAAATAAAATTAACCATTAGCAGACTCAAGATGCCAATGTTGATTGTATTTTCCCAAATGTTTCTAATTTCTAAAGTTCCCTTTTACTTCAAAAAAAAATTTACAGCAAAGAAGGCTAGAAATAGGTTGTACCAGAGTTAAATAAAATTAACCATTAGCAGACTCAAGAGTCCAGAGACATGATTAACATATTACAAGCCAACACTACTACTAGAGACCCAATTAGAAATGTAGTCCAGGGGACCGCTAGTAGCCTACTACAAACATTATCCATGAGCATGTTGGCTGTTTCAGGAAAAAAGGCATGCGCTTCTCAGACACAATCATTGCCTAATTTATCTTCCATTATCAACTCAACCATATGGGGCCAGCTTCCAAAAAAGTTGACCCTCTTTGTTACAATAGGATGTACTGTCAAAGTGATGCCTCCTTCCCTTTTAAACCAGCATTCAGATTCCAGGGACACCTGGTGACAGCAAACTTATTGAAGGGGCAAACAAAAATTGAAACAATATTAACATTGTAGCTCCAGAAACTTTAAAGAAATCGTAAAATAGATTACTTTATTGAACTCCTTTTAATTTAATCAGCATTGTTGCCACATTAAGCTTTTATTAAATCTCTATCAGTGATTACAATTTACAGGATCCAGTTAGCCCTTTCCCCTCCTGGACCTATCATTCCACTCAGTAACACCTCTTTTAAATTTTGGAAAAAAAGAAGGGTGTGAGGGTGACACCAGGCAGCCACTCAGCTCTGGTATAGGATTTGACCTCGGTGTTGAGCAAACAAGTTGAGTTTTTTTTTTTTGCCCCTTCCAACTTAAACACCAGACAACCAGAACATGCCAAACTATCATGCGGACTTGCTGGTGCCACATGAACTGAAATTGGTCATGGATATGGATTTGAGATGTGGAAAGGCACGATACATACACACTGACATGACATCTTATGAGAATATAGAAAAGAACACAACAGGGACACTGTAATAAATGAACATATAAACAAACATTATAATCATGACATACAACAGTATGCTTGAATATGATAGAACATGACAGACAACGATCAATTTGGAAATATAGATAGCAAAACTGTCAACTTTACCATTGTGGAAGATGAGGTTAAAGATTCCTTCGACCTAACTGCCATGCAAGCTGATCGACAGACAACATAGAACGTGATGCTGAGCCAATTGACCCTTCGTACCTGTTGCAAAGAGATAAAAATACATAAAAGGTTCCATGATCAGATGCTTAGTTTCCCATTTCAAGTATACTTGAAGTGACAGTCACTAGATTGAATGAACATAGTAAGCGCTTACAGTGCAACCAAGATGAATGCTTTTGTCAGCATGACAATAACACCTTCCCCAGCAGGTTGTAATGTGTTCATGCATCTTGCAGAGAACCAGTTCTCGTGAATTGTGGTAACCATATCTGCCACCAAAATTCCATCAACCAAACTTTTTTTTTTTTTTTTTGGAAATACCATCAACCAAACTTTTTAGTGCAATATAAAAATGCAGGGAAAGATTTTAAAAACCCTATGGTATGTCCGTGAAAATTTAGTAGAAACTGGCATGGAGTGGACTAACATGATGCCCTTGACAGCCTGGTCTATCATATACTTGATAGTATCTTACCAATTATCAAAATACCATATTCTACAATAAAAAAATTTTCACAGGTGTTCTTAGTTTTCCTTCCATTGTAAGCACACTATCAAAACTAAAATAAAATATGAAGAAACAAGTTAGTTACAAAGAAATTCAATTCCTAGATTTGTAAAATCAGGATAAGCCCACCACTCATATAAACAAATGAAAAAGAGTGCTGCACATTTGAAAACCATGTCATTCTACAGAAATGCATGGTCCAAAAAACATTTCCACCACCCTTTTAAGCAACTTTTTCGCCTTAAGATGTGAACAATAAAAGTCTGGTTTGTCCTTTGCTACTGGTAGTCTGCTACGGGTTATTAATGACATTTTCTGATTTTCACATTCAAAGCCACTTCCAAACCCTCAAGTATGAGCCTTCTAAGATGCTATTCAGGGTGCGTGTTCTTTACTTCTCAGTTAACAAAGGATATAATTTAAATGTGACCGTAGCATAACTTACATTCATTCGAGCCAATAATAAAGCTCCCAGTCTCGAGTTTATTTTGTTTGATAAAATCAACAAATCGAGTCAATTCAATTGGATCAGCCTTTATCCCTTCTTGTTCTGCACTGCAAGCACCACAATCAACCTTCAAATTCAGTACTTCTAAACAGAACAAATCACAAAAGTATGAATAAGCATGTTTCCTGTTTCGAAGGACACTTTTTTTTTCTAATTTAGTCACCAAATGCGACTCTAGAACTAGCCATTATATTCACAAAAATAAAAATAAAAATAAAACAAAAAAGGATCTAATGTGCACGACACAAACAACCAAACTTCTTTACAGGCCACCACTTTGTGTTTGCTCATCCATGGCCACCAAAACTATAGGAAGATACTCCAGAGTACCAACCCACCCTAGCATAACTCACTAAAAGCATAATAAAAACTACTAAACCATCCTCTCTGGCCATACAGGACAACAGAAACCCATCATTCCCTTACAGACATACTAAACCCTTAACATACACATTAAGACAAGCTATTGTCATCTTCACATTAGTCGAATAGTAATAGTCCATCTTTCTTCCCCTTTCAAATTATAGATTCTTTTCGATCAAATCAAATCTGGGAAATAACTCCAGTAAATTTTGATCAAGTAAAACCAAATAGTGTTTACAGACTTTAATGATCAAGACATTAAAAAGAAATAACGACTATAAAACCAGTACAACATTTGTTGCTACACCTCACTACAACAAAATTGACAAAGATTAGTTAACGACAAATGTTTTTGGATGATATTGCTAACAAAAATAAACCAATTAAACCTTAAATTTAGACATTTTAAATGTTAACTAAATAGAGAATACAAAATATTAAGAAGAAGAAGAAATCATACATGGTAGACAACAAGCGAGAGGGTCCAGTTGGGTCATAGTTGATAAGCAAAGCAGCCTTCAATGGCTGGCCTGGAAAATCCAAAAAACAACATCATTTCCACTTGAGCTAATACGAGTTACGACGTAGTTGAAGCGTAAACCTACTTACCGGAAGAGCCAACACTGAGGGAAGCCCACTTCTCCCAAGTTTTATGCACGAAACTCCAATCCATCATCACAAGCAAACGTAGGCTAATAGACACAAGCTTGAAAGCCCAGAAGTAGTAACAGAGCTGTCAATTTGGCAGCCCTAGCTGTACGGACACCTCCGTTGTTAGGTGGTGGAGGAGGAGGACGCGGCGGAGGTGGAGAATCCCGAGTCGAATTCTGTTTAAGAGATTATGGTGGGAATCCCATATTAATTCTCATTTGAACTCATGATAAAAGCAAGGCTTATAAAGTCGTGAAAAAGATAATTAATTAACTAAAAATAATTCAAAAGTTGGGCTGTGACTTGTGAGCCTGCTTTATGCAGATCTGTAGGGGAAACCAGGGAAGACACCTCCACTCGTGGTGGTGGTGGTGCCGGCGCTAACCTCCGGTTTTTCTTTTTCTTTTTTTTTTCAATTTAAATTATTATTAAGTTGTTGATATTTAATTCATTTTTTAATTGCTTGATAGGCAAGGGGTGCTATTAGAATATAGTACGAGTGTGTTTGGAAGTACCCAATTGGTAAATTCTCAACTGTTGATATATGTGTATCAAGAATTGCTAAACACCATTGAAGTTGCTAAATAGACACATGGATTCTTTTGCCATGACTCTATCCCCACTTGAAATCACTGGGGAATCAAGAATCTAATGCTAATCATCCATGTTGTTACACTTCTTGTAAGATATAAAAAAAGAGAAGAAACAAAACATGTATAATAATAATAATAAAACATACCATTCAAATTTCAGAGTCATAGTTTAAATCTAGTATTGAATAACACCATCTTTTACTGAGAGAGAGATTAAATTACACAAACAATCAGGGAAGACAACCAGCACACAAGTTTAATGCAGTGGTTGTCTTTGTTTATTTTGGAGACTTTAATCAATCATAGCATTTCTTTTTTCTTTTTTTTTTTTTTTGGGATTATTCAAGCTCATAATTTATTATAATTTTGAATGATAAATTTGATGCTTTTTGGAAAAGAATCTATACTCCGGGGTGATCGTCAGGATCGAAAACACGGTTGTGGCAGGGGGGTTGCAAGGGTAAGGGCAATCTATCTTTTGGAAGGGACTCCTGTCATAATACCAGTCTCCCACAGCTTTTGCTATTGTCTGCATATATACATTTTCAACCACAAACAAAAATTAATTAGTGCCTGTTGTGTACTGAAACAATATGAATTGTTTGTTTGGCAATGGTTTTGCAGTGTAAAAGCACAATCAATTCAGTAGAGTCACTTTCTGAAATAGCACACTTCAAAGTGATTTTGACAATAGTAAAAACACTTTCAGTGGCACTCAAGCAACCATATTGACTACAAAAGTGCTCTCTTACCGTTTTACCACCCAGCACGGGAGAGTCATCTCTTAACCATGTCTCCTGCATCTCGGTTTGGCAGTGAGCATAGCAAGAATCTATGAACAATCCCTTTGATGTAGAGTTGCCTAGTCCACTCAATGCATCTAAGAATTGCAACCTGAAACCTGAATGCAAAATAAGATCAAAAGCAGATTATATAGTAGCCAGTTCTTAGTAATGCTGTGAATTATAAATTTAAGCGAGAAACATATTAAGAGGGTGATAAAGGCTTCAAGATGTTACTTTGCATGGTTTGTAGCTGATTAGGCGAGCAGTTGTTTATGTCAAGCTTGCAACTGTGCCAAGTACCATGTGGATCAGCAACACCCGGTGCCAAAATGTTTTTTATCTGAACATATAACATGTGTTGAAAGATTAGATCAATTGAAGGGAGAAACACGCAACTGCCATGACTAGTAATATAGAGAACAATAGAACACCATGTTTGACACAGCATGTGGATTACTAGTTGTTGTCAGCATTTAAGTTCAGGCATGTCATGTTTCTAAATGTACTAATATGCATAAAATTGGACAGCAGAATCAAAAGATTGGTCCATGGTTCTATGTTTTACCACTTCATTTTCACTATACAGTAGTTTAGCCGCCAAGAGTGCACAAACAGAAGGTACTTATGAAGCTTCTGAAGAACAAAATTGAACTCATAGATTACAGTTTTCAAAAAGTGAAATTGATGAATAATATACAGAACATCGTATACATGTTTAATTCCATGTCCCATGTGTGATTTCAGCATGGATTTTGGACAATGTAAACAAAAATTATCAACCTCTTTCCCCATAACTGATGGGAATGGTCCTTTATAATTAATGTCCATTTATAACCAAGTTTATGATCAAGTCTTGTATCCTTCAATCTTACTAGATTTGAATATTGAGGGTTACAAGCTTGTCTGGGAAGATAGCAATCCTTCTTTTTCAGAAATTAATTTTTTATATAAAATTATAGTCTTAACAGAAGTTAGGAATGGTTTCCAAAATTCTCTAGCTAGAAAATGAAACAACGCATAGATGCATTTAATCATGTAAAAAGGGGGTATTAATATGCATATTCATCATTTTCTTGTCATTCTGAGAGCCAGGATTGTGCATTTGTGCTAACCTGCCACGAATCATAGGCTGCATTTATGATAAATAGCGGTGTCTGTATTTGTCGTGCCATGTATTGCGGGAAAAAACACTGTAATTTTGTTGAGAAGAATTGGTAAGCACTAGAATAAATGATGAGGAGTCAAAACATTAGAATAGTGAGACTTGGTGACTTACCAATCCTGGTTTCAATCTCGAAGTGCAAGATGCAGGCAAATTCTTAGCTGAGCCCTAACAAGATATTCAAATTATAATGAGGGGATGTAACCTTGGCAAATGAAACAAAGATAGATAATATAATATATGATCAAAACAAGAGAGGGGGACTGTTCAAGTAAACAAACTGTCACAGTATGCTACGCATAAGGTATCATATCCATTTTACGTAAAATAAATAAACATCCTTTCTGCTATGCATATGTGAGAGAGAGTGAGAGAGAGAGAGAGAGAGAGAGAGAGAGAGAGAGAGAGAGATTACATGTGTTGCAACGACTTCATTATAGAATGCTTCAATGTGTTGTGCTCCAGAAACATCCTTTCTGTTAAACAATGTTGTTATGTTAGATTATGGGAGAAAAACAAAGCAAGGGTTACTTAATTCAGAATATAAAGTCAGCGTAGGAGATTTAAAGAGCGTACGCATTGATAAAATAACCAGCATCTGCAAAGCATTTTACTTTAGTACTCATGGGCAAGAGAGTTCGAAATTTATCACAATGTAAAATTGAAGTCAATCCACCAGCCGAGCAACCAGAAAGAACAGCCTGTGATCAGTCTTATTGAGTTATCAAAACTGAAACTACAAATTTGTTATGAGAAAAGTAAAAACAAAAAACAAAAACAAACAAACAAACTAACAAAATATTCATACATTTTTAGCATTTTTCATCCCTTTAGCCAATAGATCCTCAATGATGGCAAGAAAAACCCTTGCTCCTCTGAAGTGAAGGTTAGTTGCCTGACCAAATAACGCTTTGATTAAAGATCCCCACCAAGAGTGAACAAAAGAACAACAACTATGGCTTAAAATTTTTAATGAAATATATCTTACAGGATTTACAGCTTCCACATCGCCAGTAAATGATGCCCCATCACAGTATCTAACCTTGATTCTATTCCAATTGTAGAAGTCTAGAAAGGGAAAATGATAATTTGATTAACTACACCAATGAAATCATAGCTCAAGAAGCAGAAGAAGAAAACATATATCAAACATAACTCTCTGAATTTTAAAGACATACCTGGGTTAAATTTCTGCTTATTGCTCAACATCCCAGAGAAAGCAACTACCTTGACCATTTTCTTAGAGGAACCTAAGCGGGTATTTTTACGAGAAAGACAAGTTGTGACATTGTTGCACCATCCTCCTCCCTAAGAAAACAACAGACATAGTTTGTCAAGAGAAGGCATACAAAGGAATAGAAGCTTCCCAAATCCGTATCTGACATATGTGAAAACTATTAAATCTACCAGGCAAAATATATCAAATTATTGCAGATTAAAATGGCATAATATTTTAACATCAAGTGACTCAAGATTTATGTGATCTTAATCGTAAAATTGAATGATCTTAATACACATGCTTCGATATCATCAGGCTAACATAAAATTGGAGAAAAAACAACAAAGTAGTCAAAATTTTTCTGCTCTTTCACATGGGGAAGATGCTCTTAACCTCTCTTATCTTCCTCATAAAGGGACTAAACATACCTCAATGTGAACCAACCAATTGTTGATCCCAGCACCAAACCCCTTATCAAAGTGATAAGCTGGTGGGCTACCGTCCAAACAAACTGCAAAAACCATACCAAATATTACCCAAATTAACCAATTTGTTGGACACAATAAGGAAGATTAATAGAGAAATCAATTTATCATGCACACACACCAGCTCCTTTTGCTACAGCATTCTCAACATAAGTGATTCCTACATCGAAGCCTTCCGTTTTCAGCAATATCAGTCCACATACTAAAAGACTTAACCACAAGCTCCACCTTGCATCAACCATTTTCTGCATATTCAAGATTTGCAATTAAATACATAGAAAAAGGAAGAAACAGAAATCATTAACATATTAAAGAAAATAAAAGAAAAAAAAAACAGAGCATACCAAATAAAAATATGAATAGAAAAATTATTCAGCTGGAATTTAAGTTTATAATATACATGCTTTTCCAATAGGAAGATGGAAAAAAAAAAAAAAAAGCCTATTACTATTTTGCATAATATAAGCAATCATAGATCTGTCAACTTGTATAAATAGTACTACCATTATTTTGAGACACTAATCAGTTAAATTCACCGAATGATGTTTCCTTTGACGAGAAAATCCAAGTATAAATCGAAACAAATATCCATAACAAAATTCTAGTCCCACCTCCTTAGCTTTGGTATCGCTTACAGCTGAAGTAGACATTTGATGCTTTCTTCAACAGAAATGCCAACACACAAAATATATATATACTTAAATAAATAAAAACACTAAAATCTATACGTATACCAATCTGTAAAATGTTTAACCTGTATATCAATGAGGTTAGTTGTCTTATAATGAAATGAAATCCAAACTGCCATATACATATACATACATACATATATATATATATTACTTTGAATACATAAAAGTGAGCAAACTTGTATCTTGGACTAGAACAAAACAAGAAGGAGAGAAACGCATTCACTGATCAATACCTGAAGTGGGAAATGAGAGAAAATCTGAAAATGAGATGGGTGTGGTGAGAATGTGAGTGCAACCCAGTTCAGTTCAGTTCATTGGACTTGCAAAGCCTATAACGAGAATGAAAGTGACTATGAGGAAGGAACGGTAGCGAATGGAGAAAGGTTGCTTCGCAAAGGAGGAACTGGAAAGAGCTTTTTATACAAGTTTTTAGTTTTGTTCCTCGGACAGAGTCAATTTTCTATTACATAAAAGCAGAGAACCCAGTTTCAAAAAGAAGAAAAAGCAGAGAACCCAAGGGCCGACACTTATTCGTTGAAACTACTGATTATTTTAACCAAAAAAATAAATAAAAAGGGCAAATTATTTAGAGAGAAACCTTTTTCTAAAATTTTACATCATTTATATTGACATGTGTCGGTTTTCGGGTGACCCGGCCCGGATTCGCGAAAGTTTTACGCGCTCTACAATAAATGTGCAATTCAGACGAGAGAGAAAGAGGCGAGCCTGTCTCCTGTGGTTGCTTTACCCTGTACGCGTTCGCACCAGAGTTGCTATGAGCTCTCTGTAACTTTGCTTTTCATTTTTTTTTAAGGTTTTTAACTTCATTGCTTTTCATATACCATGTTTTACATAATCCATTGTACGTGAAAATTATGAAAAACTTAAAAATTCTCAAGGCGGATTATAAATTTACTTTTTATAATTAAATAAACATTACTTTTAAAATTATTATTAAACTTAGACAATGAATTCAAAGTTTCTTACATAATTGTGAAAAACATATATATATTTATTTTTAAATATTATTTATCATTTAATCATTCTAATTTTATGTGAATAAAGATTTTTTATAATTAAATTATATTGGACGAAATAAATGCATTTAGTCATGTTTAGTAAGGGTGAATGGTGTTATTTTCTGGGTGGTCACAGCAATCATAATACAATTAATTATGTCAACGCCTCGACTGTAGCCTGCAGAATATTTGCTTTGTAAATGTGCACCACTCAGACTTCACTAGTTATAAAATTGTTATGCTTCTAAATGTCATTAATTATGGTATCCGAATACCGCCATGATTATTAGTTTTGTTATTATTTTGACAATATTATAATTTTTATTTTATTTTGAAGTAAGTTTTTTTCTTTTAAGAATTGGAACCGATCCAAAGAATTATCAGAACTAATTAAGATAGAAACATCGATAGCTTGACTTGAGATACTATTTTTATTTAAAAGGGATCTACCGATATTAACGTGAGAGAAAATCACACGAGAATTGAAAATAACTCATATATAATAATAACAAAATAATTATATTATTTTATTATTGTATTACTTGGATTAACAGGTGACTACCAAATCCATGCCATTAAGGGATGTGGACTGCTGGCGCCGAACCAACAGCGCCAGCAGCCAAAGACTAAATTTTTGTTATTATTATGAATTTGGTACAATGACATTGGGTTTAGGGACATGGTTTGTATATATATATTTGTTACCGGACGTGGTTTGTAATTGATGTAATACCAAACTGAAAAAAAAAAAGTAAAAAAAAAAGGGGGGCAGCTGCCAAAGGCTGAATTTTTGTTATTATTATGAATTTGGTACAATGACATTGGATTTAGGAACGTGGTTCATATATATATATATATATATTTTGTTACCGGACGGGGTTTGTAATTGATGTAATACCAAACTGAAAAAAAAAAATCTGTGGTATATTTATTTATAAAGTATTATAGAGTAGATTAATTCTATACTTAATACAAAATTCTCATAAAATATAATAATATTAATTATAAAAATCTATGATGTGATGGTTCTACTTAACTAAACAAAGTTCAATATATCAACTGAATATCATAAATTGAGATCTAGCACCACCGTTGAAACATATAGAAAATTTGTCAAGAAAAATACATGAAGAAAATAATAAGAATACCGAAAATTAAGATCGTATTAAATATTTAATATTTTTATGTAAAACAAAGTTTGATAACATAATATAATTTAAGTAAGATAAAACATACATCATACTTAACTAAAGCAAGCAATCTTATGTTAAAAACTCAAAATGAAATATTAAAATAAATAAAAATAAAAAAATAACATAAACGATATAAAGTTATCATTTCGATTTCATATCTTGAAATCATTTTATGATAATTTATCTATCAATTTTTTCAAAAATATATTTCTTTACATACGCGAGCAAACTATTATTTAATCAATAATATTCAAGTAGATATAATTTGGTATCATTTACTTAAAAAATTAATAATTTGTATAGAATACAAATTATATATATTAATTAGAAAGCATAATTTCAGTATAATTTTATCGCAAACAGCAAAAATTTGTATAGGAGAGTATGTACGTGACTAAACTAAAAGGAAAAAAAAATGTAAAAAGAAAAGCATTAATTAATTAGGAATAAGAAAAATACTATAGTAGGAAAAGTAGATATAAGAAAAATAACAATAAAGGAAAGTTAGTCATATAAAAAATGGAAATAATAAATAATAACAATTGAAAATAATAATAACCAATAAAAACATAAATAATTAAACAAAAAGGGAAGTTGTGACAAATAAACAATAAAAAGGAAAGGAAGTTTGGGGTCGTTTGGTTTTTTGTTTGAAAACTGAACAATGATGCTGAAGAATGGTGACTAAAATCTAAAATTTGAATAATATTTTTTTTCCTTACCTCTAAATATATAGTAATTTTATTTATTTTTTAAAATTAAAATCATCTGAAAACTAATAATTTAACATTTATATTCCTTTATTATTAGTAATTATGTAATTTCATTTAATATAATACAAGCAATTATAATATATTATTTAATAAATACTAAAACACTTTTATATATATAATAATATTTTTTTTATTTATAATTAAATATATGATTAACTATTATAGTAAAATATTTAAAAAAAATTATATATGCATAATTAAATTATTATTGCAAAGTAAATTAAATTTATATATTTAAATAAAAATAAAAAATAAGTTGAATTACTATTAGAACAAAAATTAAAATTATAAGATAATATATATTTTAGTCATTACAATATTTTATTAATTATATTTAAAATAAATCTATATAATGTAAAATTGAGATAATTTTGGAAAATATATTATTTGAAAAAGATAGATATGAAATAATATATTGATATGATATTAAGATAAAAGTTAAAAATTATAACTTTTTTCTTTCAATAAATTTTGGATGATTTTAAGTAGTTTAACTATTTAAAAATAAAAATTACTTAACAAATATAATTCAGATTTATTAAATGAAAAGTAATAAAAACAATCAATCTCTTAACGCTCTTGCAAAAACCAAAATAAACTCAAAGTCAAACCAAAACGTTCTACCACATTGTGTCACATTGAAACCAAAGCAAAGAAAAGTTGAAAAAAGTTTAAAGTTTTTCGATAAAGGCATGTGAACCACCTGATCCTCAAGTGGGTGGCTCTGCCCCTCAGCATCAGTCCGTTGAATAGTTGGTTTAAGAAACAAGGGGTTGTTTGCTAGACATAATTGGACAAATTTTTTATCCTATCCAACGTTTGTTAAAGTGCGAGATTGGATAAAATTTAACCTCAACTTGTCTTTTATCCCATCAGAGTGAGATAAATTAGTCCCACATAAAATGGTGAGACTAATTAATCTTCTCTCATATCTCTTTATTTTTTTCCTTTTTTTATTTTTTTCCTTATTTATTTATTTATTTTATAAATAAACTATATTTCAAATATTTATCATATTTAAAAACTATTTTACTATATTTTAATAATAATTCAATATTAACACCATCAAACACATCACAGTATTGATTTAATCCAATTCAACTCATCTTTTAAACATAATTAATTCCAATCTCACTCAACAAACACATGATAAGTTTAAAATATAATATAATAAGTTCAAGATATTAATATATAATGGATCTTTGTTACTTTTATTGTTAACATCTAAAAATATGTACTTTCAAAAAATAATAATAGAAAAGCATCCTTAGCCTAAGGATAAAGGGCAAATTAGTGATTAATCTTTTTAAAGGTGAGGTATTCAATCTATAGTTTATTGAAGTTTAATAAATTTATTTTAATGATAGTTTTAGTGGAACTCATAGATTATATAGACTCCATATGGATTTTATTTGAATTCTTTAAGAAATTCAATGAAATCTTAAGGAAAATAATAATATTTGATATTTTTTTTTCATAAAAATTATTTTAAAATCCATTAAATATTAAACTTTATATAAATCTGAATTAAATATACCTAAAATTTAATGGATTGTATATAAATCTAGCTATTTTTATTTTTAATAATGGGGGAAGGTAGATTAAATTAAGAAAAAACTATTTATATGTTATGTTTTAGAATAAATATAAGACTTGAATTCTTGGTCTCTTGACATAAAGAAAAAATTCTCACAAAATATATATTGAATGCAACTATATTTTAATATAATACATTCAAATCTCGATTGAATACACTCACACTTTTAAAATGTTATAAATTTTAATGAATTCTAAATTGAATGCACCTATTTAAAATATATATTTCATACTTTCCTAAAATTAGGGGCACTTAAAAAGGCATTAAATTTGTAGATTTTTCAATAATAAAATTAGGGATCTTTAATATTCTAGCACATCTTTACACTTAATTTGTGGAACGAACACCTATTAAATAGTTTAGATTCTACTAATATTTAATAGAAGTTTTCAACTAAAATACCTTAAATTCAAAATTGATTTTCGTGCAAAACTTAATTTAGTTTTATCTACATGTTAAGTTGTTGCTTTTATGAAATCTACAGCCAAGTAAAATTATAAAAATGAAGAAAACATAGAGAAAAAAATTTGAAAAAATATGCGCTAAAAAATTTGACAAAAATTGAGGTGACCTAATGCTAAACATCCACTTATACACAAAGTTTTGTAGATTCAAGTGTTATTCTCCTCCTCCAAATCCCAAATTTGTATACTATGAGTAATATATAATATTTGAGGTTATGGATTCAAGTGATATTTCCCTTCCCTAAATTCCAAATTTGTATGATAAGTGTACGCAATGTCTTCTCAATAACAAGGTTGAGCAAATGATATTCCTATTACACTTGAACTAATTAAGTTATATGTTTTTGGTCATGCCCCTCTCATTCAACTTACATATTGCAATATTTCCCAAAAAAAAAAATAAAAATTCATCCAATTTATCTATGAAAGACAGAGAAAAAGAAAAACCACCTACTCAATTAGACAGTAATTATATGTCTTCTGTCGCGTCCCTGTCAATTGAATAATCAAATTACGTACTGTAATAGTTCCAAAAAGATAAAAATAATCCAATTTATCTATAAAAGAAAAAGAAAAACAACATACTCAATTAAACAATGATTATATCTTTTGAGTCATGTCCCTCTCATTCAAATTACATATTGTAATAGTTCCAAAAAAAAAAAAAATCATCCAATTTATTGCTCATATTAGTGAAAAAAAAAATATAAATATAAATACATCTAGAAGTAGGTACATATATAAAGAAACTTATCAAACGAATGACAATATCTAGGAAAACACTATATATAACAACCCCTCACTATTAGAGGATGTCAGTAATCTATTTCTATACATTGCCACATCAATTGTTAATCAAATTCCGTAAAAATGAATATTCAAGATCCCCTTTCCATGGATGTATCCAAAATTATATATCGAGAATAATCTATAAATCAAGTTCAATCTAGTTAAGGTAAGTCAATGATATCTCCTCCTCATATTCCTCCCTCTCTTTTTTGCTATAAAATGTTCACTTAAGGTAATAGACAAATCTCCACTTCCCTCTCCCCAAATCAATCTCATTGTATCTTCTTTCTTCTTTTTCTGTGGTTGACTTGTAATTTTTGGTGTTTAGTTATGGGTTTGATATTTTATGGTAGTTGTGGTGGTTTTTTGAATTTGAATACATGAATTCGAAGGATTGATTTTTGAATTTTTCTTGTTTATTGGTGACCTTCCCTTCAAAGTGCACCTCCCTATTACGAAGGGAGGATTATATGACAAGGACATTTTGGAGATTTCGTTCCTTTTTGTTATGGCGTTGGAAATTGGGATTTGAAAACCGTAGAAAGTAGGACCCAAATTGCATGGATTGGAAATTTCCAACTGCGAGTACAAAAATTGTATTTTTCTCAGCTAATATTTTATAAAATATTAAAGATGTAGCGAGTGACATGTTGATTATAAAAGTGAGCACCCTTTCCTAATTTTTTTCTTAATTTTTTTAAATTAATTGATACATAAATATAAAAAACAATGAGAAAACTGTTACATTTTTTTCTCTTTTATGTATAATTTAAATCCAAACTTATTTCATGAAAAGATTCCAACTCTATATTTAACTTATATGATATAATTTGAATATAAATTTGGATGAACTTTTGAGTTTTATTATTATGAAAATGAAGTGATTTTAATAATATTAATTTCAATATTATGAGCCGTCGGATATATTAATTTTATTTCATAATTAATATTTGATATTAATTATTTATAATAATCAGTATGTAACAATATAGAAACTGATGTTCTAACGATCAGTTTATCCACGTATTGAAAAGACTCAAACTTATAGACTATCTGCCATCTATCTACACACCTTAATATATTAAAAAAGAAAAAAAACTCTTAAAACCCATTTGGACACGGAAACGTGGCGAATTCTGATTCGCCAATACAAATCAAATATGACAATGGTGCGACAACATTCTTCAAACTAAGGGCACGTGATTGACGGTGATCCAACTGGAGTGGAACCCACGTAACTAGTGAGCACCATCACCAGTCATGCACATCAACCTCTATCGGCTGTTGTCGGTGTACCTTCATTATATGGGCTTTGGCTTAGCTGTAAGTAACTTGAAAGCTGTCATCCAATTAAATCCTAGATTGAATCCCTTTCTTACTTGCATGCTATCATAGGTGCGTTAAGTGCACGCTTCAACCAATTATGAGTACATCGACTGTAAACGCTGATAGAGAAAGTTAAAGCGCGTGATTATGGAATCCGATTCAAAAAGTGCATCGACTGTTGATGGTTAGATTCGCAGAGTTTGAGATGGTCCTATGAATGCTGCCTTTGCTGGGGAAATTGCACCAACCCCCCTAAGTTTTAGTGAAATTATATAAATATGATGATGTTTGAAAAACTTACACTACCTTCACCTAAGATTTCTGAAACTCAATATAAACCCCCTCTATCAACAACTTATCATTAATGAACAAGCATTAAGTGGTATAGAATAAGGGTAAAATGATCAAATAATATTGATAATGTATAAAATATCCAATAAAATGATTAAGTGAAATAAAAAACATATATATAATTTTAAAAAATAAAAATAATAAAAATAAAATTCAGAACTCCTTCTCACTTACCTCCCTCTCTCTCTCTCTCTCTCTCTCTCTCTCTCTCTCTCATCACCTCAACCCTCTCTCTCCTCACCTTAACCCTTTCTCTTATCTTCCTCTTCTCTCCTCTTATTCTTCTTGACTTTTTTAAACTTTCGGTGAAAACAATGCAAAAATGGAGATTGACTGGGTCTCTATCAAGACTAAGATGGTCTCCAATGGAGACTGGAGACCCAGCTAGTCGGTCTCCACCTGGGTCGATGGAGGTCAATTGGTCTCTAATGGAGATCAACTGGGCTTCCATCTACCTAGGTGGTCAGTAACCACCTGGGCCTTCAACAATGGAGACTCGTGGAGATCCGAAACTAGGTCTCCATCTTTGGAGACCCATGGGTCTCCCATCGGTGAAGACCCAATGCTTTTTTTTTTTTTTTTCAATTTTCATTTTTTTGTGTGGTTGAATTTGTGATTGAGTTTCCTTGTGGGTATGATTGAATTTCCTTTAAGTTTTTTGAATATTTGTTTTGAATTTTTTTGTAAATTTTCGATGAGATCGTGTGGTTGTCGGATGTTGTTTGGTTGGTGAGAAAATGTGGGTTTTGGGTGTTTTTTTGAAGATTTGGGTTGTAAGGTTGATTAAAGATAGATGTTAAAAAAAAATTATGTTGATGATAATGAGTTGGTGAGGATGAATAAGTGATTAAGAATTTTTTTTTTTTAAATATGCAAATTTATTTGTGTTTAAATTGTTGATGATATTGGTGATGAATTGATTGGATAAAAATTGATGATGAATTAATGGTATGAAAATTGATTAAGAAAGTTTCATGAAAATTGATGAAAAAATTTGATGGAGGTGATGAAGATGATAATATATTTTTTAAAATGTTTTTTTAATTATTTTTATATTTTTTTTTTTTTAAATTAAAATTAATAATATATTAATTTATTTAGGGATATTTTGGTATTTTTATTCAAATTAACTTTGACTATTTGTCTTAATAATAGCTTACTCATAGTAGGGGATGTTTATGTTATGTTTTAGAAATCTCAGGGGAAGGTGGTATAAGTTTTTTAAACATTATCATATTTGTGCAATTTCACCAAATCTTAGGGGCTTGTGCAATTTCCCCTCCTTTTCGCTCACCGAAAGCTCATACTATTCCCTTTTGAAAGTGACAAATAAATGCATTTATTTTTTAAAAACTAAATCCAATTACAATGTTATTTGTATTAGTTATTACTTTAATTTTGACGTCAAATGACATATTAATCCAATTACACTATTTCCTTTAAAACTAAAATCCGACAGCAATATTATTTGTACTAGTTAATACTTCAATTCAAATGTTGATTTTACAATATAGAAAAATCTATTTTTTGTTTCAAAACATCATAAATTTTATAGATCATTACTAGTTTGAGAACCAAGAAGAAAATACTTTAAACATGATTTAATTGATCATTCCAGTACAAAAAAAAATTAATATTGAATCACGTTGACAGTCATAAAAACAATTAAAATATAGTTTTCATTCAAATTTTAGATTTTGGAGAAATTTATGTAGTTTCTAAGGTATTAAAAATTATCAAGTTTTTAAAATTTTTTCAAAACCTGCTTATTTCATTTTAAAAGTTTTGAAAACTCTTTAAAAAAATCTAAATTATCAGTCGACTAACAATCAAACAAATAGAAAAATTAAAAAGATTAATTACCCTTCATCACCTAAAATAACCGTTTTGCCCTTAATGAAACCAAAATATTACATATCATTTCACCAATAAAAAACTAACATGTGTATAATAATATAATTATTTTTTAAAATTAAACAATAATAAAAAAATCATTTTAAACAATAACGATGTTGAGATGGATATAAAAAAATTAAAAATAAGAAAACAAATTAAAAGACAAATTAAAAGAAAAGATTACATATTAAAATTTTGAAAAAAATTAAAACAAATTACGCATATCATATCTTGAAAGACGTAAAGATTAAACAGAACAAAAAGGAAAGACAAACCATGGCTCGATAAAGACTCATCTCCATTGTCTCCATCGCGCGATGGGGACGATGGAGGAACTCCATCGCATAGAGACCAAGATCCGGTCTTCATAGTGATAGAGACCACCGAAGATGTGTGAGAAAAAGTTGGAGGTGTGCATTGGCGATTCATGACAAAGATAGGGGTTGAAGACAATGGCGAACCCAGAAATCTACGTGAGATGAGACGCTTCTCTATAATAAATATAATATCAAGAAATCGAATTATATGAAATTTTCTTTGTAATATTTGTTTCATCTAATTACTAAAATGACGTTATATGAATATAAATAGTTAAAATAAATAACTAGTAGGACATATATAATTTTCTTTTTTTACAAGATTGTAAACAAAATTGAGAAAAAATATATATGTTTTGAGAGAGAAAGATATTGAACCATGGTAGATAGAAGAAAAAAAAAATAAGATCCATGCCATAAAAAAAAAAAAAACTTTTATGAGATAAAGAAATGATAATGAGGAAATATTTTAAAAAAATAAAAAAAGAACACATTTCCCATAGTGGATAGAAGAAAGAAAAACATGATCCATGCAAACAACAACAACAACAACAACAATAATAATAGTAAGGGACAATAGGGAATTAAACCGGGGCTCATGGTAGAAAGAGAGGCAAGAGCAATCATCCAAGCCTCAATATGTTTGTGCTTGTATTTGGAACTTTCTTTTATATAATATATTAAATGACTAAAAAAGGAGAAAAGACAACAACTTTTAGATGGGACAAGGATTTGAACCGTGGTGGTATTGTGAGAGAAAAACACACTACAACCATCAGCATTGTTTTGCTCTTCTAAAACAATATGACATTCTATTTATATATTTAAATCTTAATGACTAATTTAAACTTAATTGATTTTTAAAAAATTCCAAGAGGGCACGTGTTCCCCCCGGCTCAATGGTGGGTCCACCCCTGCTTGAAGACACTCAGTTGTAAAGTATAGGGTTGAACAGAAGGGCTGAAAAGAGCCGAAGGGAACTCGATATGTGTATCGACGATTCATGATGAAAATGGGGGCCGAAGACCTAGTTACGGAGAATGGAGTCAAAGAGGAAGGGGCGAGAGAGAGCTAGGTTTGTCTAGTGATTGATTTTGTAGAAGCTCTAGATTTTACACACACACACACACACACAAAGGTCTTGTTTGATTTTGTAGAAGAACAAAAGCTTTGTTTGATTTTGCAAATGAATACGAGATGGGTTCGTCTCTAGTGTTTTCTTGTTTGGTTTTCAATTTTTTTTTTTTTAATTGTTTTGAAGATATTGGTTTACAACCCAAATCTTCAACATTTGAGTTAAAGGTTTGGGTTCAAACCTAGAAGATTTTTTTTAAATTTTTTTTTTTTTAATTTGTTTTCATAAGTAATTATAATCTCATCGTTCATTGTAGAGATGAATAGTGGAGATCTTTTATTTTTTATTTTTTTACCTTTAATTAATTAATTAATTTTTATTTTTTAAATTGTATATTCATTTTAATTTTAGCCTTATATGTATCACAATCCTTATTTTTTTTAATAAAATGTCAAAAATACCCTTCTTACCAAATTTCTTGTCTCCATCAGTTAATTAACGGTTAAGATTTTTTTGAAAAGTTTTTAAAAAGTTAGAGATTAAAAGAGTTATTTCTAAAAAAATTTTAAAGATCTGATATGTTTTGAAGCCTTAAGGGTTGAATTAAGTTTTTCCTTAGATTTTTAGTGTGGATCTTCATAGTTTTATTTATTTATTTTTAAGAGAAGAGAATTTCGATATTTCCACCTTGTGAAGAATCTTGGTTACCACAAGTTATACTAAAATTAGGACTGACAATTTGGAATCCGACACGACGGGTCGACACGAAACCGACACGATTATTACGGGTTAGGTTGAGTATTAACGGGTTGAGTAAATAAACGGGTCAACCCGTCTAATCTGTTTAATTATCGTGTCGGGTTCGGGTTCTATTTAACGGGTAACGGGTTGACCCGTTAAATAAGGGTAAAAAAGTAATTTTATTTTAGAGGAGTAGTCATGTAATTTTAGTGATAGATATATATACCCTTCAAAGTTCAAACCCTAACCTAAACATAAGTCTCCAAACTTCATCTCTACACTTCATCTCATCACAAATTGTCATGTAGTGGTAAAATTTTATTGGTTTTAATAAAATATTTGTTAAACTATTTTTTTTATGTATAAATGTATAATTTCTTAATTAGTTAACTTTTAATTATTATCTTTTGACAAGTTTAGTTTGACGAATGTAATCAACGCTTGATATTGTTTTTCTATTATAAAAGACTACATCAAAAAAAAATTTATGTTGTTTTTTTTTTTTTTTTTTTAATATGAAGGACTATATTTGCAAAGATATTTTTATAATCATCTTTGTAAACATTTGTATTTTTATGGTTTAGATTGTATTTGTGGATGATAGTATTTTTTAGGTCTTATGTATCTTTATTTTAATTTTGTTTTTTATTATATCTATATTAAAATTTAAATGTATTAACTATCATTAAATGAGTCATAAATGAGTTGATTAAATGGATTATTATTCGTGTCGGTTAAACAAGTCACTAACATATCGATTAAACGGGTCATTAACGGGTTGACCCGTTAGTAACCGTGTCGGGTTCGGGTTGAGGGGGTTCAACCCGTTTCCTTATCGAGTCGTGTCAAAAATTATCGGGTCAGGTTCGGGTCATGTCCAACCCAACCCGTCAACCCGGATTGCCACCCCTAACTGGAATCGACTCTTCAAGGTATTTTAAGAGAATCCTTATTACATTGATATGCTAATCTACCAATTTTCAATATTTACTTTTAATTTTACTTATAAAATAAGTTATGATTATTAGATTATCCATTATTGACATTAACTTGTCAAATTGGTCATGATAGTATTTGTTGACGTTCGGGAACGGTCAATCAGAGATTCTGAGGCCCAGACGGCGAACTTGGTAATTAAAGGTTCTGATCGTACTGATGGAAGGGTAATAAATAGGCGATTAATGAAGTTCAAGGTTAGTGGTGATTAATTCAGGTGAAAGAATGTCGGTCCTGGTGGTTGGATAAATTTAATGAGGTGATCAACGAGGAATTAAAGGGAAAGAGACAGAGAGAGAAAACACAAGGATTTTTACGTGGTTCGGTGACTGCACCTACGTCCACAGCTACTCTGAGGTTATTCCGGCAGAGTGACAGTTCTCTAGTATATTCAACTTATCTGTACAGTAAAATGTCTCACACTTTTATATAGGAGGGGAGATGACAATAGAAAATACAAAAGAAAGTTATACACGTTACTGGCAACGGCTAGTTTCAACTAATCCTGACATTATCATGCTGCATTAATTGTAAAGGTAATGATGATTCTCTTCCTGCACGAGTCTACATTTAATATACCTGAAGAGACCTTTACTTCATTAAATGCTTTTGGGTAATTGTGCAGACAGTTTTCGGCGAGGAATCATGAGAGTTGGTGATTCTGACAACTTGCTATACACGATATCCCTAGGGTAAGCCTTCCAATCAGCCAGGTGGTGCGCACTGGAGGAGAGATAAGACGATCTGGAGGTTCTCGCGAGCTCGCGAGCTCCACGAGCTGAAGGTACGGGCAGGAGGCGTTCTGGGAACTGTTGTTGGCTTGCGACCTGTATGGCCTCACGAGCCGGGCTTGCGACCACTGGTTCCAACCTTGGGCCTTCTGGGCCCTTGCTTCTATTCAAGTTAATAAGGCCGGTGCTGGTCCACTTGGGCCGATCCAGAAAATGGGTATAACATCAAGCCCCCCAGTTCTCTGTGTGTTCTGCGGATTGGGAGCTGATTCGAACATATAACTGGCGCCCATTTTCGAACCTTCTGGTGTCGTTTCAATCTCCGCACTGTAACCGTTGACACGTGGCGCCCACACAGGCGTTGGAGCCGAAAAAATGTGTCTCGGGACCGTATGCATTAAATGGGCACGTCTTGTAACTGACAGACATGATGGCACATGACCGAGATTGGTGCCTAGCCGTTGGATCTTTGACGGTTATGCCCTTATGTTGGATCGGATGGCTGGGGATGGACGTCCTGACCTATATAATCCACAGGTCTCCTCACATTCCCCTTTTTTCTTTCCTGATACGACTCCAGCACTCTTCTTTCCATCATTTTTTCTTCTCTACTTCTTCTGGTTTATTACTCGCCGTCGGACAGCCTCTTCAGACTCCGTCGCTTCAGGAATTAGCTGCCGTTCTCAACAAGCCACACACAGTTCGAGTAAGGTAATTCTTCTCTCGCCTTGCTTTTTGGTGTCATTGTAGGATTGGCTCCTGGTTTGTGTTGCTAGTTTTTGCTTGTGTATTACATCCGTGGGTCCCTGTGTGCCTGTTTGTTCTTTAGAGATTTGTTGTGATCGTTGTTTGAGTACCTGCGTACGCTAGGGGCGACCTGGTTGTTAACCGTGTCCCATATTGTTGTCGCTTAGGACTTTTGATGAAAGTGTCCCATTACTGCCTGGTAGGGTACCTGTAAGTATAGGGTTAGAAATACACATATTTAGGGTGACACAGTACTTGATGGGCCCGTGTCCCTGGGCCTTCTCTTGCCTTTGGAGGTTAAGCGTGCGACCTGACGCATAGGACAATAGCTCCAAGAGTTCTTGTTCTATGTTTTGCTAGGCTCAGCATGCAGTAGGTGTTCTGACATCGTTTCTTCTGTGCTGTAGATGTCAGGTCGCTCACGCACTGGTCGAGGCAGGGCTTCTGCTTCTAGGAGGCAGGGAGGGCGCCAGACTAGCGAAGCCGAGGCTACGACCTCGCGAGCTAGCCCGTCCACCGAGGAGGTCGCAGGAGGGGATGAGGTCGTCGAGAGGGCAGACCCCCATCCTTTTAAACACACGCCCTCGCTCGTTACTCTTTCGAAGCTGGAGGCTTGGGCCCAGGAATTCAACTTCCCCTTGGGGTGTCGAGCTAACGTCCCCGCGGCCAGTGATCGAGCCGCCCATCCTCCTGCGGGCTTCGTGGCGATCAGCCGCGAGCATATGGAGCTCGGCTTTAAGTTCCCTGTTCCTGGCTATCTCAAGAATCTTCTGAACGACCTGAAGCTCGCCCCGTTCCAATTAACCCCGAACTCTTATGCCTACATAACCACCTTAGCTGCGGCGTTCGTTAAGTACGAACTAGGGTTCCCTACACCCCGCATCCTCGTAGCGTTTTCAGCTTTAAGGCGATCTCCGGAAAGGACGGACTCTACTACGCCACGCCTCGCCAACACTCTCATTACAGGGCGTATTTACCCCAGAGCTGCACTAAGTCCAACGTGGGTGAATACAAGTCAAATTGGACCCTGGTCACGTGCCCTTCGCTTGCCGGGCTGGATAATAGGAGTTTCGTGCTGAAACCCAGTAGGGACACAAGCACTTAAATAATATTAGTTTTTTTTTTTTTTTTTTTTTTTTACGTGCTGGCTTTTGCTTTGCAGGTGTCGCAGCTCCTGGGTACAAGCTTAGACAGGACGAGCTCGCTATTCTGGATGCTTATGCAGCGGCCAAGAGATCAACCGAGGATTTTTTCCCTTCCGATGGTGAATTGGTAGAGTGTGGTCTCGCACCATCTGCCACAGGTCCTCATTTGAACATAGTTCAGCACTTGGGAATAAGGGGGGAAACATGCGAGGTTCATTCTGTCTTTGCTGCTCCTGCACAGTCTGAGTCAGATCCGCAGCCCCTGCAACGAAGGTCACCGAGCACGAGCTTCTCCACCAGCCCTTCTTCAGACAACATGGGAAAGCTTAAGATGTCCGTTCCTCCTCTCAGGTCGGTTCCACCTGCTGGACCGACCGAGGTCGTCGACGTGGACGACACTTCCTCAGACCGCTCTCAAAGAGCGCCCTCTCAACCTGCTGCAGCTGCTTCTTCTCCAACCAGATCAGCTGCGACTCCCCAAAAGCGGGCTGCCTCATCTGGAGGGCAAAGTCCTTCCCCAGCAAAGAGGGCCGAGGTCTCTGTCGAGGCGGGCTCACTTGTGGAGCCGGAGCCTGAGGCCTTGATCAGGAAAAAGAAAGGGAAGGCCGTAGCTGGGCCCCCAGCTCCAAAGCAGAAGGGTGCCATTGAGGTGCGTAAGGCCGGGGCAGTTGTTATTGGCAGGGAGTCGGGCACTGAGGCACCTGGATGTCCTGCGAGGCCAGTGACGGGGGAACAGACAGACTCCGAGCTCCGCTCTGAGGCGGCAAAGGAGATGAAGTACCTAAACAGCTTCATGGAGCTCGTGCCCGGAGTAATGGGAAGGCGCAACCCGAAGCTGCAGAGAGCTGATCTTACAGGCCGGCACCTCGTAGGCTATGTAGCTCGTCATGCTGCGCTGGTAAGGTTCACACCCCTCTATATTTTGACTTTCTTCTTTTTAAAAGATTTTTTACCATCTCTTCTGCTTTTTTAGCTTGGTATGGCGTCTGTGAAGCTGATGAGGGAGGTAGATAGTCAGCTTGGCGAGAGGGAGGCCTTTAGGGTGTCCCAGGTACAGTTCGAGGAGGAGAGGAGAATACTGCAGGATGAAGTCAATCTCCTCCAAAAGGAACATGGAGAGCTTTTTGCCAAGCTTAAAGATGCTGACGCGGCCCTGTCACAAGAGACTGCTCGCAGGGAGGCCGCTACCTCTGAAGTCACCAAGGCCCACAGCGAACTAAAGCAGCTGAAAGGCGAGCTAAGTGCTGTAAAGGTAAAGGTACAGGTTGCTGAGGATAAAGTAAGTCAGCATCAGTGGGACTTGGCTGCAGCCAAAGGGAAGCTCGCGAGGGCCGAGGAGAAGCGGGCTGAAGTAGAAGCGAAACTGGCTCAGACAGGGGGGAAGCTGGCTCAGATCGAGGCGGGCATCGAGGCCAAGTTAGCTCAGGAGCGGGACAGGGTCGAGGAAGAGGTCGAGAGGGCATTCCTGTTCAGCATGTGGGAGCGCTACCCGGACTTGGACTACTCCTTCTTTGGGTCAGCCGGGGTCCAAATGATTCGGGAGTTCGTGGAGCTCGCGGCAGGTGCTCAGGGCGCGCAACATGCGGATACTTCCTCTGCTCCCCCAGTTGATCCATCTGCTGTCCCAATCCCTTTGCCAGGACAGGTCCCCGAGGTACCCCCAGCTCCAGAGGGTCCTCCAATGCCTGAGCCCCCAGTAGAGGCCCTTCCTGATTTACCAGCTCCTGAACCCGTCCCTGAGGCAGAGCCCCCAGTAGAAGCCCCTGTTGATCTTGCTCCCTCAGACAAACCAGCTGGTGTCTAGGGCATTTTAATTTTGTTTGTCTGTTTCATTCCTTGTAATTTTTTCATTTGTTGGAACTCAAACAACGAGCTCGAAGCTCAGAATTATAATATTGGATTTCCTGCACAATTTCAATATTTTGTCCAAGTATAGATATGCATACTTTACTTATACGACGGGCAACTAGCAGGCAATAAACACACCATTACAAGTATTAAAATTTGTTAAGTAAATCACAATCGTGAAAATCATGCTAACTTACGAGCTTGCTAACTGCAGTTAGCGATTATAATAGTTCATTAGCTCGTAAGGATTTGAATTCAGCAGATAGCTCGGTTAAGCAAAGTACTTGATCCTGCATGTAATACAGTTGGACAAGCCTTAAAGGATTGGTAGGAGCTTACAGTTAGTGAGGGGCTCGGAATTTCCTTAACCCATATATTTCAATGACGTTGAGTGCGCTTGATGGTAGCATTTTCCCGAACTTTGAGGTTTCAGCCTGTGGCAGCACTCGTAGTTCAAGGGTGAGCCCTTTTTTTTCGCGAGTCCGCAGACAGCTTTATATTTGAGAGGCGTGGCCTTACCCCCTCCCGCGAGGTCGCGGGGCAATGATTTGCGAGGTCGCGGACATCTTTATATTTGAGAGGCGTGGTCTTACCCCCTCCCGCGAGGTCGCGGGGCAATGATTTGCGAGGTCGCGGGCATCTTTATATTTGAGAGGCGTGGCCTTACCCCCTCCCGCGAGGTCGCGGGGCAATGATTCGCGAGGTCGCGGGCATCTTTATATTTGAGAGGCGTGGCCTTACCCCCTCCCGCGAGGTCGCGGGGCAATGATTCACGAGATCGCGGGCATCTTTATATTTGAGAGGCATGGCCTTACCCCCTCCCGCGAGGTCACGGGGCAATGATTCGCGAGGTCGCGGGCAATGATTCGCAGGTCGCGGGCATCTTTATATTTGAGAGGCGTAGCCTTACCCCCTCCCGCGAGGTCGCGGGGCAATGATTCCTTGGATTTTTGTACATATATCTTCAAGGAATAATATATATATATATATATGGGCATATATGATGATAGATCGCAACTCGATTTCTTGAGAAAGAGATTTCATTAGCTTTGCTCTTTTTAGCATGTACATTTGCTGGTTCAACCAGTTTGCTTTCTGCATCAAACATGACACATACAACAGAAAACAAGTGAAAGCATGTTTACAGACAATCGTAAAAAAGAATCATGTACAAAGTTAGAGCGGGCTGACAGTTCTCAGGTGTAGTACGGCCGCAGGTGTTCAGCGTTCCAGGCTCGGGGTAACTCTGATCCATCCATGCTGGCCAAGTGATAGGCTCCATTCTTCAGATTTTGCTTGATGAAGTACGGCCCCTCCCAGTTGGGCCCGAGCACCCCATCGCTTGCCTTGCGAGCCCCGGGGAGGACTAACCTGAGAACGAGGTCCCCGGCTTTGTAGCTTCGAGCTCGCACCTTCTTGTTATAATACCTAGCAACTCTCTGCTGGTACACAGCTACCCTCAGGCGAGCTGTCTCCCTTGCTTCCTCGGCTAAATCCAAACTGGCCGCGAGCAGCTGGTCATTGTCTTCAGGTCGCAACGAGGCAACGAGGCCCTTCGCTGGCTGGTGACTTCAAATTCTGCCGGTATCATGGCCTCCGTTCCATAGACCATGGAAAATGGGGTTTCACCCGTCGAGTTACGGACTGTGGTCCTGTATGCCCAGAGGACTTTCTGCAGCTCGTCAGCCCAAGCCCCCTTTCTTGCCTCTAGCCTGGTCTTCAAAGTCTGCTTGATGATCTTGTTCACAGCCTCGACTTGACCATTGGCCTGAGGATGGTCCACAACCGAGAAGCTCTTCACGATTCCGAGCTCATTGCAGAAGTCTATGAATTGCTCGCTGGTGAACTGAGTCCCATTGTCCGTGACGAGCTGCTGAGGGATCCCGAACCTGCAGACGATGTTGTCCCACACAAACTTTTCTATCTTCGTTGTGGAGATTTCTGCTAGCTCCTTGGTTTCGACCCATTTGGTAAAGTAGTCCACAGCAACCACAGCATGCCTGCAACTTCCTCGAGCTGTGGGCAAGGGTCCGATGAGGTCCATCCCCCAGATTGCGAAAGGCCATGGACTTACCATTTGTTGGAGGTAGGCTGGTGGAGCTCACGGGACTTTGGCAAATCTCTGGCACTTATCACACTTCTTCACCAGATCCAAGGCGTCCTGCTTCATAGTTGGCCAGTAGAACCCCTGTCTGAGGGCCTTCTGGGCCAAGGACAATGCTCCTGCGTGGTTCCCACAGTGACCTGCATGAATATCATTCAGCACCGCCTCATAGTCTTCATCATCTATGCATCGCAGTAGCGGGGTTGAGAACCCCTTCTTGTACAGTCTATCATCATAGATGCAGTATCGGGCTGCTCTAGCTCGTATGCGGCGAGCTTCCAGCTTGTTCTCTGGCAGCTTCCCTTCCTGCAAGTAACCCAATAACGAGCTCATCCAGGAGTTAGGCCGAACCTGTATGATCATCATTGCATCTTCGTCCTCGATGCTCGGAGTTGGTAGGAATTCCACAGGGATAGATTCAAGGAGATCTGCATCTTGGGAGGTCGCTAAGCGGGCCAGGGCGTCTGCGTTAAAGTTCTGTGCTCTGGGGATCTGATTCACTTCAAACCCCTTGAAAGCCCCCAGTAACTCCTTAACTTTTTGGAAGTATTTCGACATCCTCCTTCCCTTTGTCTGATATTCTCCCTGACATGACAAACAATAAGTTGGGAATCACTGAAGACCTTTACCTGCTCAGCTCGTACCTCCTTTGCCAGGCGAAGTCCGGCAAGCAATGCCTCGTACTCGGCCTCATTATTGGTAGCTTGGAATCCAAACCTTAGGGCACTCAGGATCTTGTGGCCTTCTGGACTGACCAGCATTATTCCAGCTCCTGAGTTTCGTTCGTTAGAAGATCCATCCACATAAAGCTCCCAAGTTTGATCACCGGCTAGTTCCCCCTGCTCCGGTATTGGCCCTGTGAATTCCACAATAAAATCTGCAAGTGCTTAGGCCTTGAATGCCGTTCTAGGCCGAAACTCTATGTCGAACTGAGCAAGCTCGATGGCCCACTTGAGGAGCCTACCTGAAGTGTCTGCTTTCTGGGGGACTTGCCTGAGAGGGTACTGAGTGAGAACCTCTATCTGATGAGCTTGGAAGTAGGGGCGTAGCTTCCTGGAGGCGGTTACTAGGCAGTATGCGAGCTTCTCCATTTGTGAATATCGGGTCTCCGCATCAACTAGCCTTTTACTGATGTAATATATGGGCAGCTGCATCTTCCCCTCTTCTCTCACCAAGGTCGCGCTCAGGGCGTGTTCAGAAACACCTAAGTACAGGAATAGCTTCTTCCCATCCTTTGGCTTGGACAAGAGGGGGGCCTGGCCTATATACTCCTTCAGCCTTTGAAATGCTTCTTCGCAATGCTTATTCCATTCAAAGTTCCTGGACTTTTTTATAGCTTCGAAGAACGGCACGCACTTGTCAGTAGCTTTCGAGACGAACCGGCTGAGAGCCGCGACCTGCCCGTTGAGACTTTGCACATCCTTGATTTTAGAGGGCGACCTCATTTCCACAAGCGCCCTGATCTTCTCCGGGTTGGCCTCTATCCCTCTGCTATTTACCATAAATCCAAGGAACTTACCAGACGCTACCCCAAAAGCACACTTCAGTGGGTTTAACTTCATCCGATAATTTCTGAGGACTTTGAATGTCTCATCCAGGTCGCGAACATGATCTGCTGCGCTCTGGGACTTTACCAGCATATCGTCCACATATACCTCCATGGTCCTCCCAATCTGGTCCTGGAACATGGCGTTAACCAGTCGCTGGTAGGTGGCTCCCGCGTTCTTCAGTCCAAATGGCATCACCCTGTAACAGTATAACCCCTTATCAGTAACAAAAGAGGTGTGCTCTTCGTCCCGCGGGCTCATGGGGATTTGGTTGTATCCCGAGTAGGCGTCCATGAAACTCAAGAGTTGGTGCCCGGCTGTCGCATCTACCAGCTGATCAATCCTGGGTAATGGGAAGCTGTCCTTCGGGCAAGCCTTGTTCAGGTCGGTGAAGTCAATGCAAGTCCTCCACTTCCCGTTTTTCTTTTTCACGAGGACCGGATTTGCGACCCAGACAGGATAATGAGCCTCCCTGATGAACTTGTTAGCTAGCAGCTTCTCGACCTCCTCCTTCAGAGCTGCATAACGTTCTGGTGTCATCGGCCTCCTTTTCTGGCGGACTGGCCTGTGCTGGGGATCGATGTTCAGTCTGTGGCACATAACATCAGGATCTATCCCCACCATGTCTTCGTGGTTCCAGGCGAAGACGTCAAGGTTCATCTTTAGAAATTCTATGAGCTCAGTCTTCACTTCTGGTAGCAGGTCTCTTCCTACCTTCACACATCTCTCCGGGTCTACTTCACTGACCCGCACATCTTCTAGCTCTTCAATAGGTCCCGTGGCCCTGTCTGCGTCCACCTCACGAGGGTCGAGGTCGTCGCTCACCCCGGCCTCAGAGATAACTCGTGGTTGGCCACCCGAGACCACGTTTACTTTCCTTCCTCGAACTCCCATCTTCACTGCATCTTCATAGCATCGCCTGGCCAACTGCTGTTCTCCTTTGACACAACCTACTCTGTTGGGGGTTGGGAACTTAACTGTTAGTGATCTGGTGGAGGTGACCATGTCTAGCTCGTTCATCGAAGGTCGTCCCAAGACCACGTTGTATGCTGAAGGACTATTGATAATCAGGAAGTCTGTAAGAACTGTAGCTTGCTGGCCTGGTTCCCCGAGGGTGAGAGGTAATTTGATCTGGCCTATCGGTATCACTGCATCTCCTGTGAATCCGTAGAGGGGCCCTGGTGAAGATGTCAACTGCTCCGTCCCTAACCCCATCAGGTCATAGCAGCCTTTATACATCACATTGACTGAGCTGCCAGTGTCTATCATTACCCTTCGTACTTCGACATTACTGATCTGGGCCCTAATTACAATCGCATCGTTGTGGGGCCAGCGCACTCCCTTCTCGTCCTCCTCCGTGAATACAATACTGTCTGAGGACGCTTTTGCCCTTTTGGTGGGTCCCTCGGCTCCCCATATTCTGTCAGTAGGGTATGGTTGGCTTCTCGCACGTACCTCTGGTGCGACCTGTTTGATGTACCTGCCATGTGGGGTCCACCATAAATAGTAAAGATTGTTCTTACAGCGAGCTCGCGCTCGGGCTCTTGAGCTCGCTGAGGCTGCTGTTGCTCGGGTTGCTGGTTTTGCCCCTGAGGTCGTTGGTGCTGAGGTCGCCTACCAGCGGGCTGTACTACATACTCTCCTAGGCGGCCTCGTCTTATGAGTTCTTTAATGACATCTTTCAGCTGCCAGCAGTCTGAGGTATTGTGCCCGTTCTCATTATGATAGGCACAGTATTTCCTCGAGTCCCGACGTCGAATAGGGGGTCCAGTCGGGGGTGGCTTCCCGAAATTCTCTCTGCTTCTTTCTGTAGCGAAGATCCTGTCTTGCCTGTCCGACAACACACTATAGCTTTCATATCGGCTCGGACGCCAGGGTCGCTCCCCCTCTGCCCCGGTCTGGCTCGCTTCACCACAACATTGGCGGTCTGGTGTCTCGGCTCCCCTGGCTTATCACTGCCATGGTTCTTTCTCTTCTCGCGGTGGGAACCGCTCGCTTCACCCCGCTGACTGCCAGGTTTCTTAGCCCCGAAGGCTTCTTCCCATCTGATTTCTTTGGCAGCCCTTTCCTAAAACTCCCCCAGATCCTTCACTGGGGATTTGTAGATGCTTTCGTACAACTTTCCGTCCTTCCTGAGCCCTGCAAAAATAGCTGTTAAAATACTCTCGTCAGAGGGCGTTTCCACATTACTCACCTCCTCTCTGAACCGAGTGATATAATCCTTCAGGGATTCGTTTTGTCTTTGGAAAATGGTAGCGAGGTGGCAGGCTGGCGCGAGCTGCTTCCTCAAGGCCTTATATTGGTCCAGGAATCTCTTCTGACATTCTCTCCAACTTCCGATGCTGCGGGCTGGAAGACCTTTGAACCAAGCTCACGGAGCATCCCCTAGAGTAGCTGGGAATACTCGGCACTTCACCAGCGGGTCATCTGTCTGAAGATCCATCTGTACGTTGAAAGCGTCCAGATGGTCGTAAGGATCTGTCCTGCCGCCGTATGGAGGGATATTGGGGAGTTTAAACTTCGCTGGTAAGGGTACTGTCTCGATCTCCCGGGTAAATGGTACCCTGCGATTCTCCCGCTCTTCCCCGGTCTGGCCTCCAGGTCGAGCTTCTAATTGCTGGACCCTCTGTAACAATTCCTCTACTATTGGGTCCTGGGTCAGTGATCGCCGACTGGGGTTCCATCTACTGGTACTTTCCTACTCCCAAAAGTGACGGTTCTGCGACCTGCCCTCTTCGCCGAAAGCTTCTACGCGTCTGGGGGCCCTCTGCGGCTCGGGCTCATAACCTGCACGGTATCCGCGGACTCGTTCTGGCCCACGACTACCCTCTTCGCGCCTGGCGCCCTCCATGCTCGCCCTTGCCCTTATCCCGTTCTGGCGAGGTGAGATCTCCCGCTCTTGGTTCCGCCCCCTAGCTCTCCTTGGGTGTAAGTTCGAGGAGCGAGCTGATCCTTCGATCAGTGACCTTTCCCTGGCAGCTACTCCTTCCGGGGTTGGGATTTTCTCTGAAGGTCGACGGCGAGCTCTGCCTGGTGGTGCAACCTCCACCTGTCTTTGCACCGCGCGGGCTTGGACTTCCATCAACGCCCTAACTGTCGTCGTCAACTCCCTTACTGTATCTTCTAGAGCTCGCTGGCACTGCTGCCATTCCTGAGCGACCTCATTTCCTGAAGGTGAGGCGCTCTGTTCTTCTCGAATGTCACGTCGCTCCTCGGCCACTCCGACACTCCTCGTTGCCTTGATCCTAGCCATGGTAGACAAATATAGGTGAATGTGAAATAATTACTGAATGGAGATTACCAGGTCGCTGTTGGGCCCTCCTTCTAGCGCCAAAAAATGTTGACGTTCGAGAACGGTCAACTAGAGATTCTGGAGCCCAGACGACGAACTTGATAATTAAAGGTTCTGATCGTACTGATGGAAGGGTAATAAATAGGCGATTAATGAAGTTCAAGGTTGGTGGTGATTAATTCAGGTGAAGGAATGTCGGTCCTGGTGGTTGGATAAATTTAATGAGGTGATCAATGAGGAATTAAAGGGAAAGAGACAGAGAGAGAAACACAAGGATTTTTACGTGGTTCGGTGACTGCACCTACGTCCACGGCCACTCTGGGGTTATTCCGGCAGAGTGACAGTTCTCTAGTATATTCAACTTATCTGTACAGTAAAATATCTCACACCTTTATATAGGAGGGGAGATGACAATAGAAAATACAAAAGAAAGTTATACACGTTACTGGCAACGGCTAGTTTCAACTAATCCTGACATTATCATGCTGCATTAATTGTAAAGGTAATGATGATTCTCTTCCTGCACGAGTCTACATTTAATATACCTGAAGAGACCTTTACTTCATTAAATGCTTATGGGTAATTGTGCAGACAGTTTTCGGCGGGGAATCATGAGAGTTGGTGATTCTGACAACTTGCTATACACGATATCCCTAGGGTAAGCCTTCCAATCAGCCAGGTGGTGCGCACTGGAGGACAGATAAGACGATCTGGAGGTTCTCGCGACCTGCGCGACCTCGCGAGCTCCACAAGCTGAAGGTACGGGCAGGAGGTGTTCTGGGAACTGTTGTTGACTCGCGACCTGTATGGCCTCACGAGCCGGGCTTACGACCACTGGTTCCAACCTTGGGCCTCCTGGGCCCTTGCTTCTATTCAAGTTAATAAGGCCTGTGCTGGTCCACTTGGGCCGATCCAGAAAATGGGTATAATAGTATTTTGATTTGTCACACCTCTATTTGAAAGATAAAAGATTTTGACCGGAGAATCCTTATTACATAGATATGCTAGCCTACCAATTTTCAATATTGGTACTTTTAATTTTACTCATAAAATAAGTTGTAACTATTATATTATCTATTATTGACGTTAACTTGTTATATTGGTCATGATAGTAATTTGATTTATCACACCTCAATTTGAAAGATAAAAGATTTTAACCCACTAATTATATATATATATATATGTATATATACTTTCTAATATATTTTTCAAATAATTTATAATTATTACATTATCTTATCAACAAATTTTCCTTCTTGTATTTTTGCTAATCTGTTAGCGCTTGTTTGATTTTTTTTACGACATTAAACAACACCTAATATGTTCCATTTAGTTATTTTGTTTGATTTTTTATGTTTACATGATTATAAAAATGAACTTTTCACCTAATCAAAAGTACTAAATTAAAATTAAGATTTTTACTTCCTAAATTATCCTAATCAATTTTATGACTTGTCTCATAATCTTCAAATTATTTTTTCGACTTATAACTTAATGGATCTAAATTGAAATTATTATTATTTTTTATTTTTTAAGTGATCAAATAACTTAAAATTATAAAAAAAAATAAAACAAAAAAGTAGAAAATTCTAACTTATTATTTAATAATAATTAATCACTTAATTGCATCACTTTTTAATTGGACTGTAGGAGTGGTCGATCATTTTCTTTGATTCTAAGAAGTTAAAGGTTCAAATCTCACCCTTGTTATAAAATATAAGATGCAGATAATTTTATTTGAATTTAGTTTCCCCTTAACTATCATTTAAAAGTAACATATTTCCAATTCAGTCTTTATCATATATCCTACTATTTTAATTTTCACATGCTACTAGTAAATTAAATTTTTAATTTATAAAGTAACTTAAATAACATATATTTTATAACTTAAGAAAAATACATATATAATTTTAAGTTATATGAACTCAATATTTTCTTAAAATATTATTAAATTAATATATATTTGGTATTATCAATAAACATAACTTTATAAAATATTACAAATATGTAGACAATTTTGGTGTAGGATTTATTAACTGATTTGTTTTTAAATATATATAATCTTAAATAAAAGTATATGATAATTAGTAGTTTATAAGGATATAAATGTAAAATTGCATATTTTCAAATGTTTTTGTCTTTAAAAAAACAAATGATTAATATTTATATTCAAATATTAGAATGAAAAAACAAATATATCATTCATGTTTCAAATCTCAATTTCTATTCAAGATTATTCAATCTTCAAATAAAAAAAGAACAATTCATTAGATTTACAATGGTATGATGATTATAAAACTTTTAAAAGTAGATGCTTCTAGTTCAGAAAATCGTTACAAGAATTCATCATTTGTCATTAGTTTTCCCCTCTATTCTGATTTCTAGCTATATTAATGTAAGGATTCTTTTTCCTTTCTTTCTTTCTTTCTCTCTCTCTTTTTTTTTTTTTTGTCATAATTTAGTTTCATTTTATTTCAAAGCTTTGACATCTCTTTACTTTAACTTGTTTTCAAAATGCAATTTGTTGCTTTGTTCTGTTGTTTTTCTCATGTATTTTAATAATATTTTTGTATGTTTTGTATATGTTTACATTAAATAAACAGAATTCAAAAATACAGAGAACATTATTGCTCTCTATGTATGGATGATAAACAATTGTAGAAATTAGGTTGGTTAATGTGCATAACAAGTATATAAAAATTATTTAAAAATTATCAATTTATCTAAATATTTATAAAAAATTAAAATATTATTAATACTAAAATATATTTTTAGATTTTATTAAATTATATATTTTTTGTTCTCTTTGATATCTTAAAATTATATATATAACAGATAATAGTTGAAAGGACAAAGATATCAAAGTCATTATTTTTAGTTATTTGTAACTTAAAAAAAAAAAAAAGAACAACTTTTACATATTGTCCAAAAAATATATCTTCAGTTATGATCGTTATTTAATCTTAAATAATAGAGTGAATTGCACGAAAGTCCCTTGATGTTTGCTTAAAATTAGACGAAACATATATTTTTTTTTAATTATACAACATTTCCATTTTGTCAATCAAATTCTGTTAAGGTTAGTCAAAACTAATTTGACATAAAGGTAATTTTGTCTTTTATATTTTTTTAAATCTAAAATTAAACAATAAATAAAAATTAAAAATAATAAATATATATATTTTTTAAAAATCCACCGTTGGTCTAATTTAACAATAAAATTTAATATTCATATTTTTTTTTAAAAAATAATTTTTATTTTTGTAGAAAAAACAATGGATATTTGCTAGTATAGACAGTGAAAATTAATTTTTTTTTACTAAAAAAACCGAAAAACAAGAAAAAAATTGATGGAGATCTAATTTGGATCTTGACCAATCTACTATCATTAAGTGATATTCATCTGGTTAAAGATCTTCATCTTTAACTAGATGAAGATTAAAAAAAAAAGAAAAAAAAAATCTTCATCTTTATTATCAACCAAATGAAGATGAAGAAAATATCGTTTTGAAGTTGATTTGGTTTTTAAAACCATATCAACTTGATCGACTTATGGGTTGAAACCCAAATCTAAACATTCTTTGAATGAACCCAGGACCTGGGTTAGTTCGAAGAAAAAGACAATAAAAAACATTAAAAAAAGGAAAAAAAAACTCCAAATCAAATTGAAGAATAAATCAAAGAAACCCTCGAAACCAGATCGAAGAACAACCAGTGTTCTTCTTCCATCAGACTAGGGGTGGCAATTCAAGTTGGCGGGTCGGGTTGGACATGACACGAACACTACCTGATTATTTTTGACCTGACACAATTAATAAACGGGTTAAATCTCTTCAATATGAATACGACACGATTATTAATGGGTTGACATGGAAATGATGCGATTAACCCGTTTATTTATGGGTCGTTTATTGACCCGTTAGTGGCCCACTAGTGACCCGTTTATTGACCCATTAGTGACTCGTTTAGTGACTAAATACGTTTAATGATCCGTTTAGCTGACACGTTTAATTACCCGTTTATTTATCCATTTATGATCCATTTAACCATATTTAATACATTTAAATTTTAATATGGATTTAGTAAAAAAAAAAATTAAAATAAAGATACATAAGATCTCTTAAATCCACAAATACAATCCAAAACCTAAAAAAAATATAATCATCCACAAATATAATCCAAAACATAAAAATATATATACCTATCACTAAAATTATATGAATACCACTCTAATATGAAATTACTTTTTTGCCCCTGTTAAACGGGTCAACCTGTTATCCATTTAAAAAAACACGAACCTGACAAGTTTAGTAAACAGGTTGAATGAGTTGACTCATTTATTTACCCAACTCGTTTATACTCAACCTTAACTTGTAATAATCGTGTTGGTTTTGTGTCGACCCGTCGTGTCGGGTTTCAAATTGCCAGCCTTACATCAGACACCAACCAAATCAAATCCTAGCAAAATAAAAACTCACTCAGCAAAATGAAAACTCACTAAAAAAAAAAAAAATCGAAGAATAAATCAAAGAAACCCTTGAAACCAGATCGAAGAACAACCGGTGTTCTTCTTTCATTAGACACCAACCAAACTAGATCCTAACAAATGAAAACTCACTAAAAAAACACCATCATCTGTCATCCTAGTAAAACATCATCCCTATCAATCATCCAAGGAAAATGAAATCCCAAAGTTCATATCTCAGCAAAACATCGATCATCGACACAAAAAAAAAAAAAAACATTTAGAGACTAGACCAGACCTATACCTCCAGTCAGCATTATAGCCCCACCATAAACACCATTAGATCAATGAACAACGCCGTCAATCGCTAGGTTTCCTTTATCATTAAGGACCAAAAATGAAAAAAAAAGGGCATTTGGAAACCATGGGTCTCCGATGAAATAGAGACTTGAATTGGTCTCTGTGAGCAATGGAGACCAGAATTGGTTTGGTCTCCATTGAGCACGGGCCTCTATCATCTTCATCGTGCGATGGAGACGACAAAGGTGAGTCAGTATCGCCGATGATGGAGACCTATAGACGACAATGGAGAAAGGAATTCAGAGATGGATTTGGAGATCTATTTCTAAATTTGTGTTTCTAATTGCTTTTTGTTTTTGTTTTTATTTTTTTTTTAATTAGTTGTCTCCATTGTTCAGATAGACGGTGGAAATTCATTTGTTTTATTTTTTTTGAAAATTTATTTTAAAGATTTTTTAAAAATAAATATTATGATTTTGTTTTATTCATAGGTAAAATAGTCATTTGATCAAAAACCTTAGTTGACTGTTAAAATTAACGAAAATTGATTAACTGCGTGTGGGTTTGATGTAATTAAAGGGAAAATGTGTTTTTATTTGGTTTTAGACAGACCTTGAGGGGAGTTTTGTGCGATTCACTTTAAATAATATTCAAAATTATTATTTTTTTAAAGATTAAATGTCGTATACAATAGTGTCAGATTGTCAGTGCTTGTATAATTTCATCGATTGTCAAACCTATTTCAAACCTCAACTATTTCATAGCTGATTGCAGTGTGCAAATTTCCTTCCTCATGGATCATCAACAATGTTCAGAATCCTATCATATTATCATATATTCGTGCTGAGAGTACAATTAGTCATGCTACTAATAGTGCCAATTGAAATAAATTGTTTTATCGAATTGGTCAACTCTTTCCATTATGCAATCTAGGATTTTAAATTAGCACCATTCAATGTGATGAAGGATGCCTAACCCAATTTAAAACCATTCAAAATCGACAGGTGCCACCGCTCTCTCCATTGCAATAAATAAACAAAAAACCATTTTTTTTATGAACTATACAAAAAGAAAAAAAAAAATTGAACATAAGATAATGTAGAGACTTCAAATTAATGATGAATATTCTTGTTGGAAGTGAAAATGACTTCATAAAATGATAGATTCATATAAATTCTTTCTATGGAAAATGTCGACGATGAAATCCGGTCGACCCAGAGATTTTAGGTCTAAACTACAACTCTGATAATTAAAGATAATAAACATAAATAGAAACAACTAAGAATGATGAAAGGAGAGGAAGAACAATGCAAAAAAGAGGATTTTTACGTGGTTCAGCAAATATGCCTACGTTCACGATGGTCACTCAGTAATTTGGCAAAGTGACAATATTATTAGTTCAAGTTCAAGTTTTTTAATACAAAGGATTTCACCCCTATTTATAGAGTGAGAATTACAATTGAGTGTAATACACGTTAAAGAAATAATAATTACATTTACTGTTCTGACATAACCATACTGCATTAATTGCTCCTGCATAGCCATCACTGCATTAATTTCTCCTCTAGATCAGAGACTGTAGAGATTTTATCAGCATAAAATCGGGAAGTTAAATCCGAGGGATTTGATCTGGCACCAGCTTCTAGAAGATTGTCTGGCACGAGCTCAACGAGCTAATGTATTTACTCTCGCGAGCTGAAGATGCATAAAGATAGATTTGGTATAAGCCACGAGTTGAAGAAGAATGCAGTGAGCTCGGCATTGTGACCTGAGCATTGGGCTTTCTGGGCCTTTTATCGTTGGGCTCAATCATTGGGCTTTTAGTAACCCATTTATCCATGTCGCGAAAACAGTAATAACAAAAAGTAAAGTGTTTGTGTTGGCTTTTGCTTTCGATTTTCACTGTAATTAACAGTTCCATTTCCATAACTTTAAGACAAACACTTAAATCAAAAAGACTAAACCAGAACGGCAAATTCATATAAATAGGTAACACTTGATTCAAATCTTGGAAGTTTATCAAGCAACCAACGAAACACTCATGAATAAAACACGGCCACATTGTATAGGTAATTACTTGCAAATTGAGATTGTGTAATAATTGAACGAAGTTAACATCATGTGGAAAATGACTTCTTTGGTGATTGTGATGACGATTATCCACTAGCTTGTATGTTTTGGAAGCAAGCGGACACACCCTCCCCACTTGATCAGTTAACTCATGCTTTATACTTAAAACTTATTTTCTCACTGGTCACTACTCACTAGTGCAAACAAAACCAATAAAAAATTTATCAATAAAACACATAAAGGGCATTTTTCATGCATAAAATTGGAACAAATGACCTGTTGAGATAAAAAATTTAACTTGTTTTACATTCGATCTATATATCTAATTGACACCTCAATATATATATATATATATATATATGGCATAGTCCTTATCTATGGAGTTTAAAATAGGTTGGACAATATTGTTAAATTTATTAACTTACGCAAATGATAATAAAGCATAATCCTTGTCTATGGAATTTAAAAAAAGGTTGGACAATATTGTTGAATTCATTAACTTACACAAATGATAATAAATTAAATCTTACACAAATAATACGTAGTGGCCTTCGAATTTATCTTTTGTTAGTCTGTCACCACAGGTATAACATTATGTAATGTATGGATATATTTTTGTTTATATTAGCATATTAAATTTCAGTACGTAAAGCTTTCCATTGGTTTTTCAATCAACAAAGCTTCGGCATGATTCTGAAGCTATAAGATGTACAAATTTCTCTCCGAACATTTATGATTAACAGATAAGATAAATGAGGCCAATGAAATATCATCGTGCATGCATTATAGTTTTTGTGAAATAAAGAGCAGAAGTTGGTAAGCCATTATTATCTTAGTTATATGGTGACACATAATAATAATAATATTACTAATTATACAATAATAATAATAATTGTTGTTGTTGTTATAAAAGTTATCATAATTAGAGCCGTTGAGGGCCATTAGCTTGCACGTGAATGTCAATGACACACCTAGATAAGGACATTCACATGTAACGGTCTATCATTTTTAATTTTTAGTGAAGAACTAATTGAATGAATCAAATTTAGCTCCAATAGCATGATAGGTAGCGAGATCACAAGAAAACATGAGCTAGAATGTAAGACAAGTATAATACGTCACAAATCGTGTCCTCAATTTTTTTTTTTTTTTTATTATCTCAATACCAAATTACATAATATGATAAATAATGGTCATATAGTCATAGATACTAAGAAAAAATGAGAAATGATATAATTTTATAGCCGTTGTAAATCATTTGTTACACCGTTGAAAGATGCATGTGAATGTGAGGTGTGGGAAACAGCCACGTTGCTGGTGCCCCATATCGCAGCTGTTCAAGGAACAGCCTCAAATCTTCCAGCTTGCGTGAGATATGACGCAGTGTTGAAAACAAGGAAACATAGAGACGATTGTATCTATTTTGTGGTTTTAATTAAGGTGTAAAGTATAAATGATTAAAAAAAGATAGAGATCTTTTTTTTTTTTTACTAGGACTGGCTTAGAATATAATCGAGAATTATCGAAATAGGATACTAATGACACAGTCCGAAGAGCTACTTTCATAATGGAAGGAACAGTCCATACAATGTTAGAAGGTTTGCCCATATAAATTGGTGGGGAAAAGAGTCATCATTGGGTGTAGAATCATGCCTCTCATGACATGGGTTTGTGGTGTTGATACCAACGAAGCCAACGACCAACTACGATGGAGCTTGTTTGTATTCTTAAAAAAATGTATTGATTATTTGTGTTTCAAAGTATACTTTTTGATAATTTCAAATATCTATATATATAGATATATATATCCATATACATATATCTATATATATTGATAAAATTATCTTTTGAAAATGTTAATTTCATCTTTTTCAATCTCTTCAAGTATTGATTTTTTTTTTTCATCTAGTGTATTTTTTGACGGATTCTTTTTCCTACTCATCATCTTTTTCTCATTCGTTTTCTCATTTTTCTTCAATTTCTTTTTCGTCGAAAAAGTTAGCCTATAGATTTGTAGGTTTACTTGTTATGAATCACAACAATACAAACTTTTGGAGTCACAGTTTTTGTCAAGTTACAACAGTAAAAATGCCGTGATTGTCGCAAATAAACTTGTAAATTGTCAACGTGATTTTCTGGTCGACGAGAATTCAATGCCCAATATCTGCAATCAATACAGAACAACACGAAAACCAAGAAGAAAACAAAAAGGCAGATGGTCAAGAACAAAAACAACACCAAGGTTTTACGTGGTTCAGCGAGTGCGCTTACGTCTACGACTGTCTCTCTTTAATCCGGCAGAGTGACAGTATATTATTGCTTAGATGTCTGTTACAATGATTTTAATCTCTATTTATAGAGAAAGAGTTGTTACAAATTAGGAAACAATAAAATAGGAAAAGAATTACGAATTAATTATGTTTCCTGATCAGTTGGAGCTAAATCAGGTAATTGCTCCGTATGTCTCGAGATCACGTTGACTGAATTTGAATTTGAATTAACTTCCGTTTCTGGTGAGAGAATCACGATCAAATTGGGTAACTACCTATTTTGGAAGATTTCGTATTAATTGGTCAACGAGCGAGCTGTACACTGTCTTGAGCGACCCCGAGCTGGACCTCGTTGAGGAGCGAGCTAATCATAGAGCGAACTGCATAATGATCTGTAACCTGGCTGTGAAACGAGCTCACCGATGTGAGCTGAAGAGCTCGCTGGACTTGAAATTGATAACTGGACCTTGTCCGTTGGGCCTTTACATTGGGTCGATTTAATTGGCTTTTATCAGGTTTTTACTAGCCCATTTAGTGAGTCCGGAAAATACACATAACATCAGCCTCTCAGCTCTCAGTTCGTTCTGCGAATTGGGAGCTCGAGCTCGCTGGTAAAAGCTAACTTAGAATTTGTCGTTCACGCTTTTTCAAATTCATTCTTATCAGCCCTGACGCGTGGCGGTCATGCAAGAGATAACTGAATCGGTACTAGCACGTCTCGGGTCATGCACACGTATTTCAACTGACGGCTGCATGATTACAGAGTCGTTACTCGTGCTGCACCGTTAGATGCAGGACGGTTATATACTCTCTAGATCGGACAGCTGGGGCTCGAGCTCGATCATCTATATAAACTAGTGGAGCCCTTCGTTGCCCTGTTCACTTGTCATTTTCTTCTAGCCACCGAGTCTTCTTGCTGCGCTTTTCATTGATTCTTCGCAAAAACTTCACTTCCAGTCGCCATTTTTTACCATTTCATTAGAGATTCACGGTAAATTTCTCTATTTAACATCGAGTTTTCAATTTCTAGTCTACTTTTGTTGTATTTGAGTTATGTTGAACTTGCATTTTGCGTCTGAAATGGTTGGAATGTACCGTGTTCTTGATGTTGAATATTTGCTGCTCTGGATTTCTTGTTGAGCACGACTTTTCAGTTTTTGCTGATTTGATCCTATAGCTTGTTTTTTTGCATCCTACCTACTGTTTGTGGCCTGTTATGCATTCGAATTGTTGGGCTAGATACTTGTAGATTACTAGCTCGTAGGTTGTTTATTTATAGGTCGAGCTCCCCACTATATGAACGATTTGCGAAATAGGAAACTTAGGAAATTTTTAGCATTTTAGTAATCTGCTTCTTGCGACCTGATTATACCCTTTTTATATAGATGTCTTCAAGCAGAGCTCGCAATATTAGTGAGACAACTCAAGGTGGAGAGCGAACTGAAGCTCGGGTCGTCTCTGAAGCAATTCGTCGACTCGCAGAGGAACAACGAGCTCGCGAAAAGAGGGAAGCTCGCAAAGTGTTTCCTCACTATGAATCTTCAGTAGATGTTTTCGAATTGGAGGGTCTTGCCCTTCAATTCTGCATCTGCAGGAGCTGCCATGTGATGGCACCGGCTTCAGAAAGCTATGCATGCTATCCTCCATGGGGGTATGTCGCTGTCAGTACCCAGCATCTGGAACACGGGCTAAGGGTCCAAATCCCCCCATACTTGATCGAGTTCCTGAACACGGTTAAGCTCGCGTCATTCCAGTTGACATCGAACTTATACTCGCAACTGACCTCGTTAACCTTGGCTTTTCTCTGAAACAATCTTCCTCCCCCAATACCAAAAATCATCCAATACCTTTACAGTATCAAGGTTGGAAGCACTTAAAAGGATGAAAAGCGAGATGACATTTACTATCTCGTAGCTCGTCTGTCGGAGTATAAGAGCCTCTTGCCCCAAGGAAGTGCGAAGGGCAAATCCAACGTAGGAGTATACAAGACGAGCTGGTTTGCCCTCTCATGCCCTTCTCTCGCAGATCTTAACAATTTCAGCTTTGTCCTGAGCCCAGGTATGTAGAAGGAAATCTTTAGCGAACTATTTTATTTTATTTTTTTTAACATTTTACTTTGCAGAGCTGAAAATGGACAAGTCTCCTCTCAACAGCGAGGAGAAAAGGGTTCTCGAGGTATTCGCAAGCTCGGGTGAAGCGAGTATCAACAACAAATTTGACACCGCCCTCCTCCAGGCTCATGGTCTCGCCCCTCCTGAAGATTCCATTAATAGATAGTAACAAGAATATAGGAAAAATTGGAGAGTTCGATCTCCTTTCTGTTCTTGAACTTCCTGTCGAGGAAGAAGATGCACCTGCTCCTCAATCAGCTCCAGCTCCTACCACCACCTTACAGGCAGAAACAATAGCTTCTGCCTCTATCTCGCAGGCAGAAACTACTCCAGTTCCTGCTCCAGCTTGGGCAGCTCCTGTTGTACAGATAGATTCATCTCATTCTCCTGTTCGAACAACAATTCTAGAGGCCCCATCGCTATCTGTTCAAACAGATCTAGCCCCCACTCCAATAGTTCCAGCAACTGCTGAAGCGGTTCCGGCCCAAGCTCGCATCTCGCTAATAGACGAATCTCAATAAGCTATTCCTCCAGCTCTTGCTTCTTCCTCTGGGCGAGCTCCAGCCAAGAGGAGAAAGCTTACTCTTTTGAAGTTCTCTCTTGAACGACCTGCCAAAGCTCCGGTCTTTTCAACTACTTCATCAAAATGACCTGCTGAAGCCCCAGTCTCTCCATCTGCTCCTTCGAAGCGTTCGAAGCGACCTGCTAAGGCAAAAACTCCCTCGGTTACTGCTCCCAGCGAGGTGCCACCTTCAGCAACAGATCTTTCCCAGGTTTCAGCTCCCAGCTCGCAACTCGAAGCGGGGAGTGCTCCATCCGAGGTCCCGTTCTAGGAGACCCAAGCTGGTACTAGTAAGGGTACTAAAAAAAAATTTAAACGTACCTCTATCACGCGACGTCGTGTTTATAGGAGTGAAGAGCATGAGGTCGTAGAGGCTGAGGAGACTCTATCGCCAACAATGCCAAACCCCGAAGACGGACCTGGGGGGAGATATCTAAGCTTCTTTCTTGACAACTGGCCAACAATCATGATGACTCACACAAAAGCCTTAGAGAATAGGTCCCTCAGGGGTACAGACCTAGATGAATACGCAGCTCGACATGCCATACTGGTAATTTATTTTCCTTTATCTCCTGGCTTCTCTCACTTTATCATATATTAAATTGTGGAATTTTAGGTCGCTCTTGCGTTAATAAAGCGAATGAGAGGAACTAGATTTGCTGAGAATCGAATAATGGAGCTGGAGAGCGAGCTGGAGAAAGCGAAGGAGGAAATAACATCCTTGATTGAGAGAGCCCGAGACGGGAGAAAGTTTGTGGAGGGCCATGAGGCAATGTTGGCTGTGGCGAACATAGTTAAACAGACAGCCGAGGAAGCTCTGGCGCAGGTAGAAGGTGATTACGAAGCCACTAGGTCGCACCTCATTGCCTTGCTATGTAATTATGAAGATGAACGTGACAAGGCAAAGGATGAATTGAACAAGGTGAAGGACGAGCTGAGACAATCTGAGCAGCGGGCCGAACTGGCCGAAAAATGAGCTGAGCGAGTGGAGGCTGCAGCACAGCAGACTGAGGAGGCCGAACACCGAGCTGGGATTGCAGAGAAACAAGTCGAGGTGCTCGGACAATAAGTTGAGGCCGCAGTGCAGCAGGCTGAAAGAGTGGAAGCTGTCGCTCAGCGGGCTAAAGAGGCTGAACATCGAGCTGAGGTGCTCAGGCAACAAGTGGGGGCTGTAGTGCAGCGAATAGAGAATGTGTTACAACGAGCTGAGGCTGCCGAGAAGCTAGCTGAGACAGCCGAACAACAAGTAGAGGCTGCGAAGCGAGAAGTTGAGGTTGCTAATCGCCATGCACATGACACCTTTGAAGAGTTGATGGTTTTCAGAGAGAGGTCTATTCAAGAAGCGGAAGTGCAAGTTGTTGAAGCTAGAGATGAGGCTGAGGAAAGAATAGGTATTAATTTCCTTTACACGCTGTGGATGTCCCATCCTGAATTGGATTTTTCCATCTTTGGAGATGAGGGACTTCGAGCTGTGGAGAAGTTTAAAGCAAAGACTGCCTCGTCATCAGTTGTAGCTGATGCAGTCCCTTTGACAACGGAGGTTCCTGGCACAATCCCTCAGGCTGAGCCCGCTGGTGACTCTGAATTTTCTTGCTCGTCTTCCAGTGAAGACTCCCGTTTAGGACCAAATTCTTCAGCTCGAGACTAGTGCCTTATCTTTTGCTTTTTCCTTTACACTTGTATTCTTTTAGTCTTTAATTTGTAAAAAATTTTTGAACTTAATAAAATTTCTTTCATCATATCTCATCTGTTAAATGTGCTTAAGTTATTGTGTTTGTTGTAACACATTTCTTGTCTTCATTTTGTAAGTTATGAGATTTCTTGCGAGCTAATTATTGGAACATAAACTTGTCCGAAATCAGATATAATAATTCAAGCAATTGCTTAATTCACCAGTTAATAGAATCTGTTAATATAGGCAATAGATCGAAACCTTATCTACCATATTGAATTGTTGACGAGCTATGCAGGGATATGTAACCTCACTTGCTTTTTAGGCCCAATTATTTTTAAATGAGCTATGCAGGGGTACGTAACCTCGCCTGCTTTTTAGGCTCTTTTATTTTTAGCGAGCTATGCAGGGGTACGTAACCTCGTCTACTTTTTAGGCTCTTTTATTTTTAGCGTGACAACGAGCTAATCAGGACGGAGCCCGCTGGCTTGTTAACTTATGAGATTTTGAACTCATGAATAACCAACAACACATAACATGAGGGAAATGAAGTCTTTCATTAATCATGATAAAATTGATTTACAAATTAAATACATGAAAGAAATTACCGATAATATGGTCGAAGATGCTCGACATTCCAAGCTCGAAGGACCTCAGCTCTGTTCATGTTGGTTAAATGATAAGCTCAATTTCCCAAGTTTGCTTTGACGATGTAGGGTCCTTCCCAATTTGGGCCTAAGGACCCATCACTGGCTTTGCGAGCTCCAGGTAGAATGAGACGCAATACTAGATCTCTCGTAGTGAAAATTTGAATTCGAGCTTTTCTGTTGTAGTACCTCGCAATCATTTGCTGATAGACTGCCATTCTCAACCGTGATGCTTCCTTTGTTTCTTCAAGTAGATCAAGGTTTGTGGCAAGTAACTGATCATTGTTTTTTGGATTGAAGGTCGCTCTACGCTGCGAGGTTACTTTGAGTTCTGCTGGGATCGTGGCCTCAGATCCATACACCATCGAAAAGGGCGTCTCGCCTGTGGTGCTGCGAGCTGTAATTCTATAAGCCCATAACATCTTCTGAAGCTTATCCACCCACGCTCCTTTCTTTGTTTCCAGCTTCATCTTTAAGGTCTGCTTGATAATCGTATTCACAGCTCCAACTTGGCCATTGGCTTGTGGATGGTCCACTGCTGAGAAGCTCTTTACAATCTTGAGGTCGTTGTAGAACCTGAGAAACTGGTCACTACTGAACTAGGTCTCATTATCTATCACGATCTGCTGAGGAACCCCAAACCTGCAAATGATATTACTCCACACGAATTTTTCAATCTTCGTAGTGGAGATTTCTGCTAGCTCATTCGCTTCTGCCCACTTGGTGAAATAATCAACAGCGACCACGACGTGCTTGCATCTTCCATGAGCTGTTGGTAGAGGTCCGATTAGGTCCATTCCCCAAATAGCAAAGGGCCACAGGCTCACCATTTGTTGAAGGTAGGCTGGTGAAGCTCGTGGGACCTGGGCGAACCTTTAACACTTATCACATTTCTTAACCAAGTCAATGACGTCCTGCTTCATCATGGGCCAGTAGAAACCCTGTCAAAGTACCTTGTGAGCTAGAGACAGCCCCCAGCGTGATTTCCACAATGGCCCTCATATATTTCTTTCATTACGATCTCACAGTCTTGGCCATTAATACATTTCAAAAGTGGAGCTAAAAACCCCTTCTTGTACAATACATCATCGTAGATGCAATATCTAGCTACTCTAGCTCGCAAGCGCCGTGTTTCCAACTTATCATTTGGCAGCTTTCCATCCTGTAGATACTTTAAAATTGGACCTATCCAGGAATCAGACTGCACAGTTATGGCCGTTAATGAATTCCTCTTTTCTGTACTTGGAGCTGGCAGGAACTTTACTGGGATTGCCCCAAGGAAATCTGCATCTTGAGTTGTCGCCAGGGGAGCTAGTGCATCTGCATGCAAATTCTGAGCTCGTGGAATCTGCTTCACCTCGTATTTTTGAAAAACACTTAGCATTTCATGAACTTTTTGGAGGTACAGAGCCATTTTCGGTTCTTTGGTCTGATACTCCCCCAGTATGTGGCAAACTACGAGCTGTGAATCGCTGAAGATTCTCAATCGCTCAGCTCGTATCTTCTTAGCCAAACGCAAACCTGCGAGTATTGCTTCATATTTTGCTTCATTATTTGTAGCCTGGAAACCAAACCTTAATGCACAAAAGATTTTATGGCTTTCAGAGCTAATCAATAGGATTCCAGCTCTAGCTTTCTGCTCGCTAGATGGCTTATCAACATAAAGCTCCTAGGTCAGACCTTCAGAAGATTCAACTTCATCATCCGCAGGCCTTATAAATTCTACAATGAAATCTGCCAGAGCTTGGGCCTTGATAGCCGTGCTTGGCTTGAATTGAATGTCAAACTGTGCGAGCTCCACTGCCCACTTTAATAAGCGACCTGAGGTGTCCGCTTTCTGTAGAACTTGCTTCAGCAGATACTGGGTGAGGACTTCATTTGTATGAGTTTGAAAATAAGGTTGCAGCTTCCTCGATGCGACTACCAGGTAGTAAGTGAGCTTCTCCATCTGTGAGTACATGGTTTCAACATCCTGCAATCTTTTACTTACATAATACACTGGGAGCTGCGTCTTCTCCTCTTCTCTTACCAAAGCAGCACTTCAAGCTTGCTAAGATACTCCCAAGTACAAAATGAGCTTTTCCCCTTCTCTAGGCTTGGAGAGGAGTGAAGCTCGCCCTATATATTCCTTCAGCTGTTGGAAAGCTAACTCTCACTGCTCGGTCCACTTGAAGCTTTTTGTTTTCTTCAAAATATCAAAAAATGAGATGCATTTATCCGTAGCCTTCGAGATGAACCTGCTTAGTACTGCAACCTGGTCATTAAGGCTTTGCACATCTTTTACTCTGGTAGGCGACCTCATATCGATCAATGCTTTGATCTTCTCCGGATTGGCCTCAATGCCTCTACTGTTCACCATGAAGCCTAGAAGCTACCCCGAATGCGTACTTGTGTGGATTCAACTTCATCTGGTAGCTCATTAGAATCTGAAACATCATCTCCAGGTCGCGCACATGATCACCCATCTGCTTGGACTTTACCAACATATCATCAACATAAACCTCCATGGTCTTCTTAATCTGCTCTTCAAACATCATGTTTACTAAGCATTGATAGGTTGCTCCTGCATTCTTCAGTCCCAAGGGTATCACCTTGTAGCAGTATAGACCGCGATCTGTCACAAATGAGGTGTGCTCTTCGTCCTCGAGATTCATTGGGATCTGATTGTAACCCGAGTATGCATCCATGAAGCTTAGGAGTTCGTGGCCAACTGTAGCATCCATGAGCTGGTCTATCCTTGGCAAGAGGAAGCTATCTTCGGGCACGCCTTGTTCAAATCAGTGAAGTCGATGTAAGTTCTCCACTTTCCGTTCTTCTTTTTCACCAATACGAGATTGGTGACCCAGGTCGGGTAGTAAGCCTCTCGGATAAACTTGTTGGACTTATCCACCTTTTCCTTCAATGCTAAGTAGCGTTTCCCTGTCATTGCCCTTCTCTTCTAGCGAACTGGCTTATGATGAGAATCAATATTCAATCTGTGTGACATCATCTTGGGATCTATCCCCACTAAGTCTTCGTGATTCCATGCAAACACATCCAAGTTCGCCTTTAGGAAGTCAGCGAACTGGGCTCTTAGCTTTGGAGCTAAACCTCTTCCCAACTTTAAGCATCTTTCAAGATCCACCTTGCTGACCTGAACGTCTTCTAGTTCCTCAACTGGCTTAGTAGCTCGCTTTGCATCCACTTCGCGAGGGTCAAGATCATGACTAACTCCCTTTTTAGTTTTAACTCGTGGTTCGTCCCCTGAAACCAAGTTCACTTTCTTTTCTCTTACACCCATATTGACAGCATCCTCATAGCAGCGTCTGGCTAAGTGCTGCTCTTCCCGAACACACCCGACGTCGTTGGGAGTTGGAAACTTGACTGTAAGGGTCCTGGTTGAAGTAACTGCATCCAGGTCTATAACGCCCCAGATTTTCTCTATTCAAGAGAAATGAAAATGTATCGGGATGAATAATATTTTTGGACGGAATAGTATCCGTATGAATAGTAAATTTTTCAGAAAGCGGACCTCGAAGTTGAAAAGCTTCGGAATAAGTAATGGAGTCTAAGAAAACTGAAACGAATAAAAAATGAGTTCGTTTGAGGTAAAACGGAGCGGTTTTCGAATCCGATCAAAAATCCGAAAAGATTTTTGAAAAATTCAAAATTTAGAAAAGTGTCTGAATAAGTGTTAAAATCCTATAGAAGTATTTTAGAAACTCAAACGTCACTTTTAAAGGTGATTCAGATAGAAATAGAATCAATCTAGAAATCGCTGGAGGCGATTAGTGAATTTACGGAGAGCTTAAAAGGAGCATGAAATAACTTTTAAGAGTAACTGAGGTTACCAGGAGTATGTAGGCAGTTCAAATATAGGTCCCGGTAAATTTTGAAAAGATTTCGAAAAAGTCATAGAAAAGCTGAATCCGGACGTCCCAAAAAAGTCAAATCAAAAGAGATAAGAAAGGATAGACATATGAAATAAGTGAATTGTAAATTGAGTATAAATTTAAAAGATTGTATGATAGATTCTGGGATTTAAATTGTGACTTTTAAGTAATTAAATTGGAAGAAAAAAAAAATCAAAACCAAATTAAGAATGAGATGTTAAAAATAACATGATTATATTTAATTGTAAAAGATATGTACAATGGTATTTCTGTAACTCCTCAATCTAATTGGATTCAAGAGATTAATTGAGATTTAATTTATTATTATTAATTTGGTCTGATTTTAGTTTTAGAAGTATAGAAGTTTGTGGATAAATATTCTATTGGAGCATATTTTTAAAAGAAATTAAGAAAGTGTGATTAAAAGGAAAAAGGTTAGAGGGCTTAAAATGAAAATTTACATTTGTTAAAAATATATATATAAATAATCGGGTGTGTTGATTTTTTTTGAAATAAAATAATAATATTATTAAATGGTGGAACCCATTGAAATAAATAAATATATATATGTTAAAGGTGGTTGGTCCCATTGAAAAAAAAAAAAAAAAAGAAGAAGTGGCTGTGCATGAGGCGGTGAATGAGAAGAGAGAAGGCATGCCGTGTGTGTATATATATGGCTCCTCACAAACAAAAAAACACAGAGGCCATTCGGCCAGCGAGAAAAAAAAAAAAAAAGAGAAAAGGGAGAAGCAGCCGAGAAGAAAGGAGAGAAGAAAAGAGAAGAAGAAAAATAAGGAGAAGAAGAAGGTGAAGAAGAAAAGAAAAGTAAAATATTTTGGATGTCCGATTATTCAGATAAGTCCGTTTATTTTCATAGGATTTTGATTAAAAAAATATATATTAATTTATTTTTCTATAAGTTGTGAATTAAATTTTATATGATTTTAGGATGGATCCAGGATGATAAGAAAATAAAAGGAGAACTCGTTTTAGATCAAAAAATAAGCAAATGAGTTATGTGAGAGGATAAGCTATAGAAAATGTCCAAAAGGTTGGTGTACACTTACTTTAAACACTCATTTTTATTAGTAGAGGTTTTGTTTAATTTAGTATATGATTTTATTATGTTTTAATTAAATAGATTCCACGAATACGTGTGAATAATGTTATGAATGAATTTTTTTAGCATTTGATAATTAAATTTTGAAAAGTCTAAGAAAAAAAAATGTGTTTTTGTTCAATTTTTAATTAAATCGATTTCGTGACTATGTGTGAATTTTAGCATGAATGACTTTGTGACATTTTATGTGCAAGTGATATTATGATGAATTTTGTGGCATTGAATAATGAAAAATTTGCAAAATTTTGTGAAAGAAAAAATATTGACTGAATGTGGAATTTAGAGGATTTGTAAAATTATTTTGACAATTTATTATCAAATGGTATTGGATTGTGATTTTTAATAATTTTCGAATGAAAACGAAAAAGAAACGGAAATAAACGAACACGTTAGTGCCTTGACCGAATGTATATCGGAAGATGGGCACAATGATTTTGATGAGTAACTTTAAAAGAAAAATGATGTGTTGTGATACTTATAATGATACTTCGAATAAATAAGAAAAAAAAATGTATATATATAATTTTTATTGAAAAAATGTTTAGAGTTTTTCTGAATGAGAATTTTTATTAAGAAATGAAATTATAAGGGCCCGAGTAAACCTGTACATTGGTATGTGGGGATTGGTAGTTGACATGCCAATAAGATGATTATAGCAGTACTGCACCGATTTGCTTATATATGTTGATATGAAATTCATGGACCTTGCGAGACACCAAGTGTTCGGTCCCAGAATTTGTGTATTATATGAAACGTGCTCCGACGGGTAGTCACCGAGTGTCCGAAGCCGGGGGAGACGTGAAACCCGATTTCCAGTCCATGGTATCGTGTCAGAGTTTACGAAGGGCACTGAGAAAAATATTAAATGAAAAACATGCAATTATATTTGAAAATGATTTTTATGTGTGTGTATATATATATATATATATATATTTGTTAATAATGTGCTGTCGTTGTGATTTAACATACAAGTTAGAAGGTATCGTGTTGAAATGTTTGGAATTTTTTTTTTTTTTTATGTGATTTATATGTGCTTTTATTAATACAGTAAATTCCTTACGTATTATTTTAGTATTTTGAGAAAAACATAAAAGGGTGGTGTTACCCTATGATATTTTTGTGAAATGAGGAATTTAAAATGTTTGTTTTATATGTGCAATTCTTGATAAATTGACGTAATTGTGAATTTTAATAAAAGTTTGAGCATTTTGGAAGTTTGATTCTTAATATGCTTGAAAACAAATTTCATGTGTTTTATATATGCAATTATTAATAAATGGAGTTATTTATGAATTTTGATAAAAACGTAAAAATTGTGAAATTTTCTGTTACAATAATATAATTTTGATGAAATGATAAAAATTTGAGATTTGAGAAATTTTATTTGACAACACGATAATTTTTTTTTAATGAAATGAGATTTAATTTTTATTTCGTTTCCTTACGAATATATGAAAATGGTGAAATCTGATTTTGTAGGGTCATATTTGGAAAATGACTTCTAGTCATTTCATATATATGCATTTACTAGTAAATTGATTTTTTTACGATTTATTATGAATATTTGACAACTGTGAAATCTTATTTTAAAATCTTGTATCTTTAAAATTGATGAAATTTAAATTTAGTGTACACCCACTAAGTAGAAATGCTTAGCGCGTTGAATTTTCCACGCGTAGGTTGAAATTGGGCGCTGTAAATAGTGATAGACGAGAAGATAGTCACCGCATTTTATGCGAGTCACATCCATTCATATTTAGTAGTTTTACTTTTAATTTTATATAGTGATATTAAAGTATATGGAAATGCATGTACATATAATATGAATTTACAAGATTTTATAAATAAGGATGTATATTAATAATGAAGAAAGGTTTGTCGTTTGTAAGGTAATTTTGTACAGAAAATTTTTGTTTACCATTTGATTTGTAATTAATCTTGATGGATATGATTTTTATTAAATAATGTGTTTTTAAATGTTTGTGTGGCGAAGTGATTTTGGAATCGGACGGAGAGTCCGAAATGGAAGTTGAGAGAATGAATGCATTTTAGAAGTGTCTCTTTTGAAATTTACAGGAATTTTCTAATTTTGGGTTTTTCAGAAAAACAGAGGAAACTCTGCCGGATTTTTGAAGAATTTTTTTTTGTGCATATACGTAAAATAATAACGAATAAACCGATTAAGGTAGAATCCTTCGACTCGGGTTTCCATATGAATGAGAATCGGGTGGAGGGTGTTATAAGGTCGTTCAACGAAAGTCTTCCCAGGATCACATTATATGCTGATGGGCAGTCAATGATAAAAAAATCTGCCAACACAGTTGCCTGACGACTTGTCTCTCCGAGTGTAAGCGGCAGCTTAATCTGGCTCATTGGTACAACAACATCTCCAGTGAAACCATAAAGAGGCTCTGGGGACAGTCTTAGCTGCTCTGCTCCTAGCCCCATCTGATCAAAACAACTTCTGTATATCACATTCACCGAGCTCCTAGTATCGATCATGATGCGCCGTACTTTTATATTGCTGATTTTAGCACGAATGACTAGCACATCATTGTGAGACCATATCACACCTTTAGCATCTTCATCAATGAACACGATTTCGTCCAAGGTCGTCCTCGCTTTCTTTGCAGGTCCCTCCGATCCACTAACCTAAAAGATATGATTTGTCTCTCGAACGCATCTCTCATGCGATCTATTTGAAGCACCTGCGATATGGGGGCCACCATGAATTGTAAAAATAGTCCTTACCACAAGCTCATGTTCTGGCTCGAGAGCTCGCTGGGGCTGATGCTGTGTTGGCTGTTGCTGCTGAGGTCATTGTTGTGGAGGTCGCGAGTCTGCAGGTCTCACCACAAAATTCCTCAGATGACCTCTCCTGATTAACTTTTCAATGGCGTCCTTCAATGTCCAACAATCTGAAGTGTTATGCCCGATCTCATTATGATAGACACAAAACTTACTCTTGTCTCTGTGCTGAACAGGGGCTCTTAAGAGGTAGGGCTTCCCAAAGTCTTCCCTGTTTCTCTCCGCTGCAAAGATCCTATCTTGTGAATCTGACAGGATGCTGTAACCCTCATAGCGACCTTGACGCTGAGGTCGCTCATTCCTGAGCTCTCTCCTTGCCTTTCTAGCGATTTGATTATTTGAGCCATTGTTTCTACCTTCTCATTCGTTCTTGTCATTGTTTCCCTTTTTCGTCTGTCTGGAATTGCCCGCTTCATTCTTGCGGTTGGACTTCTTCGGGCTGAAGGTTTCTTCCCACCTGATCTCATTTGCAGCTCGCTCATAAAATTCTCACAGGTCCTGCACTAGGGACTTGTAAATGCTTTAATACAATTTCCCATCCTTGTGCAATCCAGCTGAGATCGCGATCAGTATACTCTCGTCTGATGGATTCTCAACATTCGCGATCTCGCGTCTAAACCTGATGCTATAAACTTTCAATGACTTACCCTGACGTTGGAAAATGGTAACCAAGTGGCAGGATGGTACGAGCTGCCTTCTCAATGCCCTGTACTGGCCAACGAACTTTTGCTGACACTCTTCCCAACTTCTTACGCTGCGAGCTGGGAGATTCTTGAACCAAGCTCGCGGAATATCCCCTAAAGTAGCTGGGAATACACGACACTTCATCATCGGGTTGTCTGTCTACAGGTCCATTTGAACATTAAAGGCGTCGAGATGGTCATAGGGGTCACTGTCCCCATTGTACTGCTGAATATTTGGCATCTTGAACCTTGGAGGGAGAGGCTGCGTATTAATCTCCCTAGTAAACAGAGTCCTCTCTCCGTAGTGCTTACGTTGGCCTTAGGCATTAGGTCGCGCCTCAAGCTGCTGGACCCTCTGAAGAAGTTCCTCTACTTGCTGGTCTCGGGGCCCATATCTTCTCCCATGATCGCGACCAAGAGAGCGGTGCTCTGGTTCATACTTCTGGTTTTCTCTGTACGAGCCACCACCTCGATGCGACCTTGCATGTTGCTCATCCATCTCGTTCTCATGCCGAGGTGCAACTCGTACCCCGTCATGACCAGCTTTTACCCGCCTGCTTCTATCTTGACTTACTCTTATCACCAGGCTCGCAGGACGTGTAACTTCTCTTTCATCAAGAATAAGGCGATCTCCAGCTCTAGAGTGCGCATTGGAGGAGCGAGCTGAGCCGGCAGGTCGTGACATCTCCCTTATTGGCCTTTCAGGCACTTGCATTGCTTCATGCCTCGGGACAGCAGTTTCAACCCTGGGCACATTCTGTGCCTGGGCTTGCACCAACAAATTGACAGCCTCTGTTAGTTGTCGAACCGTGAGTTACAGCGCCTCTTACCTTTGATACCATGCCTGTTGCCTATCAACTACTGGGGTGATTGGAACTGGTTGGCGAGGAGGCAAAGGCGGCATGCTTGTTGCAGCGCCAGCTGCTTGACTATATGACGTGCCTGCTGCATGTATTGGTGCACCTTCTACCTGTTGTGTATCATACTGATGGTGACTGGTTTGGCTCTCTGCCTGGTCAGCTTGTGAGCCCACGTACTTGGTTGTTTTAGTTCTTGCCTTGATACAAGACAGATTGCAGTTTGGGCCCTTCCTCTAGCGCCAAAATGTCAATGTGATTTTCTGGTCGACGAGAATTCAATACCTAATACCTGCAATCAATACAGAACAACACAAAAACCAAGAAGAAAACAAAAAGGCAGATGGTCAAGAACAAAAACAACACCAAGGTTTTACGTGGTTCAGCGAGTGCGCCTACGTCCACGACTGTCTCTCTTCAATCCGGTAGAGTGACAATATATTATTACTTAGATGTCTGTTACAATGATTTTAACCCCTATTTATAGAGGAAGAGTTGTTATAAATTAGGAAGTAATAAAATAGGAAAAAAATCACGAATTAATTATGTTTTCTAATCAGTTGGAGCTAAATTAGGTAACTGTTCCGTATATCTCGAGATCACGTTGACTGAATTTGAATTTGAATTAACTTCCGTTTCTAGTGAGAGAATCACGACCAAATTGGGTAACTGCTTATTCTGGAAGATTTCGTATTAATTGGTCAACGAGCGAGCTATACACTGTCTTGAGCGACCTCGAGCTGGACCTCGCTGAGTAGCAAGCTAATCATAGAGCGAACTGCATAATGATCTATAACTTGACTGTGAAACGAGCTCACCGATGTGAGCTGAAGAGCTCGTTGGGGCAAGCTATAGAGCTCGCTGGACTTGGAGTTGATAATTGAGTCTTGTCTGCTGGGCCTTTACATTGGGTCAATTTAATGGATTTTTATCAGACTTTTACCAATCCATTTGGTGAGTTCGGAAAATATACATAACATAAATTTACTGGACCTCTTTTTCGACAATAAAGAAGAAGAAATGAGAGGGAAAAAAACAAAAGAAAAAGGAAAAGGAGAATAAAAGTAAAAGGGAAAAGAGAAGGAGAAAGATGAGGAAGGAAGAGAAGGAAAAAAGATCTTGATCAGAGAAGAAGTGAAAGAGAAAGAAAAATTAATTTTTTTTTTTGTTTTTATATAAATAATAATTTTGTCCAAATTTTGGGATACAAATGATTATTAGAACTTTTTTAGTACACAAACAATCTAAACACCTTTTTCAATTATTTCATGATATTTACGCTTTAAATTTAATTTTTTTCCTTAAATTTTTGATTACATTTGTTAGATCTACTTACATAATTTTCTGATTTGTTGTTCATAAATGAAGTCACATTGTATCTTATATTAGTTGCATCATATGCCATTATTGCATTATATATCCTCAAGTCTTTGTGGCTCATGTAAACTCCTTACACTTATTTTATGAGGTTATAAATTTAAGAAGTGTTACTTTCAAATTTAAAATCGTTTATAATATTTAAAAAAAAAAAAAATCTATCGATGGAGGAAAGATGATTTTGGTTACTAGATAATTCATATGATGTTGGATAAAGTTCACATGATGTACATGAACTTTATTTATGATATAAATGAAACATATACAAAATAAAATAAAAAGGGATAGGAATAATCATTCTCCTTCTTACAAAAGATTATGTTGTATTTTAGGTTATTAGATCAATACAATCTCAACATTTAAACATCTTAATTTCAATTTCAGTTCAACGGTGTGCTTTTCCATATATATATACACACACTTTAATAATAATTTATACATAAAAGGTTGGATGTATTTACTTAATTAATTTTTTTAAAAAATTGTTTTACTGTATTTAATTCAATGTTGAAATGTCATTAAAAATGTGTTTATTATTCAAAAAATTATATATTGTGGCTGCTTATTTATTTATATTTTCAACTTCTACCACCTTGGGCTCGTACAAAAAAAAAAATTAGAATTAGAATTATTGAGAAGATAATATGATTTGATGCGTTAAGGAAAATTGAATTATTGGAGAACACTAATTATATTGAAATCAAGATTTATTCAACATAAACATCTAACAAATAGAACCGCAGACAACGACTTTTGTGGGAGCTTGAAGTCGAGGCCCATCAAAATTGTCCAAAATGGATACAATTGTCTGTGTTTATTACAGTCAGTGGCTCGTGATGATGTAACCAAAGCTTTTTTCGAGAAAAAACAGTGATAGAAGTCGTACTCATCCATAGACTCCACTTAGCACTCACCAAGTTCAAGTCTTGCACGCAAACGAATGTGGTGATAATGACATAATATATTGTATTAAAACTCTACCTATATGATCTCGTAATGTTCAAAATGCCACTTAAGGGAGAATGGGCTGTGTTGATCCTCAGTCTCGGCCCATCATGTCGTGACCCAACCCCACAGAGCCCTTCGCATTTGGGATGGACCTGTTGGAGTCATCGGTCGGTGAAGCCTAACATCAAACAGGGCGTCTGCAAATTGATAAAACTGCGGCCGTTTCGGCGTAGTGAACGAAAATTCAAACTCTCTGGATTATCTATGTTCGTATAGATTGTATCATGCTGAAGACTTGTCCATTGCTTCCTCGGCTATCAGTTGTGTCCTTCACAAGGTGACTCTTTCTCTCTCTCTCTCAGTTTTAACGTTTGTAATCTGCATATAGACACACGCATGCATACTTGCACTGTGTATCAACTCTGGACAGATAAGGAAAAAAGAAAAAAGTTATGTGAATTGATTGGTGTGTTTCGTTGAAAATCGTTTTGTTGTTCAATTGTGATGCAGAAACTGTACGAGGAAAATGAGCACAAAGCCACCGCCAAAATGCCCCAAATTTGTTCCTGTTGAAGGGGGTGATATTTCTTCAAGGAACACCACTGATGGTATGTGTTTATTGCTCTGCTGTTTGATTCAATCTAATAAAGACTGGTTTGGATGGTAATACTTCGATTTGTGTGTGGCATAAACAAGCTTTGCATTTGCTTTGTTCCCTTTTTGTGATGGACTAAATGTTCTTTCACTTGGAGTCTTGGACAACAAGACTGATTGTTTGTAATTACATATCTTAGGTGTAGTATTTGTAAGGGAAACGTAAAGATGAAATAGAGTGAAATTTTGATTCTACTATCTATTAATGACGTTGCAAAATTTCATATTACAGGAATCAAATTCCGTCTTGTCTCGTATAACATTTTAGCGCAGGTATGAAAAGCTTATCCCCACCATTAGCCGTCAAAGAGCAAGTGTTCTATTGTGATTTCTTGTTCTATCAGCTATTCAGCTTTTGATATTATTTATATAAGACAGGATACTGCTAAAAAATTGTGTATTTCTTTGGTGTGAAATATTGTTTTGATGGAGAGCAGTAAGATATAAAACACTCTGTTTGATGTCATACCATTTTCATAAACTGCATACCTTTATAGCTTCGTGATCCAAACTTTGTTAACTGCTTTCCACAAGAAAGACATTCAAATGTACTTCTATGTTGGGTGAATATGTGGCAAAATTTACTTTGTTGTATCTTCTCAAAGATAGTAGTATGGCATTGAGCACTTTACCAGAATAAAGCTGTCTTTTTTAGCTTATACCGGAATGTGACTTCTGCATAAATTTAGCCAATGATGAATTGCCAGTGTTTGTATAGGAAATCCTTGATGCTAGGTTATGAATATATGTTGACTTTCTGGGACTGTCATAGCTTTGATTCTGATATGTGAAATATCACTTTATCATGTAGGTTTATGTGAAGAGCGATCTTTTTCCGCATTCTCCACCTTCTTGCCTCAAGTAAATGTTCTAACTTTGAGATTGTTCCTCTTTTGATAAGTGTTTTTCCTTTTATGGATGTCTACTGGCAGATTAGGTATCCTAGCTATCTCTAGTTATTGATCATTCTTAAAAAATAGTGTAAATTTTTGCATTCTGTTGGAGGTTGAGGTCTAAGTTGCAACGTGCTTACTGACCTATGAGCACCTCATTGCATAATTTCATGTTTTACTAATTGTGCGCAAAACAGGTGGAGAAAACGATCTGATGCAGTTTTAACTGTTTTAAAGAACCTTGGTGCTGACTTCTTATGCTTACAGGTTTGATTTACATATATATGTTGGTGGGGTGGGTCATTTGTCCATGCTTTGTTTCTGGCTATCCATTCAACTCTTAATCTGAAATTATAAAGTTTTCGCCTTCATATCTCGAGTTCCTTTCAGATTTATCATATGTATGCATGTGCATGTATGTCTTTTGTGTATTTTAATGTATCATGGGATATTTTTTAAATGTGGTTTATGTTACAAGTCTTACAGGAATTAGACTGTGAAGACTTTTACAAAGCAAATATGGAGACTGATGGTTATTCAAGTATATATATTCAGAGATGTGGAAAGAAACGTGATGGTTGTGGAATTTTTTATAAACTGAACCGGTATGCTGACTTTTCTTTATTCTTAATCAAGATAGACGTGATGTGTGATGGAGACCCCGACCAAGAAAATATTTAATTAAATATTTAGTACAGCTAATTGGGTTTTTTTTTTTAATTATTTTTTTAATAAAGTACAGCTAATTGTTGAAATTTATAACCCAAAACATAGTACTGACATCAAATAAACTCTTAACTTATTGTTTCAACTAAAACAAGCCATATGCATCCATATTCCTATAACTAAAACTAAACCCATTGTGCCTCAAACCCATATTGCCTTAATTCTTAGATCTTGGTTGTTACATTCCTCCGTCCCTTGTGCATTTGTTCGATTGGTATGGTGGTAGCTTGGAATCGGGGTAAGTTTTTGGTCAAAATCTTGGTCAGTTTATATATCAAGTTAGTAAATAAATATAATCCTAGTTGGCTACTTTAATTTTAACTTTCCTATTTTGCTATGTGCAACTAATTTAACCACTACAACATTTTTCTCTGCTTTTAAGCCTTTTATCCTCCTCTCTGTAGTCTTTGTTCTACTTTTTGGGTGGTAATAAGTAATAACATTTATCGAGTGCTTAAAAATTTTTGGGTAAAATCAGTTGTAAGGCCCACCATCAGTTTCAACCGGATGTAGCTAAAGATAATGAAGGTTGTGGAAAGCTTGAAAGTTTATCTACCTGAATTTCTTATGGGGAGGTGAAAAGTGTGCTTTATTCTTCCATATATTAACCTGTTTCAAAATAAAACTTTTTATTGTCTGTGCCCTTGGGAAGATGTCGTTGCAAATAGATGTACATATGTATTTCTTCAATTCTAATAAAATCATAATCTGTCTTTGTTGTCATCGATTCAGCTCAGAGTTACTCTTGGAGGAGAGAATAGAGTACAATGATCTTGTAAACACAATAAAAGATGAAGTTATATCATGTGATGATGAACGGAATAATATGCTGGTTAAAGGAAATGAAGACGCAACAAAAGATGGTGACTTTTTGTTCTGTTACCTCTGTTATTTGTTTGTGCTTATATGTGTTATTTAATCTTATATGTGTTATTTAATCTTTTTCTTACAGAAAATTCACTTGATTTGTTTATGAAAAATGTGTGTTTTTTAATTTACGTTATTTATAGTTTTTACCACCTATAGCTAAAAGATAAATATAGCTTTTGAAACTAAGCAGAGGTCCTAATTGACTTATGATACTTGAGTGATTTTTTGTGTTTGTCTAAGAACCCCCCACAGTGGATGTCCATATGCAACTCTCTTGTAACCTTGATTTCTTTTAAATGTGCATGGCATGGTATGCTGGTGGCTTACTTCTTGAATAACCTGTCTACAGGTGCTTTTCATCAAAATGATACTTCAAGGGATCATGGAGATCTTAGCGATCCTCGTGTAAGGTTGAAACGCGATTGTGTAGGAATTATGGCTGCATTTAGACTCAAGGGTCCATTTGATCATGTTATTGTTGTGGCAAACACACACCTTTATTGGTAAAGTGGTCATTTATTGATATCCTTTTGTTTTATGCATCTTGGCTTCTATATTCTTTTGGGCATTCTTAATTTTATTTCTTCAAATGCTAGGGACCCAGAATTGGCTGATGTCAAGCTTGCACAAGCTAAGTATCTATTGTCACGTTTGGCCCAATTCAAAAAGCTGGTGTCACACAAATTTGAATGTGTACCTTCAGTTGTTGTGGCTGGTGACTTTAATTCAGTCCCTAATGATAAGGTTTTTACTGCTTATTTCTTTGGCTTTCTAATTCTTGTTTTCCATGTCTGCTGTTCGGGGTTTGGTTATAAAATATTAGCTCCTTCTTTCAATTCTGAAGTAGTAGGACTTAAAGTTTCACAATAATGCACAGCAATTTGTTCACAGATAACCAACAACTTCATAGCATAAGGACAGCTTTTTAAGGTTTATAAATCCCCGGATCAGTGGACCCTACACATTAGCATGAAATACTGGCATGAGACATACTGACATAGATGTCATGTGTCAAACCTTGTGTCTACTTTATGTAAACTTCTCAGTGACAGCTCCAAGGCTATGCAATTGAGGCAAATGTCTAGGCCCTACTTTGTTAAGGACTACATTTCAGGTCGTACTTTATTAAAGTGTTCTTTTGATTTCAGTTAAATAATTACTTCGTAATTTAGGAAGCCAAATTATCATATAAATGCATCTATTTTGTGGCAAATTTTTTGTAGTTGAATGTTACTTTCCAGATCATCCAAGTTATTGTTCTCAAGGAAATAATTTATGTTTTCAATATGTATTATATTTTTTCTTTAGCTTGCAAAATAACAAGAAACTGAAACTTTCCTGTTTGATTCAAAAAATATAAAGTATACTAAAAATATTAAATAGATGGTTGAGATGAGCCTTTAGATGGAGAGAAGAGATTGGAGAAAATGTTACAACTAACAGTAATTTAAAAATTTGCACTAGACTACAAAATTTTATTAGAAAAATAAAGTTGCATGAGAATTTGAGTTTCGAATTTGCGGAGTAAATATAAATTGAAAGAATGAAGTGACTTCAGCAAAGTGAGACAAAAAATTTAGACTTGACCTGGCAGGGCCTAGTTATGAAGCAGGCTTTGCTCAGATGTAGCTTTGGTGGTGAGCGAAGTTTGTGCTTCTCATAAGTGTAGTGTTTATGTTTGTACTCCTACCTTAAGCTTCCTTTCAGCTTTAGTTAATTAATACTTGCACAATCTTATATTCTTTCAGTAGTTCTTAATTGCTCGTCTTCTCAGGTGTACCGGTACCTTGTTTCAGGCCACTCTTCATCAACACAACCGGAGGAAAGTTTGGATGAGCTCCCCATTAACTTATGCAGTGTCTATGCTTCTACAAGAGGAGAACCGAAGTTTACGAACTGCACCCCTGATTTCACAGACACACTTGATTACATTTTCTTCTCTCCTTCTGACTCCATAAAACCAGTCAGTATCCTTGAACTTCCAGAGCCAGACTCACCAGATGTTGTTGGTTGTTTACCGAATGACTACCACCCAAGCGATCATCTACCAATTGGTGCTGAATTTGAAGTTACAAGGGAATAGGCTTTTGTTGATTGATAAATACACCAATCAACAAATAAATTATAGGAGAACCACCATTTACAAACTGGACCCCTGATTTCACAGATACATTTGATTACATTTTCTTCTTTCCTTCTGACTCCATAAAACCAATCAGTATCCTTGAACTTCCAGAGCCAAACTCACCAGATGTTGGTTGTTTACCGAATCACTACCATCCAAGTGAACATCTACCAATTGGTACTGAATTTGAAGTTAAGAGGGACTAGGCTGTTGTTGATTGATAAATAGACCAATCTTATTTTGTCCAAGAGTTAATGCTAAAATTTTTATTCTTCTTGTTAATAAATCATTTTCTTTATCTCATGAAAGCATTTAAATAAATAAAATCAGTTCAATCTTTTTCTATCCTTGTTAACAAATTCAATCTTTTTCTATCCTTGTTAACAAAGCTAGTGGGATTCTCATTCTTAGCAGAATATTTTGAACTTTTGAGTTGATCTACCTTTGCATAGATGAATTGTTTGTTTTGATAATTACTATTAACGAAATGCATTAATGCACATTGCTTTTTTTTTTTTTTCAAAAAGAAATGCGCATTGCATTTTGGAATCTCAGAGATATTTTCTTCAAAAATAAACTATCGGTTCATCATTTTTATGATCTTTTTTATGAGTGCTTTGAACGTATTGAAGCATAACCCACATGAAGAGAGGGGCACGTTTTAGTACTGGATTTCAAAGTCAAAACGGCCCATCGACCAACGTGTGGAGTGGAATCACTAGTTCAAATCCCTTTTGCTCCCCTATTTTTTATGCCAAGATAATTTTTTTTTTTTTTTGGAAATATATGCCAAGAGAAATTTTGCTCACGGAATTGTGTGAAGAAAAATAGATCAATGATCAGAAATTCAGAACTCAATTTTCCAGGTGAGCAATTCTCGCCTAGGCAATTATAGGAAATGAGGTTTGATGAAATATATGACAAGTTATTCAAGATGTAGAATGAAAATAATAATAATAATAATAATAAAAGAGTGAAATTTTTTGACATTCGCTACTCTTTGGTCTAGCCTGAGTAAAAACCAACATTAGTTGGAGAAACCAAACATTAATCAGTAAGTTACAAAAGAATCAAAGAAAATAAAATTTGGATGACATAATTTATAATTTTCAATCTTGAATATAGACATGTATTTTTTATATCTAGCATTACTTCTACTGAGAATTCATGGGAAAAACATATGATGATTATGAGTTTGTGACTCTCATTTTGGTGGTTAAAAAATGAAAAGGACTTAAAAATGCAACCGACCAATTGTTTATGGAATTTGCAAAGGACTTAAAAAGGCAACAGAGGAGAGGACCACTCAACTCAGTTGCTTTACCGATGGGAAGGAATGAAAGCAGATTTAACATTACATTTGGAAAGTCATGGATAGACCACCCAACTCAGCCTACAATTAGATAAAATTCTGAGACTCTCGCGGGCTTACAGCTTGTGATCACATGCATGTCCTTCAGTTGAAGGCCTGATTATGACCCCATGGTCCTCTTCACTCACATGGTGTATGTCTGTGTGGACACTCTACTAGCCACATGCATTAACATGTATTTGATTTACAAAAAAAAAAAAGTGATCTAAAGATGTTTATTAAGGAAAAATAACATTTTTATAATCATTCATATGATGTAGCAAGAATCTGAATCATTATAATTAACTTAATTCAATTACATATGATGGTTTGAATTAAAAAACCCTACCTCTTATCATTAAACTTTCGCTGATAAGAGTTTTATTTTTTTAAGTTGTTTCTTAAGCAAGAGCACTTTAATGGGACTGTTATATATATATATATATATATATATATATGTATGGCTCACCATCGATGAATAGATATAATCAATATGCTCTTGATGGTGTTTAGCTTTTGAGTATCCATATTTGCATCAACTAAAATTGTGTGTACACCCCTTTTGTGCACACAATCCATTAAAGAATGCTTTGAAAAATTATAAATTATAATTGTTATTATTTAAATCAAACGGATTAGTGTTTTCATGAGTAAATCAAGAAAATTTCTATTCTTATTTTGCATCTTGAGTGTATAGTAAAATGTTGGAAATTTAGCTCATATGTAATTAATTACCTTGAATTTTTATGTCTTAATGAAATAAAACATGCTCACTCTTCAAACTTTAGTTGATAAAAGTTGTAAGAAGTGCATGATTTACCATTCTCAATGTAATTTGATGGTAGAAAACTCTTAGTTAACTTGATAATAATTTAGGTTCGAGTGACTATATTGCAAGTGATATTGCAAAAAAAAAAAAAAAAATACATATCTTTAATTGATACGAATAAATTTGACAAATTGGAATGAATTTGGGAAAAAAAAATCAAATTTTTGCTGTTGTAAAGTGAAAAAATAAAAAATTCTCCATTGAAAACAAATCTAAACTTTGTCCTGTGACGTATATCAATAAGCCATGTAATAAAGTAGCGGACCAGTAAGACATATATGAAAAGGATTCTTTTAAATATTTATACATACATCTAATACACTGCAATATGAATATGATGACAATAAGAAAAGGAATTAATCACATACAAGATTTCTAGTGGAATTACAATTAGATCCATGGTTGATTATTTCTAATTTTCCAATCTTAAATTAATGTGAGAATGAGGTACAATTGCATTCATATAATGTACAACTATTACACAAATTAGACTATTAGAGCAGCATATTAGGTGAATGTATTACTGGGATTGAGAAATATGGATCAACACCCCCTACTTGCTCACCTAACACGTTTGGTTCGTCGTAGTTATCACAGGAAAGCTCATTGTACAAAGCTCTGGCCTTCCTCAGGATGTACCTAATGGAAGATTTAGCGTACCCAAACCCTACTCGTGGAATTTCTCGAACCTGAAAATGTTGCTTTCTTCTTCTAACCTTTGCACAATTGTGAGAATATTGTCGGCCATGTCCACTTCTAATACTGATAATAAGCCCACTACGAGTTCCTTCTTTGGAGTGGCCTATCGACTTACTATGACACCCTCTAGTAGAAACAGCAGGCAAGAAGCCGGCTGCCTGTGTCGAGATTTGCATGGATTTTCTGCATGGAGAGTACTGTTGGAAGGTTGTCATCAAGACCACAAATGGGGTGGCCATAAGATACAATGCGTTGAGATATATACTTTAAAGATGAAATATACTGATTATATAATGAGACCAATTTGCTAGCTAGCTACCTGTGTGGCTTAATGGCTTATATATAGTGGGTGACTGATGCTATATAGATGACCATATGTTTGTCTGGTGGGGCTGTAGTGTCATTTTCGTCATTTTGGTCACATTTATAGTTGAATAAGAAAGGATATATATTAGGTGCCCAAAGCCATGCATGCCCGTCTAGCTCTTCCCCATCGATAAGGGTCAAGTATGGTACAGGTACTTTTCAATCTAGAAGAATCCCAACATCAAAGACATAATTTATAACCACATTTTGTTGTTATCATCATCTGCAACTTGCATGAATATAAAGACATAAAAGCCATCCCTCTCCAAACGTCCTGGGTTGTGACTATATAGTAATAAGAATTAAGAAGAGTGTTCTATGGATTTGTTTCAAATTTTGAGGTAAATCTATATGGTCGTTTCCAAGAGAATATTATAATACAAGACTTGCATATGTCTAATTATAAATTTGGAGAGAGGGATTTGAACTATGGACATTCACTTTATAGAAAAATATAATTATCATTAGGTTATGTCTGTGATCATATTTGTATGTATACATTATCGACCCTTTTTATATAGCTTTCGTTATTTTAGTTTCATATTTTATATATACATATATCAACCGTCTAAAACAAATTAAAAAATAAAAAAAAAATTAGCATGAAATTTGAAATTATACAGTTAATTATAGAGCCAGTATATCTAGTACTTGCTATTCTCACTAGAGTATACTAACTTGTATCTCCTCAGTTTAGTACTTCCCCTTATCTATCTTTAGACTCATTTCTCTTACGAATTTTTTAATATTTGATACACACATTTCAGATATAAATCTGACATAAAATTTTGTAATTTCATCTATATATATTAGATTATTAAGCAATTTTTATAGGGAATTTGACTTTAAGATTTCAGTTTATTGAGAGATAACCATCCAAAATATATTTATCACATAGAGTTTGAAGTTTAAACCAACAATAAGTACTAAAGAGGTTTATATATATATATATATATATATATAGTGATTTTACCATCCGTGTTTTCTAACTTTATGAATCAATCAAATTCATCCATTGCATTCTCTCTCATAAAATAAATTCTCTTTCATATTTAATTCAAATACAATGGATGACTTTGATTGATTTATCCTAATTTTTTAAAGTTAGGAGATATTGATGATAAAGTCAATATATATATATATATATATATGAGTAATGCTAGACTAAAATTTTGTCCAAATTTGTGCCCAAATAATATGGTATGTGAGTTGTCAATATCTTATAAATCATGAGATGATATAATAATTAATAGGATGTTGATAACTCACATGTCACATCATTGAGCACAAATTTGGCCAAATTTTTGGGAAACCTAACAATACTCTCTTGTATATAATGCTTTTAAAATGAAGATTCTCTAATTTTAAAAAGTTAGGGAAAACCAATCAAATTTATCTATCGTATTTAAATTAAATAGGAGAGAGAATACAATGAATAAATTTGATTAATTTTCCTTAATTTCTTAAAGTTAGGGAGTCCTCATTTTAAAGACACTATATATATATATATATATATATATATATATATATAGGGGGAGGGACAAAAGTAGCATATTTAAGTATTGACTTAACATTTATGTCCCTTTTGAGAAAATATAACAATGGAGTCCCAAATGATATGTAAAAGTACCAACATACCCTTCCAGTAAAAATGTGTAATAATAGTTAGGTTTTGAAAAAAACCTGTTCCCCCTAAAATCAAACCTTGAAAAAAACCTATTCCATCCCAAAATTAACAACCTCTGCTTGCCCGCCATCGTCTGTCCGTTCCGTACACAGAGCCACGTAGCGCCGTCGTCGTTGTCTGCCCTTTGCCATCGAGTTTTCTATGTCAGTCTTGCATGCGCGACATATTATTAAGCTTAGAGATTTGTATGTAGTTGTGGTGGATTTGTATGTAAGTATGTCGACTGTATCATCACTCACTCGCTCCATTATAATTCACACCAACATAAAAACAATTGTGCTTTAGATTTGAGTTTAAAGGGTTTGTTTAAAATGGCGTCGCACGTTATTGGGTACCCACACATGGGACCCAAGAGAGAGTTGAAGTTTGCATTGGAGTCGTTCTGGGATGGGAAGAGCAGTGCGGAGGATTTGCAAAAGGTGGCTGCTAATCTGAGATCGTCCATCTGGAAGTAGATGTCTGAGGCTGGCATCAAGTACATTCCCAGCAACACTTTCTCTTACTACGACCAGGTCCTTGACACCACTGCCATGCTCGATGCTGTTCCCGACAGGTACAAATGGAACGACAATGAGATCGGCTTCGACACCTACTTCTCCATGGCCAGAGGCAATGCCTCCGTCCCCGCCATGGAAATGACCAAATGGTTCAACACCAACTAGTATGTCTCTCACTCTACTGGTTTAGTAATTTGTGTTGGTTCATTGATTTGTGATACTGAAATTTGGTTTGTAATGTGTTTGATGCAGCCACTACATCGTGCCCGAGTTGGGACCTCATGTGAAATTCTCATATGCATCTCACAAGGCTGTCACCGAATACAAGGAGGCTAAGGCGGTATGTTTCCCATATTGTTTTGTGTTCAGATATCTTTTGTGAGGCAGAGCATGTGAAAAATTTGAACTTGATATGGTATTAAGAGTATAATTTTGAACTTAGATATCATACATGCTTGACCGGACAGATTGTAGTTGGATTGATAAATCCTCTGTGGTTTTTTTTTTTTTTTTAATATTTCAAATTCGATGATATTTATATACAAATCAATGCTAATTTAGAATTTTGAATCAACATCTTTGAATACAATGCAATTTAGCTTTCCATCAATCTGTTCAAGTTCATCAGATTTGAACTCTTTTGTCACTTGTCTTATATGCAGCTTGGAGTTGAGACTGTTCCAGTCATTGTTGGCCCTGTCTCTTACTTGTTGTTGTCTAAGCCCAGCAAAGGCGTTGAGAAGACCTTTTCTCTTCTCTCCCTTCTTCCCAAAATCCTTCCTATCTACAAGTAAGAAACTATAGAGCTTTTTTTGGTACAATTGATTTTTCTTGTACTTGATATAAATGTTGTGATTCCTCTAACATGCAATATAATAATTAAAACGTCAATAGGGAAGTTGTCTCTGAGCTTAACAATAGTTGTAGTGGATTTGTATGTAAGTATGTCGATTGTATCATTAGAAAATGTGTACCATGGAATCGGGGGCTACCAGAAGTTCATAAAATGAGAAGGGAATACGCCTTTTCCAAATTTTGTAATGTTGTTGAGGAAAATGACATGTAATTGGAGTTTACATTAGAACATTTATATATCAACATGTATATATATATATATATATATATAGTAAGTTACCTTTGTGTTTTTGCCTAAATATTTTGTGTTATTTTGAGGTGTTATGTTAAAGTTGTGCTATGTTTTATAATCTTGAAAACCAGTAGCGAAAACACTAGTCACACCAAGGTGAGGAGTGTTAGTAATACTAGTGACCTCGGTGTGACTAGTGGCGTGATGTGTTGATGGGAAAAACCAGTAGTGAAAATACTAGTCACACCAAGGTGAGAAGTGTGAGTAATACCAGTGACCTCGGTGTGACTAGTGATGTCGTAGGTTAATGGAAAAAACCAGTAGCGAAAACACTAGTCACACCAAGATAACTAGTATTACTAACACTTGTCACCTTGGGGTGACTAGTGTTTTCGCTACTAGTTTTTTTTTTTTTTTTTTTTTTTCCATCAACCCATGGCACCACTAGTCATACCGAGGCCACTGGTATTACTTACACTCCTCACCTTGGTGTGACTAGTGTTTTCGCTACTGGTTTTTCTCATTAACTCATAGCGTCACTAGTCACACCGAGACCACTAGTATTACTAACACTCCTCACCTTGGTGTGACTAGTGTTTTTGCTACTGGTTTTCAAGATTATAAAACAAATAAACAAATCAAGATTATAAAACAAGTTTATTACAATAAATGAAGATAGTTTTGCATTTGTTACAAATCAAAGCAACGATATTTCAACAAACAAAATACAAGGTTATGGTTGAGATTGTTCTGGTACAGTGGGTCGGGGAGCATTGTTACAAGTCTTGCTATTGTGTCCTACTTGGTGGCAGGTCCGACACTTTCTTCGTCTTCTTACTTGGGTAACAGAGCCTTCACTATTGTTCATAGGGGGTCGTTGAGATGGATGTGGATTACAACAGTTTTGTCGATAGTGACCCTTTTGCCCACAATGAGAGCATTTCAAAACCCTTCTGCTATTCTCGCTAGCAGATGGAATCCTTTTCTTTCTAGGCCTACCAGCCTGCGAACGCCATGGTGGTGGTAGAACAATCATTTCCTTTATCTCTCTAACAATCATTTATTTTGTTTGGAACAACAGTTACCTAAATTTTAGGATTTTTCTCATGTAGCCAGAAAGACACAACTTTATCAGTTGTTAATTTTGGAATGGCAGGCCTACCGGAAGTCTCCACCAATATGTGTAACTCAAATGTACTCTTTGTTATATCAACTAGAACAATATTCTCAACGGTCTTCTTTAAGTCATCAAGCGTCGCATTCGTCGAAACAAATGTTATTTCTGATTCACCACCCTCATACTTATAACCAATCCATTGTCCAAATAATGAGTGACTATAGTTTTAGTTTCGTCCATATCACTGTACACAAATAAATGATCAAATTTATTAATTAAGCTCTAAATTAAGACTAGCAATATATTATTACTCATACTTTGATACAATTAAGTAATTAAACTACTAAATAAATGCTCATAATATGACACTAATAGTGCGCCAAGGTGATATGCATTAATAACGCTAGTTACCTCGGTCTGACTAGTGTTTTGACTACTGATTTTTTTTTTTTTTCATAAACCTATGACACCACTAGTCACACTAAGGTAACAAGCGTTATTCACACTCGTCACCTTGGTATGACTAGTGTTTTAGCTACTGGTTTTTTTCATCAAGTCATGACATCATTACTTACACCAAGGTAACTAGCATTATTAACACTCGTCACCTTGGTGTGATTAGTGTTTTGCCTACTGATTTTTTATTTTCCCATAAACCCATGTCACCACTAATCACACTAAGTTAACTTGTGTTAATAACGCAAGTCATCTTGGCATGACTATTGTTTTCGTCTTTACTTTTTTAACTAAGTCTTGCCATCACTAATCAAATCAACATAACTTGCATTAATAACGTCGTACATGTGTGCCGTTTGCATCAACATACATAGAAATACTAAGTTCGTAAACCCTAAAGCCAATTTCTATAACTCAATATCAGCATAGCTAACCACAATAACTAATAACAACTGAAAAATAAGTGTTCAAAAGTTAAGATACATTACCCATAGTGCAGAAGAAGATTATGGATGGTGGATGGAAAGAATGGTCGCTGGTGGATGGTGGATGGAATTCGTCGCGTAGAAGAGAATGACGATAGATGGGGGATGTTGGCTGTGAAGAAGAAAACGAAGCCAGATAGTGGTTGTGAAGAAGAAAACGAAGCTGGATGGTGGCTGTAAAGAAGAAAATGAAGCTGGATGGTGGTGGTGTGAAGAAGAAAGAAGAAGCTGGAGCTGGATGGTGGCTGTGAAGAAGAAAACAAAGCTGGATGGTGGCTGGAATTCATAGTGCAGACGAGAATAAAGATCGATGGTAGATGGTGGCTGTGAAGAAGACGAGAATGAAAGAGTAAGAGGAGCAACAGAAGAGAGAACACCGGTTTTAACGAGAATGAAGATCGATGGTGGATGGTGGCTGTGAAGAAGACGAGAATGAAAGAGTAAGAGGACCAACAGAAGAGAGAAAATATCAAATAACAAAGTCATAAGTTTTAACTTTTAGAAAGGGTATTTTTATCCAAAAAAATAGGACTTGAGACTCAATTGTTAAATTTATTGAAATGAGATAAAATTGTCAATCCAGTAATTGAAAGTGCCACCTGCTAACATTTCCTCATATATATATATATATATATATATATATATATCACTTACTTTCATTTGTTTTGATAATCATCTACGAGTCATGGTTAACTAATGTTAGTTTGAATGTAGTAACAAATTAACAAAACAACATTTTTAGCATGAGATACTTTCTAAGGTAATACTTAATAGCGAGTCAAGCAACTTCCTTCTTATTAATTATCATCATCACCATTGTTATTATCATTATAATAATAATAAGATGTGATATATATGCTTATATCTTCTTTTTTCTTCTTAAAAAAAGTAAAAAAAAAAATGCTATTGTTTCTTTTTTTTAAAAAAATTGCTATTAGTTATGGACGAAAACTTTAACTCCAATATCCTGAAAATCAATATAAAAGGCTATAAGAATATCATATCATATCATAAAATTATGTTCATGCATGTTTTTCTATTTTTAATATGAGTAATGCTACATTATTCAAAAATATGTCCAAATTTATCGTCCAAATAATGTAACAAGTTTATGTATAATTACTATTTCATCAATACGCCATCCCAAAATTAATGTGATAAATACAAATAAAATCAGTTTATCACATCATTTAAGCAAATTTTTGAGAATTATAATATTATTTTTTTAATTTTTACACAAGTGATAGAAATTCTCACTTAATATGAGATTTTACCTCACTAATTACGAAGTTACTATCATAGTTTATAACCATATACATAACGAATCTTGAAAGTGTATTAATAGTAATAATCTAGTGGTACAAAACTTTTTATTTTAAAATGTTTGCTTTTGTTGGTGGCATACCAGTTATTCTTGGATGTAATGATTCTAACGAACTAAATGGACCTTTCATCAAGATGATATGGAGAATTAATGGGTCACATAATGAAAATAAAATCATTTTTAAATTGAAAATTATTTGACCACCATAAGATTTTTTTTGATTTGATAGTGAATGAGTCACAATCTATCGAAATCAATTATTAATTATATAATTTAAATATTTACTCTTATAATTAGGAGATAATTCTTCTTATAATCAAATATATATATATAAAGTTTATAAAATACTTTTGGTGGAACTTGACTAAGGTGAAAGGAAAGATATACAATCATTTCTGTTGCGGCAAGAAGTGATTTTTTTATTACAAAATTAAACTCGGAAGTTTATTTTGAAGAAAAGGGACATGCTAATAACATGATAAAACTCACTTTAAGCAAAAATTATGCTCCTCATCATTATAGATTTTGGGTTGGATTAAGTTTCAACAATCTATATTGATTAGATTTTGAGTTGTTGACCATTACGTCGTCATCTATGCATCTCATCAAGAAAAGATTACGATTTAACTTTTTATTTATTTGAAAAAACATGCATAGCTAGCGAATAGCAATATTGAGGGTGCATATGTTGTCACCAAGGGATATAATTTTTTATACCAATCACGCATAGACACTCAAACCCAATACATTACAAGCTCTATATTTCAAAACCACATTGCATGATGGTATCTCATATATAATTTTTACACCCATATTTTATTAAAATTTTAAGACGGAAATTACATTGGATACAGATTAATTTTATTCCTTATTTAATCATACAAAATACCCTTAAGTGAAAATGGTATAATGTGATACCTTTTAAATCAAATCTTGTGACTCTATCATTACTAGTAGTTAAAGTTTCAATGTCAATAAAATGTGCGTATTGATAAAAATACCCTTAATTAGTCTTCTCTTGCACCCCTCTTTTGTCTCCTCTTTTTTAATTCTTTCATTTTTTTTTCTCCCTCATTTTTTCTCACAATTTTTATATATCGATTCTTATGTGGATAATCTGGAAGAATGCTTGAATATATAAGAATAGCTTGAAGATCTAAAAAACAAAAAGTCGAAAACAAGAATAAAACTATAATCTGGAAGAATAACTGGAAAATCTAAAAGATGAACCAAAACACAAAATAGAAGAAGGAATATAAGAGATATCTCTAGAAGGAAAGACTTATTTCTAGAAAGAAATCTATCAAAAGAAGTAGATTACTATTGAAAGATATATTTATCGAAAGAAGGATTTATCTCTCAAAATAAAGAAATTTCACATGAAGGATTTATCTTTTAAAGGAATAACTTATCTTTCGAAAGAATAACTTATCTTTCTAATGAAATATTTATCTCTCGAAATAATGACTTATCTTTCACACAAAAATCAAATTTGGTGTAACTGTATACATATTTTAGTGACATAGAAACTCAAATTATTAATGTATTAACAAAGGCACAAATACAGGCCTCTGTAGTGTGTTTTACCCAAAGAACTCCCTACTTAATCCTTTTACTATGAAATATGTCTGTTGGAAGATTAAACCAAAACCTTTTCAATTAATTTTATTTACTTTTTGTTTTTAATTTTGAAAAAAAAAAAAAAACAATTCAACACAAAGCTCTAAATAATGATCACACCCTAAAAGAAATCATTCACTAAAATATCGATCTGAAGAATAGGATAGCTTTGTTTCATTAAGAAATTACATAAATTACTGGAAGTAGACATGACCGAGAAATCAAGGATTAAACAAATTACTGTTATTATCAGCTGCATTATTATGAGTAGTTTTTTGGAATCTATCTTAGTTGGTCCTTTCTTAATAGCCATTTCAAAGGGTCTCTGTTTCACCATATTCTTGAATTTATCTTCTATACACTAGCTAATTGGATGAACTCATAGTTGATAACATTGGCGTATTTCAATATTGAACATATAGACACAACACTCAAGCATGATGACAGTGGCGTCACATACTTATATACTTGCTCTTAGTAAAGAACCGCCCTAGTTCAGCCTAAGAAAACATGAAAATGGTGTACAATGGCAAGCAATAGTAAGAGTCACTAGAGTAATGCGTATGGTGTTTGCGTGACTCAATAGAATCGCATCCAGACAGTGACAAGCACTACACTAGCAAGCATTGGTGATGATGAATGGTGATCATAAAAAGATATTGATGTTTCATGTCCTCTCAATTTTCCCTTTCTATGGGAATATGGTCTTCTCCACAAACGTCAATTCCCTCATAATGCATGCTTTTGACCATTACAACCAAATGAACGTCTTACGTCCGCAGAGGGGCATTGATTAATCATTCGGTGTTACTGTAACTGATTCCAAAGTCGCTCATCCTTCTATGCTCAATTTTCGTATGATTTTGCTGATGTAACCTTCACCAGTGTAATGCATTCAATGCTGCAATTTTCACTCCACAATCATTCTGCCGGCCAACTTCACCATTCAATTAGTTTTCAACAGAATTTGCAGGGGCCAGATAGTGGAGGCATTCCTTACTAGTTGTGGGAGAGGTGGGCTGTCGCCATATTCCATTAGTACTGTATCCATTTCTGTTTGTATGATTATTAATTAATTAATTAATTTTTATTACTAGCATCATAACGAGATCAATCGAAATGAGATTATGAAGCACCATAACGGGGCCAACTAAAATGAGATTATAAAGAACAATCTAGATTTCTGTTCTCAAAAGTGAGAGAGAGCTATCTATATAAAATAGAAAAATTACTCATATATTAGTGGGAGGATGCAAATTGAACTAGTAACCATGGTGCATGGGTGGAGAAGGTGTCTATTCCACTATGCTTATATCACTTCCCGCTTGTTTATTTATATTTTTTGATCTCACTTATTTATTTTTCGTTTAGGACAATTGCCGCTTATTTAAAAAATAATAATGCTAAACATCTCAATTTTTTGTGTTCTAACTTGATTCCAATTCTTCAGATATTAATTGATAAATAGATATATTTTTCAAGTTATGAAAGGATATAATTTTCAAGTGAAATAAATAATTAATGTCTATTTATCAATTGACATCTAATGAATTGGATAAAAATAGACTATTGCATTATCTTTGAAAATTGTATCGGCATATTAGATTTCACCATGTGCTAAATTGTTGGTGTTTTGAATTAATACGATTCAACAGTTGCCATTGTAAACGTGTCAATGATTTTGTTAGATGTGTGCCCTATGGCATAATTAAAGATTTCATTAGTGTTTCGTTTAAATGCAGTCAAAATCAATTAGATTCATCAAGTTTTTCATATAAAAAAATCTAGTAAGTAGCTAAGGGACTGTTTGTTTTTTTTTTGAAGATTGAATAATACTGCTGAAAACTGAATATTAAATAGTAATTGAAATCTAAAATCTGAATAATATATATATTTTTTTCTTACTTTTGAATATATTATAAACTTATTTTTTTTAAAATTAAAATCATCTAAAAACTAATAATTTAACATTTATACCCTTTTAATTATTTATTATTATGTAATTTTAATTAATTTAATATAAACATATGAAAATAAATAATTTAATAAATTCTAAAACATTTTTTATGTATATATTAATAATATTTTATTCATAATTAAAATATAATTAAAAAATATAATAGTATTAATCATATTTATATATTTAATATATCAATATATTTAAGAAAATAATTAAAAATAAATATTTAAATTGTAAATTAAAATATATTAATTTAATTTTAAAATAATTTGAAATGAGATGTATTTAATCTTTTCTTTTCAAATATATTTTTTGTAAACACAAAAAAAAAAAAAAAAAAAAAATATATATATATATATATAGAATCAGAATAAATTTGAAATTATAATATTTTCGGAAGAATAAATTTGGAATAAAGGATTTAATTATCATTAAGTGATTTACAATTAAATGAAAAATTAAAAATTCTTACTTAACTTTTTCAGTTGTTTTTAGATAATTTTACGTGGTTTGTTCATTTAAAAAGTAAAAAAAAAAAAAAACTTAATAGATACAACTCAGTAGTTTTTAAATCTTAAGTGAAAAAACAAACAACCCCTAAGAGTATGTGTTTTTAATAAGCATTTAACTATACATAGTATTCCACTGAAACACTACAAATACCATACAAGGATGCCTTATGATACTCAGCACATGCTTTAACCACTGCTGCTCAGAAGACTGAAAAAATTCAAACCCATCACAGCTCTCTTAGTTTCTTCTAAAAGCTAAGATTTCAATGGAACTGGAGGCTCAAGTACATGCCAAGTTTGCAGTAAACGTCATAGCAAAAACTGTTGTCAAAGCCACTGGCCCCTTGCCAGAGCCTCATGTCCTCTCTCTTTCAAATCTTGACCTACTCTCTGGCCGTTTTCCCTTAACATACTTCTACTTCTATCGCCAGAACCAAGATGAAAACTCCACCTTTAACATTGAAGCCCTCAGGATCTCCCTAGCCAAAACCCTGTGTTATTATTACCCTTTTGCTGGTAGAATCATTCAAAACCCAAGTAATAGCGAGCCTGAGATCATATGTGACAATACCGGTGCTTTAATTGTAGAAGCCAATGCTAATATCCCTTTAAAGAATCTAGACTTCTACAATCTTAACGATTCTCTTCAAGGAAAGCTAGCCTTTGCAGCAGAACCAGACTTCCCCTTGCAGGTCCAAGTTACACATTTCACCTGTGGAGGCATTTCAATATCCTTCACTTTCGACCATGCCCTAGGTGATGCAACTGCACTTGGCAAGTTTCTCCGCTCCTGGTCTGAAATGGCTCAACAAAGATCACTAAGTTGCATACCCAATCATCACAGAAGTTACCTTCACGCACGATTCCCTCCCAGCTATCACCCTTCCTTGGATCAAAATTTTGTCAAATGCAGCTTGGAGGAGATAGTAAATATGCCACCAACCAACATCTTACTGAAACGCCTTTATTATATTGATGCTTCATGTATAAGGAAACTACAAGAACTTGCTTGCATAAACGGTAAAAAGAGAACTAAGATTGAGGCTTTCTCAGCCTATGTATGGAAGATTATGGTTAACGCCATTGATGATAAAAGACATGAAAAGTGCAAGATGGGCTGGTTAGTTGATGGACGCACCAGAATCCGTGGAGATCATCAAAATTCCATGTCCAATTACATAGGCAATGTCTTGTCTCTGGGTTTTGGAGAGGCAAGTTTTACAGAATTGAAAGAAGGGTCAATATCAGATATAGCCAATAAAGTTCATGATTCAATAAAGGAGGTGACAAATGAGGCTCACTTCCTGGATTTGATTGACTGGATAGAGTGCCACAGGCCTGGATTGATGCTATCAAGAGCTGTGTTAGGTAGAGAGGGGCCAGCACTAGTGGTGTCGTCAGGAAGACAGTTTCCAGTGGCTGAATTGGACTTCGGATTTGGAACTCCTGTGCTAGGGACTCAGTGTTCGTCAATAGAAAGGATTGGAGTTGGATACATGAACCAAAGGCCAAGTGCTAAATGTGATGGCTCTTGGACCGTGTCTACTATTCTGTGGCCACAACTTGCTGCTGCATTGGAGGCAGATTCCGTTTTTCAACCGATGTCTGCTGCCCATCTTCAATTGTGATCCTGCAATTTTTGAAAGGTTAAGGCTATATCGATAAAAGTACCAATAGTGCGAAGCATCATAAGTTGTATAATTTGTTGGGTTGATATAAGTATCAACTAGAAACATCAGTGTATTCTAAAAAAGTGCCCTAGTACTTTCAATGTCACTGCAGGTAGATATCTAAGTACTTCAGTGTTGCTGTTAAAAGATAACATGTAAGTTATGGTAGATTATAATAACATGAAGGATGGTCAATTAAAACATTATGAGATTGTACCAAGGAGGATCCTACCTAGCAGGCAGCAACTTGCTCATACTTGCAGCAGAATAACAGAAAAGCAGAACCAGCCTCAAAAATACAATTATCTGTGCTGATAGATAGATGTCAAATAATGCACTGTTCATAAAAGTTTACAACTTACTTTGAACTGCCGTGTCAAATGCAAAATGGTGCTTGTTTAATATACTCAAGCCAAATGGCGGAGTTTCAATAGAATCATAAATGCTACTGATGTCACTGATTCTGATTGAGTCGCTAATGTAGAATTCTGCACAGCTCAGAAAATCATAGCATTTCTCATAGCCATATCATGGCCCCTGAAATATAAGGGGAAAGGGGAATTTAAATATCTAAATCACATAAATCAAATATGTAAACAACACAGCAGATTATTGATAGGCTACTTCATGCTACCAACGAAACAAAGAAATCAAGTTCCCCCCAGCTTCAAAGTTTACTTTCCAACCTGAGTGGATTAAAAACCCTGTTTTTCTATGATCAACTTCATAGTTTTTTATTCCATGTAAATCGCACATAGACAGTGTATTGATCATTAAACCCAAGAAAAATATGGAGGACAATGAATGTGCCAACTTCAGATTTTGCTTTCTCAACAAATCAGAAGGAACAATTCAAGGCATCTATATTGCAATTAAGAATATGGGCTAAATGGAGACTAAAGGGAATTGTTATTGCATCCTTCCACTCTCACATTGCCGGTTGATGCCTCTAGACAAATTACCAAACATCTGATTTCTGTTTTCAATTTTTTTCATTACTACAAATTTACAACACGTTATGGCATAAATATTAAATTCCAGATATTTTGTCTCAATAAAAACCTAAGTTTGATTTCATTAACATTTAGAGCTGTAAAGAATAATACTTTGTTGGACTGCATCAATCATTTGGGGCTCTCTCTCGTTATTCATTAATATGGTACACATACATACAAATTAGAAAGTGTCTTAGCAAGCAATAACAGCACTTCCAATATGTATTTGATCAAAAATTTCTTTAGTACATATTATTAATGTCTGAAAGCATATACAAAATAATCTAATTTTACTTATATACACTAAAACTATTGCATAAATTACAAATAACCAAAGGACTTACAAGAGACAGATACGAAGAATTAATTTACCTTGAAGAAAATGAAAGAAGTCAACATTGTAGGCACACTCTCTTAATCAAAAGCAATATCCATACACCATTTCAGCACTATCCGCAGTCAACAAGAGAGATTCGCATGGAACCACTGGGATCATACAGGTCCATTGAACTCGACAGCAATTAACCCCAAGCTTTCATGGTCAAACATTGCGATTAACTTCTCTACCACTTTCTGAACATTTTGAGGGAGACTTCACCTCCAACTCAAATATCTAACAATACAAAAATATGTGAAGAAAAAGTGAATAATATGATTAGAGAATCATAAACTTTCCTGAAAGGAAAAGCAAGTAAAGAAATTAATTGCTGGTACAAATCCGCCAAATACCTGAAACCAGATTTGTCAATCGCTTTCCTCGATAAACTGGAAAATTACTATCTCTGGCCACAGAAGAGGCATGATTTGTTGATATCCATTATTGAATTACAAGGATTTGATTCAAAAATCATAATTCTCTTGTTATAAGATCTGTAGAGCTTTTTTTTCTCTTCTATTCTGTTAAGTGAAAACAGAAAACACCAGATTTACAAACCAGCCAAATTGAAAACATTTAAACCCTCATTTTCCACTTTTGATATTTAATCATTTTATATCCATACATCCATCAATAAAAATTTGAAGGAACGCCAGGCTTCCAAGTTTCATCTGGATACTTGCCTTTTTTAGTTATATGTAATATATTTTTTCAATTGAGCTCCCACCTAGCACGAAACTACCCGCTTCCATTCCAAAATAACAGCTATTAGCGAAAAAAAAAAAAAGAAAAGGTGTTACCCATTTCAGAAGCACAAAATAATCCAGGAGAATATTTGCAGTTCGTACTTGGACATTCTAATTACAATTCCAGCTGTCAAAAAGGAAGAAATGTCAGAGGAGGATGATACATACAATAGTTGAGGATATCATGCTTCTCATGTCTGAAATTCACCTGTAGAGCACATTTAAGCTTGAGTTAGACTTAGAGTCCTCTCAGAAAAGATGTCAAGATAGCTGGACAGGAACAATCACATTTTACCCCTGACCAAGCAATCGAAGCTAAATCTTAAAACCTTTCAACATGAAATAGATTCCTGATAACAAGCCCTCACAAATTAGCTCAATTTATGTTTTGCTAAATAAAATACATAATCAAAATTATATTATTATCAACCAATTGAGAAGATTTGCAGGAGCATTATAAATCTATAACATAATTAAAGGCCTAATTAGCATGGTGAAAACTGATATAATTGATAATCCCAAAATTAGGCTATTGCAGTGCATGCAGCAGACAGGCAGAATTGTGAAGTAATTTGAATCCATATTTATGTCAAATTCCCCTTTGTACCATCTTTGGTCATGAGTTGATAGCACAAAGATAGCAGAAAGGACCAAAGTCGAATTTTTTTAAAAGAGAGCTGACTGTAAGGTCCAGAGTCACTACAAGAACTAAATCAGGTAAACAGATCTATAGCTCTGAATGTCTAAAATTAATTGCATGGTCAGATGGGCTTGGAACACAATTTCATACATTGTATGAATGAGCTTCACTACATGCATAGTAAATTGGTCTGCTAATAGGTTACAAAAAAATGACTGAATTAGAAATGGTGGTTATATAAATGTGTACATAGCTAAGAATTGTGAGCATATGCATGGAAGACTCTAATTATTACAAATTAAACAAATATTCAAAGTCTGTATGATCATTATTTATTTGTTTTCTTTTCGTAGGAAATGTCTGCATGATGTTTGGACACGAGAATCATCCAAAAATTAATGATTTCAACTTTCTTGAAAAATATCAATCCTCTACCTTTACTAAAATATCAAACAATATCTACCCAAATCTACATTTATACAAGAGGAGAGACAACTGAATTGAACACGGGCATCTTACAATTGCATATTGTGTTCAGTCAGCAATAAAAACAACTTCAAAGCAATGAGGATGCATCTAAGAAGTTGCCACTAATTTCAATTGCAAAGTAATTATACATAATAAAAGAAAAACTTTTATTTATTTATTTATTTATTTTTTTTTGATAGTATTAAAGAAGAAAAAAGATACAAAAGTGACCCAAAAATCCACCAAAAGAACAAAAAAAAAAAAAAAAAAAACAAACAAAAAAGCAAGATTGAAATAAACAATCAAAGAACAGCAGTCTTCCAATCAACCATAATGAAAAATAATGATAAATCTTTAAAATCTTCACTAGAAGAAGCCCAAAGGGAAGCCAAATAAAATGTTTTATCTCCTAGAAAATTCTCCACCTCTTTCATTTCTTCAAAAATTCTCCTGTTTCTTCAAAAACTTTCATGAGTTATTAGAAATTATATTCTGTTACAATATTGTCACAAATTAATAAATTCTTTACAACGTCCTTTCTGGTAATTTACTACCACTAAATTCACAACGTTTTATACTACCTAATGATCTATTGACTTAAAAGCTCTTACAAATTTACAATTGACATCTAACCAATGAACACCATTCGCTAATAGCTCTACATGTAAAAGTTCTACTTAAAAAGCACCATTCACAAAGCTCCATACAAAGGCTTAGTCCAAATTCCTAAAAAAGCTTAAGAAGATTATCAGTAAAATTCTGAAAGTACCTTAAGTGTGACTCATAAACGAGAAAAAGTGAATAATATGTCATTTTCTACGAGCCGCTGGCCTGAAAGCACAATACAGTGGCCCCCAACTTTCAAGAATAAAGCTTGAATCTGCAAATGAGGATGAGTACACTATTGCATCATCTGAGATAAGCTTTCCTGCAAAAGAATATTGAGAGATGCATGAATTAGTCATATTGAACAGGTTACCACCAAAAAATGGACTACCAAGAAAACATTTATTAAATTTAATCAAAATAGTTGACCAAAATTGTAGCAATTTCAAAGCCAAGAATATATATTATATATAATAAAGCACTCACCTCCTATAACTGCCATTATCATTCTTGATTTGTATATGTTGATGGCTTCCACCCACTAATCAACGTAGTATAAGTAATTTCATCTAAAGATAATCCTTTACTTAACATATGATCGCTTACTTCGAAGGCTTCTTCCATGTTCCCTTCCTTGCAATAACCATTCATGAAGACATTATAAGTGATCTCATCAGGGATGATTCCTTTTTCAGCCATTTCATTCAGCAGTTTAGCTGCTTCCTTCATGTCACCTAATTTGCAATACCCATGAATCATGACAGTATAGGTAATTTTGTTGGGATGTATATTAAATGAAGCCATTTCCTGCAAGACACTCCCAACTTTATCCATCTGACCCAGCTTAGAATAACCACCTATAAGTGCAGTGTAACAGACAACATTTGGCAACACATCCTCTTTTCTCATTTCCTCAAAAATGGATTTGGCATCTTCAACAAGTCCAAGCTTGCACATTCCATGTATTAAAGAGGAATACGTAAAAGAAGTTGGTGGGATGCCCCTGGTTCTCATGTCATCACGAAGTCTGAAAGCTGCTGCTATATTCCCATTTTTACAGTATCCATTAATTAGTGTATTATAAACAATAGAATCTAGCTTCACCTTCATTGACACCAACTCATTAAATAGTTTTTCACCTTCTTCAGTTTTATCAGCTTTACAGTATCCATCTATCATGACTCCATATGCATAAATATTAGGTGCAAGACCATTTCTTTTGCTCTCAGCCCAAAGGTTGATAGCTTCTTCCAGTTTACCAACATTACAGAGCCCATGTAGTAGCAAACTGTACGTATAAATGTCTGGTTGAATTCCTCGCTTAATCATATTTTCTTTGAGCTTAACAGCTTCCTCCAGTTTCCCCTCTTTGCAAAACCCCGAGATGAGAGTGTTATATGTAATCTGATCCAATACAAAATTCCTCTGTAGCATCTCCTTGAGGAGCTTAACAGCTTCCTGCATGTTACCAGATTCACACAGTCCATGGATTAACGCATTTGAGGTTACAGTGTTGGCTGCAAACCCTTTCTCAAGCAGCCTAAACCAAAGGTCCTTTGCCGCTGCAAGCCTTCCACTTTTACAGAGCCCACTAACCAATAAGGTCAGTAACCCATCACCAGGTCTTAAATTTCTCAATAACATTTCCTCAACTAAACAAAGTGCCGAATCAAACCTAGAGTTGATACATAACAAATGAATAACTGAAGTATAAGCACCCAGGTTTACAGGCAGACCACTTGATAGCATTTCCTCTAAAATGTTTTTTGCATGATCCATCTGACCACTCTTGCAAAATCCCTGTATAAGGGAGCTAAATGTCACTGCATTAGGAGTCATCCCCTTGGATACCATATCATCCCTGATCTTCAGAGCCTCACCAACTTTTCCAATCTTACAATACCCATCAATCAATGTGTTATATACGACTTCATTCGCTACAAGACCGCTACTAGACATTTCCTTTAGCATACAATTTGCTTCATCAAATTTCTCTGCCTTAATCAAACCATTAATAAGAATACTATATGTGATAAGACTCGGATCCACTTCCCTCAGTACCATCTTCTCTTTAAAGAGAAACGCCTCATCCAATTTCCCATTCTTACACAAACCATGTATTACATTATTGTAAGTAACAACATTTGGAGCGACACCCAATTCTTCCATTTTTGTAAACAACCCAAGCGCATCCTCGATCCTATCTCCCTTGCAGAATGCATTAATCGCCGTACTGAACAAGTAAACATCAGGACAAACACCTCGACACATAATTCCAAAAACTTCAATAGCCTTTTGTACCTCATTAGCTTTAACTAAAGAAGTCAACAAAAAATTGCACGTCTTCAAAGAGGGGAAAATACACTTATTTGCTAATATTGAAAAAACCTCTATAGCATGACCAAACCCTACATTCTTAAACTGCGTACAATAAACATGTATCAATAAATCAGCTACTTGGACCCCAACAACCTGCTCAGTAACCACATTTAAATGAACCATTGTAACAGCTATCTCTGCATGCCTATTCTCCGGGTTATTGGCAAATAAAACTGGCATCTTCCCATCAATCAAACGAATCAAAATCAATCTAGCAGGCGATAAAATATTGGAAAATAAAAGCAAACGAATCAAAAGACAGTAAGAAGCAACCGTGAATCGAAACTTGAAAGAGCTGGATGCAAAGTAAAAGAAATGTAAAGCCGTTTTGGGGTTGACATTGGATCGAACAGCCAGGAACAGCCTATCAAACTCGTGAGGACACAAATTGGATAACAAGGGCTTACATTTAGAATGATCTAGAGATGGGTTTGAGAGAAGAGAAGATACCCATTTGAGCAAATGCTGATTGGAGGTGTCTGGAGTGGTCTGCGGTGGAGGCTGCTCCCATTGGCGGCGGCAGTGGTGGTGGTGGTGGTGGAGGGTGGGGGTCACGTGGGTTAGAGGGCGGGTGATTGGGATGTAGAGTGAATAAAGTTTGGCGATGGAGAGTCGTCTCAAATCCATTGGAGACGCATCCACCACATACACAGAGACAGATTTATGGTTTTATTGGGTTTTCAAAGGGTTTTGTGAAATGGAAGGCGTAACTTCGTGAGAGGACGTTAAAGAGACACGCTTGGCATATGAGCGTTAGAGAGAGAGAGAGAGAGAGAGAGTGTTTGATGCGGTGAAAGCTCTACTTTTGCTGAAATACTTGTTATTTCTGTTTGGAGACTAGACTGCAATCAGTAGCTGTGCCTGTAGTTCACCAAAACGAGGCTGAAGTGCACTTTTGTTCAAATCAGGGTTTGGGGAGACGGCCCAATGAGGTTTTGAGTTAATTGGGCCTTGGGTTGGGGCCCTCCATCTGCCCTATTTTAATGGGCTTTTTAGGCCCCAGTATCATCATCTATACTAAATATACACCAAATCCTATTACCTGTTTAGTTCTATTAATTTTTACTATGATTACCTTCTCAAGAAAATAGTCGCATAAGATCAAAAAACATTTATAGGGTGCTTTTATTATAAAGTATAAAATATAAGGAGAAAATCTTCCATAAAACGCTAGTTGGCATGACATATTGATGTTGAAAGGTCATTTATATTCTAAAAAATCTTCCATAAGACATTTAATTGGTATGTCATACTACTATTGATGTGATATTCCAATAATAACGTGATATTTTTTTTTTATAAAAATTAATATTGATATGACATTTCAATGATAACATGACATATGGTATAGTTTTTAAATGAAAATTTTCTTATAAATGAGAAAAGACACCAACATTGAATTTTTATGAAAGAGAAATATCATGTATCACATAATTATTAGAAAGTCACACCAACATCAACATGTCACACCAACTAAGTGTCTTATGAAAGATTTTCTCAATAGATTTGGGATTAATGGAGAGTTGTATTTAGAATATAAAAGATTTCTAAAGCTTTGCTTTGGTAGGGTGGGTATTTAACTACAAAGGATTGTAATACACTCTCCTGATGTGTTAGTCATTCAATTCAATGTATGATACATGTATAAATTTACACTCTTTTAACATAAACCTTGTCAAAAATTTCACACATTGGACATGAATCTTGCATCATGAAAGTACAAATTCACACACATGTCATGCATTGAATGCAGAATGTATTTAGCTATCCTCTTTTATATATGTGTGTGTTACCATCCGAAAAAATTCTTACTATATTATTACATTGTACGTCCATATTAAAAAAAAAAGAAATTAAAATTAATTTTAGATCTCCAATACCCTTCAAAATATCAAAATGATTCTCACTCAAAAAAAAAAAAAAAAAAAATCAAAATGATTCTTAAATATTATTGATAACTTTAATTTTTTTTTCCTACTTTATTTTATAAATGACCTATAGCTAAATACCTTATTTACGTTTTTTTTTAATACTTTATAATTATAAAAAATAGGACTACATATGTTCTTAATTGGTTACATTATTTATTTTTATTAGTAATTAAGTTCTAATCATGTTGGAGATGGTTAAAAGACAACCGAAAAGAAAATTTAATCTTTTACTATAATTCTTTTTTAGTATTATCATTAAAATGCCCATGGCTTGTTGAGCTACATCAGAGCATGCACGAGACCACCAACTCTTTCGGAGTCTCACTGGACATGGAGAAATTCATTTGCCACTACTTGCTTGACCCGACCTAACCCATTTCGGAGTGCTTCCAAGCTCTCTTCTCTCTTCGCAACCTCAAAGGCAACACCCTCATTTGCGGTCACTTCCTTTTCTTTATTTATCAATCCTCAATTTTGTTAATTTATTTATTTGTTCTTTTAGGCTAAAAAGGAACATGCTTTCTTTTACAACTTGTAAAGTTTCTCTTGTTGTTGATTCTTCGTGTTTTTTGCTATGATATGCTCAATAATAAATGTTTGTGTGGCATGTAATGTATGTATTCTAAATGCAAGTGAACAGGGTACCTTTGATTGTTACGCTTAAACTTAAGATTAGTTAGTATGCTTCAATTGGATGGTTAGTCTTCACTACTTGAGAATTTGCTGTGTAGTAGAGCAATCTTTTGTATATATACACCTTTTCCATTCAAGTTTCCCATCGTAGCCGCAAGAGATTCTTCAAATCTTTTGGCACTTGAAGCTGCATTTGCCTTGAGTAAGATGCAAGATACTGAAGCCATCCATACTTTAGAAGCGGTTTTGAATGATTTTTCTTTGCATTACATTCATATTGTTCGTCATGAGGCAAGTTATTGTCATGATTTTGTCTACTGTGGCTCTATTTTCTCACTTTTATCACCATTATACTTTATGTTTTTATATTTTCGTAGCACATGCAGCTGAAGCTCTTGGTGCAATTGGTATAGGGAGTGACATTCCTATGTTAAAGAATAGGTTAGTTTCAGATCCGGCTCAGGAGGTACAAGAAACATGTGAATTTGCTCTAAGCTGAATTGAGGATTTGAAGACATCTGGTGATGATAATGTTGTTCGGTTTTGTGCCCTAAGAACTGGTAATTATGTAAACGGTTTTAATAAATAATAATAAAGCATTCATTTTATTCAATTTATATATTTTGCAAAAATTGTATATATCATGAGAAATATCATTGATTACTGATGTATTTTCAAACTAAGTATATAAGTGTTATATACAAGTGGATTTAGTTTGAGAAAAGTAATCTAAATAATCCGTAGAAAGCAAACGAAGCTGGGTACTTTGTTTGTGGTAAATCTATAGTTGCGGTCCATTTCGTATTCGGTACAATAGTTTTATCCGAGACTATTCATGTAGCGATATGGAAATGGAGGCACCTTATATAATAAAGATTATATAGGACTGGACCACGATAAACATGAGTATCTAATTAATATCCGTTAAACTTAGAGATTTATATTTATCGACTAGATGATCATATATGAATTGATTTTAATTATGAGTGTATTATGGACTCCTGCTTGTTGAGTTATGTTCTTTGATTTACATGGATGAGATCGATATAGATGCTCGATCAATAACTTCATACTTTGGGGATATGATTTAGTAAGTAGCTAGGAACATTCTATATAATAGTGGAATCTACTCCTTCTTGCGAGAAGTAGAGAAATAGTTCTTTTAAGGGTTGATTAAGGTCTTAAACAATAAGGATGCTTGACTTTCTGTTCAGATGTAAACGGAAAGATAAATTCATAAGTTGTTAAAAAAATATTGTCCATTAGAGAACCAATGGTACTTAAAGATCAAGATATAGTTAGAGGGGTATAACGGACATTCTGACCTAGCTCTAATTATGAACTATTTGTGGAGGGTCAAATCATATGTAGTGATTATATCGATGGACACTAAAAATTTCAGATTGTACAAAAACATCTGTAGTTTTGAGAGTGCAATCTTAGGTTTTTAGTGGAGTAACTCTAAGATTAATAATAATGAATTATTTAATTAAAGAGTTTAATTAATAATTCCGATATTATTGGAGCTCAAAACTGTAGGTCCATCAGGTCCTCTTGATAGCTCATTTCACTATAAGAAACGTGTATATAGAATATTGTAATTGGATCGTCTAATTATAGTTGTTACATAAGTAACAAAATATGTGTTCACTTGGTATTTGAATAATATTGATTATTCAAATTAGTAATTAGTTAATTATTAATTATAAATTAATAATTATTTAATTAATTTTATAAGAGGTTTTGAATTCGATTCTCAGCAGTGACCATGTATAAATTAATTATGAATTAATTATAGGTCACAATTTCGATTTCAAAATATAACATGAATTAATTATGTTTTATGAGGTAAAAGTTTAATTTTAATAAACTTGAGGTTTAATGTTAATTTTGATTAATTAAAACCCTAAGTGGTTACCTATAAATAGAAAAGAAATAATATTCTTTTTCTATTAGAACTTATATTTTGGTTTTGCTGTACGTTCTTTGAATTAAAAAGAAATTTTTTCTTCTTACAGTATAATACACAGAAAGCAAAATCAATACTCACTTCTTACATATATTGTTTGTTCTTTTGGAAAAGAAATCAATAGAAAGTGAGCACAATTCTATATAATTGTGTCCACTCACTTGTTTCTTGGTGTAGAGACATATCAAGGAAAGTAAGGTGGTGAGCAATCTACAGAGATCAATACAAAAGGTACAAGATTTGATCTTTACTTAGTTTTATTATTTTATTTCATTGTTTTATGGATCTAGAATTCTTGAGTTTTCTAAAAATTTTTAAAACTCAGTGTTCTGCAAATTCTTATTTTTATAAAACAATTGTTGTTTTTTTTTTTTTCTTCAAATGTATCATCCAGGGCCACCATTTATGTCAATTGACCCAGCTTTATATTATTTGATAGAGCTTCATATTATTTAATAGGACCCTCCCAAATTAGTATCTTGGATCCAAGAAGATCCTGTAATAGTTGAAAAGTTGTACGAATTCTAAACTCTTTTAGTTAAAATCATTTAGAAAGTTTAATAAGGTATAAGGTGGTTTAACAAAATTTTGGTTGCATAACAACTATTTATTGAACCATTCTACCTTGTGACAAAGAAAATATACACTTTTAAAATTCATTTCAACTCTCAACCACTTAGGACTTTTGGTTCTTCCTCTAATTCTCATTCCAACACAAGTAATGTCATATCTTATAAAATATAAGTGAGTATGATTATAATGTTCCTAGTATGAAAAACAAAAGTTTATGTAAACTAATAAAGGTTTTAAAATGTTTTACATCATTAATGCGTATATGCATATGCAAAAACACACCTACTAGTATATGTTATGGAATGATCAAAATGCACATAGACAATATCAAAACATGGTTTCCATGCATCACTTGCTCAAGTGGCCCACATTTTCCCATTCGGACACTTCCTTTAAGACCTGATGGATTCTTGGAAAATGGATTTAAAACATAAAAGGGTAAGTGCTAATGTCCAATGAGTAGATATAATTTTCGAAAACCAATTGAATCATTTATGATAAAAGTAATGTAATATAAAATATATAAGAATATAAAATCTAAATAATTCATATTCAACAACAATTGAACTTGTTACTAAATTTTTAACTATAAAACTTTATATTGTAATAGCTAGAAACATTTGCATGGATTATCTTTAGATGTGATTTTAGATTTGTAATCTACACCAAACTAGTACCTAGGGAATTCTACCGTATATGATGAAGATACTCAACACACATGCAAAGAGCAGTGGATAACTCTGCCATTCATATGCTAAGCGATCAATGACTCTCTCTCAAAACCCAATGACTTTCCTGACTTCTGCCAAGTATGTGTTAGACGATTATCTTGGCCTTACTTATATGATACTAATCTGACCGTTAGAGGGGAGGATATACTTTGGTGTTCTATTTGTAATTTCTTGCAAGTATGGTTCCAAATACATTTTGTAAAGCTTTTCATATTAAATATCAAGTTTCCAACAAAATCTCATCTATGCATGTATATATATATATATATATATATATACCAAAAGTCATAGTTTCTTATGCAATTTATAACTCATGTTACGAAATTCATAAATCTAATAATTAATTCATAAACCATATAACCTAGTGTACTTTATTAACTCATAAAATGCACTTTAAAAACCCAACACATAATATAAAGTTCACAAATCATCAAACATACTTTAGAATCACCAAAAAGACACAGTTTCTAATTCATAAACCATAAAGTATACTTTAAAGTCATAAGACAAAATCTTAAATCCATAATTACAAAATATACTTTAAGATTTTAAAACAAAATCCATATTTCATAATTTATGAATCATATCTTAAAATTTATAAAACATAATCTAAAGTTTATAGGTTTGAAGTATACTTTAAAAATTTCTAACATACTCTAAAATTTATATTACATACAATATATATACTAAACATAATCCATCATTCTCAATTCATGAAACATACTTCAAAATTCATATATCACAAAACATATTTGATTCCCAAAATTAATAAAAATTGAAAAATAACAAAAATCCTTCCATAAATCAAGTTAAGAGAAATTATTCACTCACTAGTTTACTTCAAAGCTTTATGGAAGTCCACTTGTACTTGTCTTTTCCTTGTGCCCCTTTTCACCTAAAACAACAACAAAAATTTATTTAAGATCTATAAGAATTAAACTAAGAAACTTGATTTCTAAATTGGAACTAGTTTTACACAACAAATTTTTCTTCAAACTTCCTTGATTTTCTTCTTCTCTTCTTCTTTCTCCTTCTTTCTTTTTTCTCCCTTTCCTTTGCTTTTTCTTTCTCCTTTAGGGGTGATTTTGGCTAGGGTGTAAAAATAAATGGAGTGACTTTTTAATCACATATAATCATATATATATATACACACTCACGGCTGGCCATACACTTAGCCTTCTCTTCCATCACTTATTTTTCCATCCAATTAAAATCTAATCAAGTGCCTTTTATCATTTTCAATTTTGCCCTTTCATGTTTCTTTCTTTTTCCATAAATTGTCCTTCAAAAATTTCATAATTCCTCCTCTTTTGTGGTGGACAAATTTACCCCTCTCATATTCTCCTTTTTCCATGTTTGACCTTAACTAAGTGTATTTAGAAAAATAATTGAGTGTGTTTAGAAAAATAATTGAGCCATACTAGTTTCTAATTGAGTTTACTTGAATTATTTTTTCTTTAGGCTCTTTAATATAAGTTTCTAATTGGACCCCACTTAAACTTCATTAAGATATATATATATTTATATATATATAACCTATTAGACCGATTAGGATTTGGGGCGTTACCTTGTTCTTCTGTTGCTAAGCTAAGGTTCGTTTTGTTACTGGTAATTGATAGATTCTTTAGTAGTCATGCTTAGTTGTTAATTTGTTGATTGATGTGATGTTAAAGGACGTTGCTTTCTCCCTTAGGGGTGATTTTGGCTAGGGTGTAAAAATGAATGGAGTGTCTTTTTAATCACATATAATCATATATATATATATATACACACACACTCATGCATGACCATACACATAGCTCCCTCTTCCACCACTTATTTTTCCATCCAATTAAAATATAACCAAGTGTCTTTTGCTATTTCCAATTTTGCCATTTCATGTTTCTTTCTTTTTTAATAAATTACTCTTAAAAAATTCCATAATTCCTACTCTTTTATGGTGGACAAATTTATCCCTTTCACATTCTCCTTTTTCCATGTTTGACCTTAACTGGGTGTATAGAAAAACAATTGGGGGTGTTCAGAAAAATAACTGGGCCATACTAGTTTCTAATTGAGCTCACTTGAATTACTTTTTCTTTGGGCTCTTTAATATAAGTTTCTAATTGAACCCTACTTAAACTTCATTAAGATATATATATATATATATATATAACTTATTAGACTGATTAGGATTCGAGATGTTACCTTGTTCTTCTGTTGCTAAGCTGAGGTTTGTTTTGTTATTGGTAATTGATAGATTCTTTAGTAATCATGCTTAGTTGTTAATTTGTTGATTGATGTGATGTTAAAGGACGTTGCTTTTGGATAGGAACGGTATCCAGCACTGTTCACTCTTTAAAATAATCATGGTAAGGAAGTTGTTTATGCTATAATTGATTCTTTAAGTGCAAAAAGTGCTGTGCTGAAGCATGAGGTTTGTAAAATTTAATACAATCATTTTGGGCTACTTTTTAAGCATTTGCCTCAGGTCCTTTGAATGATTCTTTTTAGGTTGTTATTTGATATCTATCAAATGTGCATGAAAATTGTCTGATGCAATAACTGCTTTAGTTATAACTCTTACGTTAACAAAGAATGAATTTGATTCTCGGTGTCATGGTTAAGATAATCTAGACCGTGTCAAATTTGAAACATGTTTGGCTTCAGCACTGAATATACTTTCGCTTGCTTTAGATGCTCTTAAAATTAGGGGTTCATGTCAGTTATTTTCTGGAATATGTAGACTGCTTATATGTTGAGTCAAATTGCAAAATAAAGCTGCTTCAACTGCAATTGGCAACATACTTCATTTTTGTTTTGTTGGATGTGTATGTGTAGAATAGAAATTAAAATCACAGTGAGAAATTGAAATTGATAGAAATGACGCAACTAAAAAGAAGCAAAAGAAAGTGTTCATTTCTCTCTCAATTCGTTATTTGAATACTATGTGAAAGGGTGAAATTACGCATATATTAGGTTTGTAAAATTTAATACAATCATTTTGGGCTACTTCTTTAAGCATTTGCCTCAGGTTCTTTGAATGATTCTTTTTAGGTTGTCATTTGATATCTATCAAATGTGCATGAAAATTGTCTGATGCAGTAACTGCTTTAGTTATAACTCTTACGTTAACAAAGAATGAATTTGATTCTTGGTGTCATGGTTAAGATAATCTAGACCGTGTCGAATTTGAAACATGACTAGGTTCAACACTGAATATACTTTCACTTGCTTCAGATGCTCTTAAAATTGGGGGTCCATGTCAGTTATTTTCTGGAATATATAGGCTGCTTATGTGTTAAGTCAAATTGCAAAACAAAGCTGCTTCAACTGCAATTGGCAACATACTTCATTTCTATTTTGTTGGATGTGTATGTGTAAAATAGAAATCAAAATCACAATAAGAAATTGAAATAAATAGAAATGACATAACTAAAAAAAGCAAAAGAAAGTGTTCATTTCTCTCTGAATTCATCATTTGAATACTATGTGAAAGGGTGAAATTACGCATATATTAGGTTTGTAAAATTTAATACAATCATTTTGGGCTACTTCTTTAAGCATTTGCCTTAGGTCCTTTGAATGATTCTTTTTAGGTTGTCATTTGATATCTATCAAATATGCATGAAAATTGTTTGATTCAGTAACTGCTTTGGCTATAACTCTTATGTTAACAAAGAATGAATTTAATTCTCGGTGTCATGGTTAAGATAATCTAGACCGTGTCGAATTTGAAACATGTTTGGCTTTAGCACTGAATATACTTTCGCTTGCTCCAGAAGCTCTTAAAATTGGGGGTTAATGTCAGTTATTTTTTGGAATATGTAGGCTGCTTATGTGTTGAGTCAAATTGCAAAACAAAGCTGCTTCAACTGCAATTGGTAACATACTTCATTTTTGTTTTTGTTGGATGTGTATGTGTAGAATAGAAATCAAAATCATAGTGAGAAATTGAAATCGATAGAAATGATGCAACTAAAAAGAAGCAAAAGAAAGTGTTCATTTCTTTCTGAATTCATCATTTGAATACTATGTGAAAGGGTGAAATTATGCATATATTAGGTTTGTAAAATTTAATACAATCATTTTGGGCTACTTCTTTAAGCATTTGCCTCAGGTCCTTTGAATGATTCTTTTTAGGTTGTCATTTGATATCTATCAAATGTGCGTGAAAATTGTCTGATGCAATAACTGCTTTGTCTATAACTCTTTCTTTAAGCATTTGCCTCAGGTCCATTGAATGATTCTTTTTAGGTTGTCATTTGATATCTATCAAATGTGCATGAAAATTGTCTGATGCAATAACTGCTTTGGCTATAACTCTTATGTTAACAAATAATGAATTTAATTCTCAGTGTCAAGGTTAAGATAATCTAGACCATGTCGAATTTGAAACATGTCTGGGTTCAGCATTGAATATACTTTCGCTTGCTCCAGATGCTCTTAAAATTGAGGGTTCATGTAAGTTATTTTCTGGAATATGTAGGCTGCTTATATGTTGAGCCAAATTACAAAACAAAGCTGCTTCAACTGCAATTGGTAACATACTTCATTTTTGTTTTTGTTGGATGTGTATGTGTAGAATAGAAATTAAAATCACAGTGAGAAATTGAAATTGATAGAAATGACGCAACTAAAAAGAAGCAAAAGAAAGTGTTCATTTCTCTCTGAATTCATCATTTGAATACTATGTGAAAGGGTGAAATTACACATATATTAGGTTTGTAAAATTTAATACAATCATTTTGGGCTACTTCCTTAAGCATTTGTCTCAGGTCCTTTGAATGATTCTTTTTAGGTTGTCATTTGATATCTATCAAATGTGCATGAAAATTGTCTAATGCAGTAACTACTTTGGCTATAACTCTTACATTAACAAAGAATAAATTTGATTCTTGGTGTCATGGTTAAGATAATCTAGACCGTGTTGAATTTGAAACATGTATGGCTTCAACATTGAATATACTTTCGCTTACTCTAAATGCTCTTAAAATAGAGGGTTCATGTCAGTTATTTTCTGGAATATGTAGGCTGCTTATGTGTTGAGTCAAATTGCAAAACAAAGCTGCTTCAACTGCAATTGGCAACATACTTCATTTCTATTTTGTTGGATGTGTATGTGTAGAATAGAAATCAAAATCACAATGAGAAATTGAAATCGGTAGAAATGATGCAACTAAAAAGAAGCAAAAGAAAGTGTTTATTTCTCTCTGAATTCATCATTTGAATACTATGTGAAAGAGTTAAATTACACATATATTAACAACAATCATTAAGGCTCTTAGTTGAAATTTTATTTTTCCAACAAAGGACTCTTTAAGAAAAGTTTTGATGGTGGTAGTTGTAAAACTATAATTCTGTGTTGACATTCTACACCTCTAATCAAATAGGCTGGGTTTCCTATAATATCAATTTTGTCTATAATAACCAAGGATCACATTAGTGGCCATTTGTCCACAAGAGTTTTTTGATTTTGCCCTCGGAGGGAGGGGTGTGTTGAAGGCCAAGTGTGGCTAGAGTCCTCCTTGAACCATTTACTTTGGTGGTACTAGGCTCTATCTCTGCCATACCCCTTCGAGGATAAGACCAAAATCTCTCATGGGAAAATGGCCACCATGGTGACCCTTGGTCACTACAATGTCCTTTTCTAAATCACTTTCATTTCTAGATTTTTAATATGCTTGTGTCTTGATACTTGTGCTCTATATCGAACCTTATGTGATTATCAAATTTCAATTTTCTTAGTGGATACATTTGTAGATGATCACATTGTTGCACTTCTTGAGGAATTTATTAGGGATCTTGAGCCCAATCATTTCATAGAGCTGTAAAGTTGCTCCGAGCTTGTTAGAATAAGAAAGATCATTGGGAAAATCATTTGAGGTATGCATTTCTAAATTCAAATTATAAAACTATTCAAACACATTTTTATAAGGAATAACTGATAGCTTGATAAGGTCGATAGGGGATTTTTGTTTTAGATGTGTTATTTTGTGACTTGGTTTTATTGTTATGTAATGGAGATGATGTTGAGAAGTATTTTTTCTTTATTATTATTTTTTTTATGACTTACAATTTGTATTAATAAAATAGAGACTATGGTTATGATGACATAAGGATAGTTGCTTCATAATTAAGATTTGGTGGATGTTTAAGTTTTTTTTTGTTCCATTTAATTAATGAATTATAAAGTATCATTTTTTGTGAAATTTTTTTGTAAATTATATTCTTTATAGGTCTTAATTATTTATTAATAAAATCATTTTAAAGAAGCCATTGGTTTTGTTTTAATAAAGTAATTATAAGAAAAATGTTTTTATACAATTAATGAATAATGTGTAACGTATCTATGGCAACACACTCTAAACATCTATCACAACATACAGATGATGTTGTTTTAAATATTTATTGTAACAGAAAAAAAATATTATCATACAAGGCTATAGCAAGACATAAAAATCTTTGTTCTAATGCACCAAATATCTATCACAACATATAATTAATATTGTCTTAAAAGTCTATTGTGACAGGACAAACGTTGTCATGCACTTGTATAGCAACACACAATGCATGTTATCATAGATATCTATTACAACATACATTATTAGTTGTTTTAATATTTTAAAACAACACATTATATGTGTTGCCATAAATGTCTAAAACAACATGTATTGCGTGTGGTTATAAACATGTAAGGCAACATGCATTGCATGCTGCATTTAACAAAAACAACCTGCATCATATGCTGCAATTATATCTAAGATAATATGCATTGTATGTTGCAAAAGTTTGTGACACTTGATGTTTCAAAAAAGAGAGGAAAAGAGGGCATGTTTTAACTTTCACCTAAATTTTGAAGTTTTTCAATTTTATCAAAGAAAATGAAAAGCAAAAAGAAAAAGAAAAGCTCATTTGCGGAATAAATTTCTATTATACTCTATAACATTTATTGCACCATAACCACAAGTGATTTTGTTGAGTGATTGAAACTTACAAAAAAATTACTTTTAATTGATTTTAAGACTTTATGCACATGACAATAATGGGCATGTTGTTCTTGCACTTTTAAGAACTGTCTAAAGCAGATAAAATTCTAAAATTGGTGAATCATGCACTTGATGAACAATTAGATGAAGATATGGAGAATAGTAATTGGTAGACAAGCATGAAGTATATATGACAAAAGGAGAAAATATTTTGTTTGTGCACTATTATCAACTCTTATGCATTGCTATGTATGTAACCAAGATATGAATACATTTTTCTCTTGTAAACCTATTTTAGATATTGAATATGTAGCATGACTCCTATGAATATTTTGTTATAATTTCAGCATGGTAGACTTATATTTTTATCAATATGTCGAACTGATTAAATTTCTTAGTTAAATAATTACTGGATTATTAAAAAAATGATTATTAGGTTAAAAAAATATCAATATTTATGATAATTAATAATAAATATATAGCTCCTCCAAAAAATATAGTTCTGACAGCTATGAGCATTGTTTCTGAGGGTTTATGAAATCATAAATTAACTTAATATGCAATGTATATTTATGCTTGAAAATGATTTTTTTTTATGATTTGAGTTCTAGTGTTTTTATCTTGATTCTTGCACATACCATTCAAGTAGCAAAATGATTTCTCAAAAGCAACATCAATATTAATTGTTATCAAACATCCAAGAAAAACTTTTAGTCATTCATTGAAATTTCAAAGATATTGTTCCAACACTCAAGACAGAAGGAACCATAATGAATGCATAAATATAACTTTTAAGCAAAATTAACTTTATTTTTGCATTTAATTAGGCCGCAAAATGCGTATGTTACACTAGTGCAATCAATTTCAACTACCATCTTCCTTCCAAACTTCACATGGTCAACCCCCTCATGCATGCTTCACTCAGGCTTGCAATAATTGAGTTGACTCACATGATAATTATTTCTATATATATATATATATATATATAAACATTATTGTAGCTGTTTTGGTTTATTTAAACATTTAATTTTCATAATTTAGTACCCCATTATATCGAGCTCTTGTCAGTAAATATGTATCTTTGACAATAGTATTTGCGAAGACATTTGACGGTTTATTTTGGTAAAAAAAAAAAAAACATTTTTCAATAGTAATGAATTAGTTTTGATGACAATTGACCCTTAAAAATGACCATTTTAGTTTTAGTGTTTCTATAGATTTTGTATTGGGTTTATTTAGGCCCAAAAAGAGCCGAGGTTCGGTGTTTATTGTGGTTGACAAGTTTTCGAAGATGACACATTTCGCATCATGCCAAAAGATTGATGATGCAACAAATATTGCTGATTTATTCTTAGGAAGGTTATGGGACTTAATGGAATGACAGGGACAATAGTTTTAGGTGTTGAAAATTAGATAACAATGGAGATCTAATGTTTGGTTTGCAAATTTTACATGTAGCTACAAGCGATGTGGACCGGTGGCATTGAAGAGTACCTTAATTAATTGTCGGGAGGTCATTGAACCTTAGATTTAATCATTACCTTAGGCTATGGAACTCAAATATGGATAGCTATATTGTTAATAAGAGTGAATGTTTAGTGCAAAGGAATGTCTTAAAATTTGACCATGGTATATATGCCAAATTATTTCAAACACATTTTTTAGGAGAAATAACTAATTGAAGTAGATATGGTTGATAGGGGATTGTTGTTTTAGATGTGTTATTTAGTGACTTGGTTTTGTTGTTATGTAATGGAGAAAAGTAGTATGACTTTATTTTGATATGAGATGATGTTTATGAGCATCCTTTTTTATGACTTGTAATTTGTATTGATAAAATAGAGACTATGATTATGATGACATGAGGATGGTTGCTTCATAATTAAGATTTGGTGGATGTTTAATTATTTTTTGTTCTATTTAATTAATGAATTGTAAAGTGTCAACTTTTGCAAATAAAATTTTGTAAATTATATTCTTCATAGGTCTTAATCATTTAATAATCAAATCATTTCAAAAAAGCTATTTATTTATTTTTTTTAATTTTTTAAATAAAGTAATTATAAGAGAAATGTTTTCATGCAATTGAAGAATGGTGTGTAACATGTTTATGGCAACACATTCTGAACATCTATCACAATATACAAATGATGTTGTTTTAAATATTTATTGCCATAGACAAAATATATTATCATACAAGACTATAGTAACACACAAAAAGTCTTTGCTCTAATGCACCAAATATCTATCACAACATATAATTAGTGTTATCTTAAACACCTATTACGATAGGAAAAAATTTTGTCATGCATTTCTGCAGTAACACGCAATGCATGTTGTCATAGATATCTATGACAACATGCATTATTAGTTGTTTTGATGTTTTAAAACAACACATTATATGTGTTGCCATAAACGTCTAAAACAATATGTATTGCATGTTGTCATAAACACGTAAGGCAACATGCACTGCGTGTTGTGTTTAACAATAACAACTTGCATCACATGTTGCAATTATATCTAAGGTAACATGCATTATATGCTGCAAAAACTTGTGACACTTGATGTTTCAAAAAAGAGAGGAAAAGAGGGCATGTTTTAACTTTTACCTAAATTTTGAAGTTTTTCAATTTCATCAGAGCAAATGAAAAAGAAAAAAAAAAAAAAAAAAAAGCTCATTTGTGGAATAAATTTCTATTATACTTTATAATATTTATCGCACCTTAGTCAAAAGTGATTTTGTTGAGTGATTGAAACTTACAACAAAATCTAATTGATTTTAAGACTTTATGCCCGTTATTGTAATGGGCATGTTATTCTTGCACTTCCAAGAACTATCCAAAGCAGATAAAATTCTAAAATTGGTGAATCATGCACTTGATGAACAATTAGATGAAGATATGGAGAATAGTGATTGGTAGACGGGCATGAAGTATATATGACAAAAGGAGAAGATATTTTGTTTATGCACTATTATCAACTCTTATGCACTGCTATGTATGCAACCAAGATATGGACACATTTTCTTTCATAAACTTATTTTAGATATTGAATAAGTAGCCTGACTCCTATGGATATTTTGTTATAATTTCAGTATGTTAGACTTATATTTTTATCAATTTGTTGAATTGATTAGATTTTTTAGTTAAATAATTACTAGATTATTAAAAAAGTAATTATTAAGTTCAAAAAATATAAATATTTATGATAATTAATAACATATACAGTCTATCTAAAAAATATATCTCTGATAGCTATAAGCATCGTTTCTGAGGGTTCATGAAATAAGAAGGTAACTTAATATGCAACATATATTTATGCATGAAAATGATTTTTTTTATGATTTGAGTTCTAGTGTTTTTATCTTGATTCTTGCACATACCATTCAAGTAGCAAAATGATTTCTTAAAAGAAATTCCAATATTAATTGTTATCAAACATCCAAGAAAAACTTTTAGTCATTCATTGAAATTTCAAAGATATTGTTCCAATACTCAAGACAAAAGGCATCCAAGTTGCATAATGAATGCATCAATATAACTTTTAAGCAAAATTAACTTTATTTTTGAATTTAATTAGGCCACAAAGTGCATATACTCCACTAGTGTAATCAATTTCAGTTGCCACCTTACTTCCAAACTTCACATGGTCAACCCACTAATGCATGCTCCACTTAGGCATGCAATAATTGAGGTAACTCACATGATAATTATTTCTCTCTATATATATATATAAACACCATTGTAGCTATTTTGGTTTGTTTAAACTTTTGATTTTCATAATTTAGTATCCCATTATATCAAGCTCCTGTCAGTAAATATGCTTCTCTAACAACAATATTTGTGACGACATTTGACGGCGTATTCCCGACAAATAAAAACATTTTCCAATAGTAATTAATTAGTCTTGACTACAATTGACCCTTAAAAATGATCATTTTAGTTTTAGTGTTTCTATGGATTTTGCATTGGGTTTATTTAGGTCAAAAAGTGGGCCAAGGTTCGGTGTTTATTGTGGTTGACAAATTTTCGAAGATGACACATTTCGTACCATGCCATAACATTGATGATGCAACAAATATTGCTAATTTGTTCTTCAAGCAGGACAATAGTTTCAGGTGTTAAAACTTAGATAACAAGGGGGATCTAATGTTTGGTTTGAAAATTTTGCATGTAGCTACAAGCGATGCAGACCAGTGGCATTGGAGAGTACTCTAATTAATTACTGGAAGGTCATTGAACCTTAGATTTAATCGTTAACTTTGGCTATAGAACTCAAATATGGATAGCTATATTGTTAATAAGAGTGAAAAACTTGTAATCTTATATTTACTCTAATTAATTACTGGGAGGTCATTGAACCTTAGATTTAATCGTTAACTTTGGCTATAGAACTCAAATATGGATAGCTATGTTGTTAATAAGAGTGAAGAACCTGTAATCTGATATTTTTATAGTTAACATCATGAATAGTTCATAATTTCTTCTTGAAAGCTAATCCATTGTTGAAAATGTTTTGTGCAAAGAAATGTCTTGAATTTTGACCATGGTATATATGCTAGATTATTTCAAACGCATTTTTAGGAGGAATAACTAATTGAAGTAGATATGGTTGATAGGGGATTGTTGTTTTAACTGTGTTATTTAGTGACTTGGCTTTATTGTTATGTAATGGAGAAAAGTAGTATGAGTTTATTTTGATATGAGATAATGTTTACGAGTATATTTTTTTATGACTTGTAGTTTGTATTAATAAAATAGAGACTATGGTTACAGTGACATAAGAATGGTTGCTTGATAATTAAGATTTGGTGGATGTTTAGTTTTTTTTTGTTCTAATTAATTAACTAATTGTAAAGTGTCATTGTTTGTGAATGAAATTTTCTAAATTATATTCTTCATAAGTCTCAATTATTTAATAATAAGATCGTTTCAAAAAAGTTATTGTTTTTTTCATATGGTAATTATAAGAAAAATGTTTTTATACAATTAATGAATGATGTGTAACATATTTATGACAATATATTCTAAACATCTATTAGAACATACAAATGATGTTGTTTTAAATATCTATTGCAGTAGGCAAAAAATATAATCATACAAGACTATAGCAACACACAAATAGTCTTTGTTCTAATGCACCAAATATCTATCACAACATATAATTAGTGTTATCTTAAAGGTCTATTGTGATAGGAAAAAAATGTTGTCATGCACTTGTATAGCAACATGCAATGCATGTTGTCGTAGATATCTATGACAACATGCATTATTAGTTGTTTTGATGTTTTAAAACAACACATTATATGTGTTGCCATAAATGTCTAAAACAACGTGTATTGTGTGTTATCATAAACATGCAAGGCAACATGCACTGCGTGTTGTGTTTAACAATAACAACCTGTATCATATGTTACAATTATATCTAAGATAATATGCATTGTATGTTACAAAAGCCTGTGACACTTGATGTTTCAAAAAAGTGAGGAAAAGAGGGCATGTTTTAACTTTTACCTAAATTTTGAAGTTTTTCAATTTTATCAAGGGAAATGAAAAGAAAAAAGAAAAAGAAAAGCTCATTTGTGGAATAAATTCCTATTATACTTTATAACATTTATCGCACCTTAGCCAAAAGTGATTTTGTTGAATGATTGAAACTTACAAAAAAATTACTTTTAATTGATTTTAAGACTTTATGCTGTGACTGTAATGAGCATGTTGTTCTTGCACTTCCAGAATTGTCCAAAGTAGATAAAATTCTAAAATTGGTGGATCATGCACTGGATGAATAATTAGTTGAAGATATGGAGAATAATAATTGGTAGACGAGCATGAAGTATATATGACAAAGGGAGAAGATATTTTGTTTATGCACTATTATCAACTCTTATGCACTGCTATGTATGCAACCAAAATATGGATACATTTTTCTTTTATAAACTTATTTTAGATATTGAATATGTAGCATGACTCCTATATATATTTTGTTATAATTTTAGTATGTTAGACTTAAATTTTTATCAATTTGTTGAATTGATTAGATTTCCTAGTTAAATAGTTACTAGATTATTAAAAAAATAATCATTAAGATAAAAAAAAAATCAATATTTATGATAATTAATAACAGATACAACCCCTCTAAAAAATATATTTCTAATAGCTGTGAGCATGATTTTTGAGGGTTCATGAAATCATAAGTTAACTTAATATGCAACATATATTTATGTTTGAAAATGATTTTTTTTTCTTTTATATATATATGATTTGAGTCCTAATGTTTTTATCTTGATTCTTGCACTACCAATCTAGTAGCAAAATGATTTCTCAAAAGCAGCACCAATATTAATTGTTATCAAACATCCAAGAAAAACTTTCAGCCATTCATTGAAATCTCAAAGATATTGTTCCAACACTCAAGACAGAAGGCACCCAAGTTCATAATGAATGCATCAATATAACTTTTAAGCAAAATTAACTTTATTTTTGCATTTAATTAGGCCACAAAGTGCATATACTCCACCGGTGTAATCAATTTCAGCCACCACTTCCAAACTTCACATGGTCAACCCACTTATGCATGCTCCACTTAGGCATGCAATAATTGAGGTGATTCACATGATAATTATTTCTCTATAGATATATATAAACACCATTGTAGCTATTTTGGTTTGTTTAAACTTTTGATTTTCATAATTTAGTATCCCATTATATCAAGCTCCTGTCAGTAAATATGCTTCTCTAACAACGGTATTTGTGACGACATCTGATGGCTTATTCCTGACAAAAAAAAAAAAAAAAATCTGACAGTAATTAATCAATTTTGATGACAATTGGCCCTTAAAAATGACCATTTTAGTTGTAGTGTGTCAATGGATTTTGTATTGGGTTTATTTAGGTCAAAAAGCTTCGAGGTTCGGTGTTTATTATGATTGACATGTTTTCGAAGGTGACACATTTCGTACCAAGCCACAAGATTTATGATGCAATAGATATTGCTGATTTATTCTTCAGGAAGGTTGTGGGACTTTATGGAATGTCAAGGACAATAGTTTCAAGTGTTGAAAATTCGATAACAATGGGGATCTAATGTTTGGTTCACAAATTTTGCATGTAGCTACAAGCGATGCGGATGAGTGGCATTGAAGAGTACTTTAATTAATTACAGGGAGATCGTTGAACTTTAGATTTATCGTTACCTTAGGCTATGGAACTCAAATATGGATAGCTATGTTTTTAATAAAAGCAAAGAACCTGTAATCTTATATTTTAATATTTAATATCATGAATAGTTTATAATTTCATCTTGAAAGCTAATCCATTGTTAAAGGCATTGTTAATGTTTTGTGCAAAGGAATGTCTTGAACTTTGACCATGGCATATATGCTTGATTATTTCAAACACATTTTTTGGGAGGAATAACTTATTGAAGTAGATATGGTTGATAAGGGATTGTTGTTTTAGATGTGTTATTTAGTGACTTGGTTTTGTTGTTATGTAATGGAGAAAAGTAGTATGACTTTATTTCGATATGAGATGATGTCTACGAGTATTTTTTTTAATGACTTGTAGTTTGCATTAATAAAATAGAGACTATGATTATGATGACATAAGAATGGTTGGTTGATAATTAAGATTTGGTGGATGTTTAGTTTTTTTGTTCTAATTAATTAATTAATTGTAAAATATCATTGTTTGTGAGCAAAATTTTGTAAATTATATTCTTCATAGGTCTTAATAATTTAATAATAAAATCAGTTAAAAAAAGTTATTGGTTTTTTAATAAAGTAATTATAAGAAAAATGTTTTTATACAATTAATGAATGATGTGAAACGTATCTATGATAATACACTCTAAACATCTATCAGAACATACATATGATGTTGTTTTAAATATTTATTGCAACGAATGAAAAATATTATCACACAAGGCTATAGCAACACACAAAAAGTCTTTGTTGTAACGCACCAAATATCTATCGCAACATATAATTAGTGTTGCCTTAAACATCTATTGCAATAGGAAAAAACATTATCATGCATTACTATAGCAACACGCAATGCATGTTGTTGCAGACATCTATGACAACATGCATTATTAGTTGTTTTGATGTTTTAAAACAACACATTATATGTGTTGCCATAAATGTCTAAAACAACATGTATTGTGTGTTGTCATAAACACGTAAGACAACATGTACTGTGTGTTGTGTTTAACAATATTAACTTGCGTCATATGTTGCAATTATATCTAATATAACATGCATTGTATGTTGTAAAAGCCTGTGACACTTGATGTTTCAAAAAAAAGAAGAAAAGAGGGTATGTTTTAACTTTTACCTAAATTTTGAAGTTTTTCAATTTTATCAGAGGAAATGGAAAGGAAAAAGAAAAAGAAAAGCTTATTTGTGAAATAAATTTCTATTATACTCTATAACATTTATTGCACCATAGCCAAAAGTGATTTTGTTGAGTGATTGAAACTTACAATAAAATCACTTTTAATTGATTTTAAGACTTTATGCCTGTGACTGTAATAGGTATGTTGTTCTTGCACTTCCAAGAACTGTCCAAAGCAGATAAAATTCTAAAATTGGTAAATCATGCACTTGATGAACAATTAGATGAAGATATGGAGAATAGAAATTGGTAGATGAGCATGATGTATATATGACAAAGGGAGAAGATATTTTGTTTATGCACTATTATCAACTTTTATGCACTACTGTGTATGCAACCAAGATATGGACACATTTTCTTTCATAGACTTATTTTAGATATTGAATATGTAGCATGACTCCTATGGATATTTTGTTATAATTTCAGTATGTTAGACTTATATTTTTATCAATTTGTAGAATTGATTAGATTTCTTAGTTAAATAATTACTAGATTGTTAAAAAAATAATTGTTAAGTTCAAAAATTTCAATATTTATGATAATTAATAGCTCATATAGCCCTGCCAAAAAATGTATTTTTGATAACTGTGAGCATCGTTTTTTAGGGTTCATGAAATCATAAGTTAACTTAATATGCAACATATATTTATGAGTGAAAATGATTTTTT